>OZ026624.1:80970525-81348025 GCA_964020975.1 Hermodice carunculata
TAATATTCTTGAAATGTTTGCCTTTACTTACAGAATCACATGACTAATGAATATTTACCATTCATACCCGTTACATACTGGCTCAGACATTCTGTTTGCTTGCCTCTTACTAATTTACAATTCGTTATTCGTGTCACACTTGATTTATCCTATTCCTGCTTTGGGTTTCTCACGCTGATTGCATACGCATCCTACAGAAAAAACAAAAACAAAACCGTGAGTCTCATTTGCTCAGAAGCACTCTATGCCCACACGGATTTTTTAAAAAACACAATTCTTTAAAAGTATTTGCTGTCTTTAAATAAGGAGAGATAAATTTTTCATTCCAGATATATACAGAGTCAGATACCTTCATATTTTTACAACATATCTGCACACCCTCTGCAAACTCATCCCTACCAAACAAGAAATAAAGAAATTGTATGCCTCCTGAAACCTGCAAAATCTACCTCAGAACAATGGATTAGGCATTATATCCCTTTCCGTATTGGACAATTTCCTTTGTGAATCACTGAAAAAACACATGTACATTCTTATTATGGCCTATCTTATTACACGAAGACAGGAAGATGTACTATTGCAGCAATACAAGTTCTGTGCACTGTGCCAAACTGCGCGTGTGTGTATGTGGGGGGGGGGGATTGGTGTGTGTGTGTTGTTTTTATTTTTTTTTAAAGGATGATTTTTTTATTGTAAGTTTTGTGATAAATCATATCCTCCTTACAACTTATAATTCATCTCTCTCCCTACATTTTGTGAAATTTTGTTTGTAAGGTAATTTTCATCAATACTTTTTCTTTTAGGTGGGCCCAGTGGTAGCGGGCAAGCAGTTCTTAGCTGGGGTCTTCTTGACGTTGTGGATTTTTCTACAAACAATAGCATGTCATTCAGTTTCATCTATTACATACTCTTTATGTTGTTCATCATGTGTGCATTTTCTGTCAAATAAATAAATTCTGACTCTTACCAAATAGCCACTGCTCGTGTAAAAGGAGCAAACAATTTTGTTCTGGTGATTTTGAAAGGTATTCACATCTACCTGGATTGTTATCATGGCAATGTTATGGAACAACAGATACAAGCACCGGCCGTTGTAATTATTTATTTGATTTCAGTAGCACATACCTATAACTGCTGACCTTTTGAACGAATACCTCAAGGGTAGCACTCTTGGTGGCATGTGTCTGTGAAACTAAGATAATGAAGAATAAATCAAAGGTTGACAAGATTGGTTTTAAACCACCGTTGCCTTTTATGAATGACTGCATGTCTGAGGTCAGGAATACCATTCATTTCAGCGTACTGGAAGATGAATGTTGATGTTTTGGTAATCCTGAAATCTCTGCTTTTTGCAGGTTTATTTGCTCCTATTGTAGGTCAGATTTGTGAATGTGGGTAATATTTTTTCTGAACCAAACAACTCTTTCAGGCCAGGGATTAAGAGACAGACACAGTACTGTTTGCGCAAGAGGACAGAGAACACTGTGACCTTATGAGCTTCTATATACCAGGAAGACATAGTGTTGAGGGCAGACGAACGAAGATTCCATGTGGTGCAGATGTGCAAGGCTAGTGCAAGTTTTGATGACACCTGGGATTGTAACTTTCCCTTGCCGTGAGTTTGGACATAAGAGTCATTTCTGCCACAACAAATGTGCTACATAGGACAGCTAAGGTCAGTGATATCAAATTACTACAATTTTGTATGAGACGTAAAGCGTTCTCTATACTTTACAAGATACTGACTATCTTCTCATATTGCTACCATCACATAATCCAGTGACCAAGCCATCCCGTCAAAGGAAGAGAAACTGACCCACACTATATTTTCAGCAGGTGAACCAAGGGAATGATAGGTGGGGCAAGAAGACTGCTGTAAGAACCCCCCCCCCGCAAAAAACAACACTTTGGGTTAAAGCTGATTCATGGTCTCTCTTTATACTTTTCTAAAAGACTTCAAGCAGATATGGTTGGAGTGGTAATGTCAAATTACACATACTAGTGGCGTCTTTGAGGTACAAAGCTCTAACGTATATAAATAGTCTAGGGACAGTAAAGGGAGAATTGTGATAAGCTGGTAGCTAAGATGAGTAGTAGGTTTGGATACCGACACTCAAGCTGTCATTTAAAGGAAAAACTCAAGAGGAACTTGTTGAATGAGGCCAAAAACTACAAAAAGATGTATATCCAGAGGGTGATGACCTAAATCTGTATACTATCGTGCAAGATTCCTTCATCAAGGCAATAAAACAAGAATGCTGCATGCAAGGTCCTCACCCAAACATGAGTAGACCTGAACAAGCTGTGAAGATAACAGAATGGTCAAAAAACAGTAAAAATAATTTGGAGAAGAAGGGTTGGTCAGTTCAACATCTTCCGGTCCCAGCTTAATGCTGGATTTGACCAAGGTGAAGTGACATGGTTTTGGCAAACCAGGTCACATGATTCATGACTGTGTCAACAAGTCTTCAAACTGTTGGTCAAACTAGCCAAATGTCAAAGTCTGGTTTAAATTGCCAGCCCTAATCTGGTTCTTGAGATATTATTTATGTCAATTCAACTCTGAATTGTTAGGAATTCCACTTGTATGGTATGAGCTATGTGGATTCTTTGGTAGTCAGCTGTGCAGGCTTTTTGTGATATCATTTGCCAGTTGCTTTTATGTAGAATTAATAGCTATATACTATCATTTTGTCCCAAAATGGAGGAAAATGTATTAATGTGCACCTTTTATATGGACATTGCCTTATTTGTTTGTGTTGTCTTTGGCTTCCTTATTGGCTTCCGCAGAGTCTCCACCCCCACCCACCCCAGCACCATAGTATCCAACTTGCTTTCAAGCTCGAATGTTTTTTCACCATACGTCATTGCCATGGCCGTTATTTTCTTTTATTTAGTGTTTTTCTTTGTAATGCAGTATCCGTTATTATCAGGGGGGTCCCAGTTGTAGCTGCCTTGTGTACATCGACAACTGCATTGCCATCACAATATATGGCTGTGTAGTCACGTTCATCAAACAATTCATTTAAAGGTGGTGAGTGTTGGCAATAAATAAATATATTACCAAAGTGAAGTCGTTTCCTGGACATTACCCTCACGTGGGTACAAAAAATGAAATCTATTCGAGGTTCCAGCAGGTGAAATGTTTCCGATCTATAACTTGTGTTTGTGTCTTTGTCCAGAACCATTTCCTAGTAGTTGTCAAATACAGTTGAGTCGTATTTGATTTTTTGTTGTTGTTGTTGTTGTTGTTGTCCTTTGTTGTGTGACGTAGGTTTCACCCCTGTCTGCTGCATTTCCCCTTTTTGTCTCGTTGTGGGTTTATTCTGTACTTGTCCGACCTCGTTCACTGTGACCCAGCTGTTTCCCACGCGTTCCGGCGCATATATAAAGGCGAAGAATCTTGTTGCGGCCCCCTGCTTGTCAACCGGCGTCGCTGTTCACTGGGAGTGGAAGAGTTCTGTTTACGTTACCCGCTTGCGGGCGCCTTGGGACTATGTTCCCCATATATTGTACATATTAACAGACATATGGGAGCTAATAGTAAGTGCTTGTCCATTTTCCGTCGATTTACTTCCAATTTTTGGCGAGTATTCAACTCGTTATTTTTGCCCACGTGAAATTTGATGGAGTTATATCTGGTTTTTTATTCATGCGGTTCTTTTTTGTAGATGCACTTGTTACAGGCATGTAGGGTGCGTGCATTTGGCCAATGCACAGTTCACTTCTGTAACTAACATGGGGTGGTTGTAACGCAGACCATGCTATAGTGTTCCTGTAAGAATATTAAGAAGTTTAACTTGATATTAAAATGTAAATGTACATACTTAAATGAACTCCTAACTAAATGTACGCATGGTTCAAAAAGGTAACTCGTGAAAACGCGTTTTACTGGGTAATGCTTTTTGCCGTTAAAGTGCTCTTACGTGTACGAGGTTATGAAATATATTGAGGTTTTCCAAACTTTATGTATTGTTTGGTAAAACTTTGTTTGGTAAAACTTTGGTGTAATACATGTGCGCGTTGTATGTTTATAATAAGACTTGCCAGGACGCGTATATGTCACGCTGTAACAAGTAAAATGCACGCGTATATGTCACGCTGTGTCAAGTAAGATGCACGCGTATATGCCACGCTGTTTCAAGTAAAAAGCATTATTGTAATTTTATGTGATGGTTTCAAACTAGAATTGGAGGGTTTTCTTTTGTAATATACGGTTGTGCCGTTCATTTGCACATAAGAATCAATATTGTTGGTTTTGGTACTTGTGCACGACGTGTTCAAGGTGGCAAAATGCCGGGTAGGTATTCCGTAATATTGTAAACATAAGTTATTTGCTTTTCACGTCGTAGTTTAAAATGATTGACTGAGTATTTGTTATCATAAGGTACTTTGAAGTTTGACGGTAATCGGATCAACTTTGTGGGGTTTACAATTTTTGTTCACGGTAATATAAGTGACAAAAGGGCCGCGCTTAATGTATACAATTTGGACTTTTCGATTAAATGTAATCATATGAATTTATGTGTGATATATGAATGTGGCTTGTATATGTGATATACTATGTTAAAGGTTTGCTTTTGATATGGAGATACTTAGTGTTATGAATGGAATTGCAGTTAATGCGATGAGCGATGTACGCTGAGCGGTAAATGGATAAGACCTGGTGAAGTGTAAGCGACCAGCGTCATGTAAAGTGTACAAAAATCAACGTTATTAAAGGCAGCAGTTCTGTGTGCACTCGTAGTTGTTCCGAGTCATCAATTAGTCCCGTGTGGTTCACAGTAGTCATTCACCTTTTTATTAGTGTGAACTTCTTACTCTCCGTAAGCTAACCTGTCACTATATAACCGTTTTCTATATGAAAGTACTATTGTCTATATTGTACACGTTCCTTTGCAGAATATTGACATAGGCTATATTAGCCGAGATAAATTAGTGTGTCTGCAGCGGATGACCAGTCAGAATATGTGTCGTAGCCTATACCCGTACATGTCTCTCTGAATAGCGGCTCCTTGTCTGAGCTAAAAATTCAGCAAAGACAACTCATAGAATAGTGGAGAAATATGAACATGGTAAATGATGAATTAGCTAAATACATCAAATAATTCTTTCGAAAATGTTTGCCTTATTTTAATACTTTACATATGCCCATGTAGTTCGGAGAGCTTGTCAACAAATTTGTCCGCTAAAAAGTTGTTAGGTTTATCGTTTTCAACCCTTACAGCAGCTAAACCAGAGCCTTCATTATGTCTAGTTCAGTGTTTTTGACTTGTTTAAGTAGAAATGAAAAATAATTTGGATCAGAATTGTAAATGAAACGCCTTCAAGATAGCAGTTTTTCTTTGCCTGGATTGGGTACTGCGTGTGGGTTCAGTGCAAGGAAAGCTGTAGACTCAGTCTTAGTTCCAGGAAGAGTGGGCTGAACATACGTAGGAAAAGACCATGTTGGACTTAAATAAACGTGTGTCAGCATCCCATTGCCATATTAAATAAGCACACGTCCAGTCATACCAAACATGTGCGACAGACTGCTTTAATGGTTGCTGTCACAAAACACAACACTCGTTCTTGACGTGTCCCTAAATAGATCATTCTGTCATTCGTTTTATTTGCATATATCAAAGGACAACACAGGAGGTAAATTTGGCAGAGTGTTGGTATGCAATATACACCTTAGCCCTACCAACCGGGATGATATACTGATGGTCTATTAGAATATTAGCATTTTCTGACGCAGCCAGAAAGCAACGACAAGATCTTCATGTAAGATATCTATAATATATGTGCAGGGACATGGCCTTGGAACTGGAGGTTGCTTTTTGCTCTCTGAAACAGGTTGTTCTAAGGGCGATGGGGCAACTCACTGAAAGTTATAATAATGAAAACGCCCAGACAGCAATTGGGACAATTTTGATAAAGAATTGATACATTGTGCATATGACTTTATTGAAGGAGAAATTTAATTAACTGCACATGCATGTGTAGCCATGAATAGAAATACTTCGATTCTTTTATTGTTACTTTAAAGGAGTGTACTCAGGAACTTGTAATTCAATTAAACGAGTACCACCAAAAGATGGGATACTGTGCCGGTACCTGATATTGTAACATCAAGGGTTCAAATTTTAAGCTCGGTCAATCAGCCTCTGAGTCACGGGTAGTAACTTGCTTGTGTTGATGAAACATAAGTAAAAAAGAAATTACACAAAGCTAGGTCAGTATGGTTTCATGAACATAAGAACAAAGAGCCATATGTATTATATTTGGAAAAGATGGCTGACTTATCATTCTGATGTCACCAGATTCACCGAAAACTGTGGCTTCCGTGTCTTCAGAAGTAGATAACAAGAACCGAAAAATCTAGACAACCATCGCCAACAGAATACCAATGTCCTTACTAGTGATGGAGGAAACTGTACTGCTTATCTAAGGCTGATCTTTATTACAACATCCTGAGCGATGCATCGCTGCGGCAGACATTTGAAACGGATAACACGGTTTATCAGTGTGACATCAATCTACTTCACTGTGCACTGTTGAAACATCTACCTCATCAGTTCTTATGGCCAGCCTCATGAAACACAATTTTATTCATAAAAGCTATCCCTTTGCACGTGGGCACAGGAAGGTCCGAGTCAATCTCCTTTGCGTCAAGGGCACAAGTGTGTTACACAAAGTAAATTGCGAGGCTGCAATTTGAAATTTTTGTTCGGTACAATATGATAATAAAACTATTATTCAAAATGCTTATAGTCAAGTGATTGGCTTTGTCTGGTTTGCCAAGATCTCCTGCCTTAAACCCACGCTTTTACTCAAAATGCTTTCAATTATTTGTTAATTATAGCACCAACATCATTGGCGTACATGTACCTACAATGACCTGAAAAAAAAATTATGTTCCCCAAGACAGATCATGCACAATATTTTTCTTTCTTTTCAAAACGTTTTCTCGCGTATTGTTTAAAAGTACGCGTGATAAAAAAAAATCATATCCTCATTAGCACAGTTACACATATCACATTTAGAATCTTAAGGTCTGACAACTTTAAATTTAAGTACACATTCTTTTAATTATAAGTGCGTTGTGTAAAATTATAAATGTTTTGGAGGTTTGGCCCGCCAAAAGTGGACATCGCATATACACTTTACCAGTACAGAGATATTCCGTTGTTGATACCTTGAAATGAGGATAAATTGTAACTGCAGATACTTATTTCATAAAGTGCTTCAACCCAGATTCATTGTTTTTCTTAAAGGTGCAACTCAAGACTTCATTCTTAAACACGTTGTGTATGTCAGCGCAGTATGACCACAAAACGTCTTTTCCATCTTCATACACAGAGGACAACTCACTAATAACCTGCTTACAGAGACGCGTCCCCGCCATATCCTATTTCATGTGGTGGAAGGTACCTATGCGATGGAGATTGAAAATAGGTCGATTGGCAGCCAGGCAAAATTACCTAAAGGTGCTGACATTATCCATTTTAGAAAAGATATACTTTCCTTTTTATTACATTTTATGTTGAGAATAGCTTTGGCTAAAAAATTGAATGGATTTCAGAGAAAAGGCTTTTCTTTGTAAGCCTCACGACACAACCAAATTTATGTAATCCGTCCGAAGTGCTCATAATCAATACAAATTACGTAATGTAATACAAAACGCCAGTAGTCATATTCATCTTACCCTGACTTCGATACGTTTTTTGGTTGGTGCACATTTAAACCTGGACTAGTTGTTCTTTTGCCAGATAAAAGAATAAAAATTTCCAGGAATAAACAATATGTGCTCTTGGCTACAGTAGTAATTGTGTTCTCAACATTTTCAATTATTATTAAATTAACCTAGGTTTAATTCATTATTTCTTCTTAAAAGCTGAATTAATATCTGGATCAAATCAAGATTAAACCATAAAAGACATGGGTTAACAAAACTACAATTGGTCATACCATGCAGGGTTAAGAAATGTTGTTTCAAAACAAGTTGATTATAATTTGGATCTTAAATTCCTCATGTGATAAATATTCTTTGCAAGTTTGACCGCAGAATTCACATCTTATTCAGAGTGGTATTAGTGAGACATTTCTATGACACACTAAAGGCAGAAGTGGATGCTACCCTATCTAAACAGACTATGAACTTAAAATATAGCCTGAGTAACAAACAAAAGAAATTCAGAGAACCTTTGAGGGCAAAATAATCATCAAAACAACAATTGCAAAATGTGAAAGTATAAAGCTCATCAACACCATTTATCTGTCATACATTGAAGCCAATATTCCAAATACCGTGTCAATTGCGTCCAAGGGTACCGAACGGGAATAATTATTACATCTGAATCCCTTCAGGCACACATCTAAATTCAAATATGACATCAGACCAACGAAATAGATTAAGACAATAGCACATATAAATTCAAAGGACTAGCTCATATCAGAAGATCATCATCAACTAAAATTATAGTACATTCCAAAACACCATGCCATGAAAAGAGAAACAGAAACAATCAGTGACGTTTGATGAATCCACATCAGAAACCATTTGGATTTAACTATATTCTTATACCACTACCCGCATCCGTAAGAAAAGAAAAGTTCGTCGACAGGATATGTCGGGGCAAAGGACTCACCGATAATTATTAACAGCATGTCCTCTCTATGACTTAGAGCAGTATACTAGGAGTACGTTAGCAGTGAGTTAAACCAATTTAACAGGATGCTCATCCTGGCTCTTTGGAAGGCACATTGTGACACTAAAAACCCATTTACATATATAATTTGTTTTGTGTAATTAGGCCTGCATCCAGTATAAACTTCCACTCTAAAGATAGGTAACCCTAACGGAACATGCATCATCAAAATCCCAAATGCATGGGTTGTGTACATTACTTCTAAGGCACTTGAGCATAACAAGTTGTTAAGGGTTTCATTGATGCTTCCCTGGGCACAACAAAAACGATACGCCCTCTTGTTTAATTGTATGTTATGATCAGTTTGGAGTCAATCTTCATCTGTTCTGGAATGGCAAGAATGTACACACACACACACAAGTATCTCTCTCTCTCTCTCTATATATATACCATCATAAACGAGTGGATGCATAGCATCCCAAACATCAAGGTGGCTATTCAGAGTGAGTTTCAGCCTGGGGACCCCAAATTCTTTTCGCATGATGGAGTACACCTAAACAGTAAGGGAACAGCTCTGTTAGTCAGAAACTACAAGAAAATAGTGAACTCTCAACTGGGGATGCTTAGTTATGAACAATATACTCAACCAAAAGGGCAGTCCCCTAGCAAGCCAGTGGATGAAATACGCAGTGATAGTCACTATGCACAGGGCAGACAAAGACATACAGTTAACAGTTACAACCCTGAAAGGCTTCATGCACGAAACGCCTATGTTCCCCAAAGGGAGCCAGCCAACTACTCTGATAATCATGTCAAGAGACATGACAACTCAGCACCTCGAGTACAACACCGAGAAACCTCATTTCCCAGGGACTGTGTGCCTCATGAAAGGTACCATTCAACTACCCTACCAAGACATGGTAGCTACCTGGACCATAGGGAGACACGTGAAAACTACTATGATTCATATTATGAGGGAAATGACAGGCCAACCAGAGCTGAATTGCTCTCCCTAATCGAGGACACTATATATCGACTAAGATTATAATTTATATCGTTTTCACTTAATGATCTAACAAGGCCTGGTGCTCATAAACATTGGTGCTCTTGAATGTTGACTACCACACTTACATTTTCTATTATAGGATATATGCTTATACGTAGGCCTAGCCACATTGCCTGTGAACTTTATTCTGTAAACGAATGAAGTTTTCTCCTTTAATTCACATATTCATTCATTTATTTATTATTATTATTATTAATTTTTTTTTCTCCCTTTTTCTTTCTCCTTGAATACAGGCAGCTTGTAAACTGGACACTATGGTCAAAGAGCTACTTGATTCTTTGTTTTTTTTTTTTTTGTTTTTTTTTTTTTGTTTTTTTTGTTTTTTTTTTGTTTTTTGTTTCCCTGAAAGTTTGGACGTATGAGCTTCAACATGCTCATTTCCTTATACATCTTATACACCTTAACTGATAACATGCAACTTGAAATCTGAGTATAGACTTAAGCTGGACTTAATTTCTGGTGCATTTTACTCAATGATTCAATGAACATGAAGTCATGAACTTTTTTTTTTTTTTTTTTTTTTTTTTTTTTTTCGGTGTGTGTGTGTATGTATCTTTATATGTGTACCAAACTTTGCGGACAATTCAACTTCAGCTTGGAAGTGCCACTTTGTTTTATGCCAACAACGGACATTGGTCAATTTGACTCACCTGTTTCGGCACACGAGGTGATATGCATCCATTGTTCATTAGATAGTATTATAATATTTTATTACTCTATTTATTTTCTCACAGCTCCAATGAGTATTTTCAATTTTGACCTCGTCATACACTTAGGTGCGATTATACTTAAAAATCAAGGCATTATTGTCAAAGGCCACAAGGCCAATTCTTCAATTATTTAATTTATTATAACACCTAGGAACTAGTCATTCTCATGTTTACATTTTATGGTAGCATCCTAGTACCTTCACTGATTTATTCCCCTCCATGTCGCATAGAATCAACACAAATGTTCACTCGTCTGTTAAAATAGGAGCGTGGAATGTGGATGGTCTCATTCAAAGAATCGGTGGCCAGAGGTACTGTAAGCTTGATGATGTAAACTTTCAAAATGAACTTAAAGACCTCGACATAATTGGCCTTATTGAAACTCATTTAGACACAAACACTGACTTCCCCCTCCTACAGGACTTCTGGATTGATCATACAACTAGAAAAAAATCTCTGAAAGCTAAGAAGTCCTCTGGGGGAATCACTGTGTGCATACGTAACGAAATCAAATCTGGAGTCAAAATAATGCCAAAACAGAACTCTGAAATTGTCTGGGTCAAGCTTTGTCATGAATTCTTTCATATGCCGTCAGACATTTATACTGCTTTTGTCTATATCAGTCCAATCAACTCTTCTTACAATAAAAAAAGTGATGACATTTTCGAAATTCTTGATAAAAACATTGCCTACTATTCCACATTAGGTGAATGTCTTGTGTGTGGCGACTTCAATGCACGCACAGCAAAAGAAGAAGACTACATTCAGCATGACTCCAGCCAGCACATCCCCCTGCCCGATTCTTATCTAAGCGATGTCCCTATATTTAGGAGTAACATGGACAAGGCCAAAACTGATGCACATGGGAAAAAGTTGTTAGACATTTGCAAAACCTCTGGCGTCCGAATTTTGAACGGCAGACTACTTGGGGACATTACAGGATATTTTACCTGTTTCAATCATGTCGGTTCCCCAAGTGTCATTGATTATATGCTGGCACACTCCACGCTCCTTAGGAGACTGAATTATTTCCAGGTACACAATGTCACCCCTTGGTCAATACATTGCCTGCTCTCCACTTGTGTCACAACTGGTCCCTATGCCTGGACTGACAATGACCACAATAATGTTACACTGACTAAAACTCCTAAATTCTTTTGGTCTAAAGGTGACGATTTAAAATTTCAATGTGCTCTTTCCTCAGAGGAGGTTAGTAGCCAAGTCAGTGAACTACTAACTCAACTTAATACACCAAACCCCACTAAAATTGACAATTCTGTCTCCAAACTCAATGAAATATTCTATGCTGCTGCCAGGAGGGCAAATATAAAAAGATTTAAACTTAAGTCGAATAAGGGTAGGAAAAAAAGACAGAAAAAGTGGTATGACCTGGAATGCAGAGATCTATACAAAGATCTGAAAAAACTGTGTTCCCAACTGCGGGCACAACCACTAAATGTCCATCTGTTAACCTCATACAGGCAAAAAAGAAAACAATATAAAAGATTGCTAAACAAGAAAAAGAGACTTTTCCAACAAAAACTTATTGACAGCATGGTAAACTTGGAAGAAAAAGACCCCAAACAATTCTGGAACATCTATAAGGAACTAACGGAACGCGAAACTAAACATAAAGCAAACCCTATCAGCCCCAGCAAATGGCTTTCACACTTTCAGGCTCTACTAAATCAACCGGGGACCCATTTTGACCCGAGTCTCGAGTCTTTCATTGCAGATAACAAAGACCTAGTATTCAGTGAGCTCAATTTTAAAATTAGTCCCCGAGAAGTTGAGGTGGCCATCTCAAAATTGAAACGCAACAAGTCCCCTGGACTTGATGGAATTTTAAATGAAATGATTAAAAGCGGCAAAAATATCTTAGTACCCCTTTTAGCCAAACTGTTTAACAGCATATTGGTCAACCAGTACTTTCCACATGTGTGGAGAGTGAACTCTATCACTCCTATACATAAAAAAGGAGATGCTAATATTGCAGGAAACTATCGTGGCATAGCAGTCTCTAGTCACCTTTGTAAACTGCTGTGCACCATACTTAACTGCCGACTCATGGACTTCACAGAAAAGCACAAAACAATACCACATCATCAAATTGGATTTCGGCGTAAAAGCAGAACCTCCGATCATATTCTCACACTTAAGACCCTCATTGACAAATATATTAACAGAATGCCTAGACAATATTTATTTACCTGCTTCGTAGATTTTAAATCCGCGTTTGATACAGTCTGGAGACAAGCTCTAATATACAAGCTGACCGCCTCCGGAATTGGGGGCAACTTCTTGGGTCTGCTACAAAGTATGTATTCGGATGTACTGTACTCAGTCAAATCGCAAAATGGGTATTCAGCTGAATTTCAATCAAATGTTGGTGTAAAGCAGGGCTGCGTACTTAGCCCTGGGCTATTCAATATATTTCTAAGTGATCTGCCGAGCATCTTTGATGAGTCTTGTAGTCCAGTTCTCTTAGACTCCTGCAGCATTGGTTGTTTACTCTATGCAGATGATCTAGTGCTCCTCTCTGATAGCAGCTCTGGCCTACAGAGTGCCTTAAACAAGCTAGGAGAGTATTGTGACAAGTGGCGACTACAAGTTAATCTCAATAAAACAAAAGTAATCATATTTAACAAAGGCGGACACAAATTTCGTAAATATAGGTTCTTGTACAAAGACTGTGACATTGAAATTGTTCAAAGTTACTGCTATTTGGGCATTGAGTTTACTGCATCTGGCACTTTTAATCTTGCCATCACAAAACTTAAAGAAAAATCAAACAAAATTCTATTTAGTTTAAGGTACTTTGACTCGCATGGTAATGTAGACTGGGCTCTAAAGCTCTTCCAAAGTTTAGTGGTGCCAGTGGCAACCTATGCCAGTGAAGTTTGGGCACCCTTCTTGATTCAGTCCCTAAACAATGATAACTTCATGCAACTCTGTGAAAGAGTACCAACCGAGCAGGTACATGTTAAACTATGTCGGTTTTTACTAGGTGTGCACAGGAAGTCGTGCATTGCAGCAGTAAAGGGAGAACTAGGCAGATATCCCCTTCTTATCACCAGCCTATGTACTGCTGTAAAATACTGGTCATGCTTACACCAGCGTGACCCTGACAGCCTTGTTGCTAAATGTTTGCATGAAAACTATTCTTTGATACAAAACAATATTCCATGTTGGTTGATGAATATTAAAAACATGTTACTTAAATTCAATCTTCAAAATTCTTGGGAAAATATTGGCGGACTAAACATAAAGGCATGTACTGTAAAATTATCAAAAAATCTTTGCTCTGAATATACCAGACTATGGACAAAATATATAAATGGAGATGGGAGAGACTCCAATAAACTGAAAAGCTACTGCCTGTTCAAAGACTGCAATTTCAATAGGGAGAAATATCTGGACCTGAACCTGTCCGTTCATAAAAGGAAACATTTCACAAAACTTAGAATAAGCGCGCACGATCTACACATTGAAACTGGCAGATACAATAAAATCCCAGCAGATAAAAGATTCTGCAATTTCTGTAATAATAAGGATATAGAAGATGAAGTGCATTTCATGCTAAGATGTGAAAAATATGCCGCAAACCGAAAAATACTGCTCGAATCTTTAAAATTATACAATTTTGATACTTTTTCTGAGACAGAAAAATTTAAATTTCTCATGTCTGGCAACAAGGGGGACCATACTGTGACCAAGCAGGTAATAAAATTTGTGGCCAATGCCATGGAGATAAGAAGTCCTCCTAGGCCTTGATCAAACCACACTGTACATAGCTGTATATATCATGTGTTATTATAATTTTTTTTTTTTTTTTTTTTTTTTTTTTTTTTTTTTTTTTTTTTTTTTTTTGCTTCTTGCTTTGTTTTTTTTTTTTGATTTGTTTGTTTTTGTTTTTTTGTCTTTCTGTTTTTCTTTAATTTTCTATCTATTTATTTAAATCCAGACCTGTTGCAAGCATTTTGATGTAGCACAGGATCTGCAGTATGTAATTTGCCATGCCCACCAGATGGCGGGCTTTAAGCAATAAAGATATGTATATATATATATATTTATAGAAAGAGAGCGAGAGAGAGAGATACAGTTTGCACAAGACAGCAATACATATTTATATGGTGGTCCAAAATTATTGCAATCTTGTATACATAAACTGCTTAGTCATATATGTAGATGAACGCTCGGTGTCAACTTGTTAACATGACGACTGCAATGCTATATGATTAGATGTGAACCAGGGCGCGAAAATTCCTATGATCCGACGTTCCGGGACAAGCTAAAGCTTTTCTCGGACAAGTGACTTTCAAATTCAACTTGTCCTGCGGACAAGCTAATTTTTTCTTTTTTAATTGGACTTAAATTACGTCTGTTTGCATGCACGGCAACATAATGATGAGCAGTCAGAGCCTTCGCGACTCTATATGTTGGCGATTACTGTGGTCCGTGTGAACAGAACTAAACACCAATGCAGGCAGGTGCGTGGGGACGCCAATGCGCAATAGGTGATGATAATCCCCTGGCCTAAAGTAAACAATCCAGGTTTAAACAATTACATGGTCAGCAGGTGTATTCAACAGGACTTGACTACCTACTTGATTTCTGTCAAAACAAGCAGGTATTTTGACCGTTGCGTGCATACGACGACGAGATCAAAGGTACCAGCAGTCATGCATTGGCCTTGGGGCGCAGTGGCTTTCGCCCGCATCGGGGCAAGGTCACAGCACCTCACCGTCAGTCTTATCTGCCCGAACGATGACAAAGGAACATCAAAAAATTTTAAAACTTGCATGGCGAATTCTTGAGCAAATTAGCATCAAAGACAATTTATCGGTGGGCTCTAAAAGTGTTGGAGAGATCATGTAATGGTGCCGCAAGTTGACTTCCCGGCCAAACAAAACACACATCTGCCAGTCACACGCAAGTGACCGCGTGGAGTAATCTACGGTGAACGAAGTATCATGCTGACTGATCTGTCACACATTCGGCATTTTTCTCTATCCCCCTACCTTTGCGTATTTGCCTGTGACTCCAAATAATTGCTGCTATAAACACTGGAATCTTTATTTTCGCATGCTGCAATTAAAAAAAAAGCTTCCCGTTTGTGTGTTCCCTCCGTAAATTACGGCATATTCACACATGTTCACTGGGCGGAAGCCATGATGAAAACACTGCAGCACGAGCCGCGATTGGCTCATTTTTGCATGTGACTCAATTGACCAATCGGGTGATGTGTTGTGCGTCAGGCCACATGGCCAAAGCAGCTGTTTGTGTACGGTTGCAGGAAAGATGTTGACGGTGCGCACGCTCGATTTTTGATTTGAAATATCAAAATTTCGTTTGAATTTGATTTAAGAACACCGTTTATTGTGAGGAACTTGCCAATACTGTATACGCAAATTTACTACGATGTACCGATAGCGTTCATGGTAGGTGCGCAAACGATATGCATCCCATCACAGCATCAGAGGCAGCGAGAAAGGATCCTGAAACCAATGCAACTACATATTATTTTAATCGTTATTTAACTTGAACCTGGATACGGACTCCTATCGTCCCAGAAATTACAATGTATTTTCCATCGTTAGTCACCCCATGCAAATAGCTTACTTTTTTAATTTGTATTTTTAATGTTTTGCCAGTTTCACTGTCGAACAGTTGCAGCTTGAATCGTTGTAAAATTTGACATTTTTGTGCGAATTTGCAAGCGACAATACGCGGCAAATATATTTTAGGGTAAATGGTTTGTGTAGGCCTTAGCATTGTGTTTGAAAAAATCGATGTTTATAGAAGTTTTATCAGGACAAGTGGATTTTGTATGCGGACAAGTGGATTTTGAAATTTACTTGCCCTGCGGATAAGTGATTTTTTAAAAAATTGTCGAGCCCTGTGAACCTAATATCTAATCTCAATAAAAGATATGGAAAAATCAAAAGAAACTTTCAATCAGCTAGGGAGCTACACTTGACTGTTCAATAGTAACATGTTTTAAAATCCATGAAATTATATGTGGGTCCAATCTCATTTGAACGAAATAGGCCAAATTGATGCAGGCTTAAACTTGCATTATTCATGGGCGGCGTGACCAGAGGGTGGCACGTTTACTTGCTATTTAAAGACATTGATCTCGCTTTTTTTTCATGGACGGAGATACATAGGCACTGATTCCTATCCCCCTGAATTTAATATCTAAAACATTGAAATGTATTTTCTATCGATTTTCTGGATAGATCGGTATTAGAGTTACATCATATATAAAAAGTGAGCAGACATATATATTTTTTCTTTTTTTTTAACTCTCTACGCATCACTCACCCAGGGGCCTAGCCGTGTACGGTCTGGCGACAGAAAAATCCGAAATTTTCTTCATGATACGGGGCTTGGCTGAAAGGCTCGAAGCCTAAGTGGAATATCTCAATCAGAGTGAAACAAACTTTTGCCACCGACAACATGAACAAGTACAATCATTTAATGAATCAAAAACATAAGAAATGAAACTGCAGTGTGATTGTTGTCTTTGTACCAGACGATCTTGTAAGCCTGTCCATGGAAATCACCAGAAATGGACAAAACTGGATATTGGGCGTCAAGTACCTAAAACTGAAATGGCTAACCGGAACATATATACATGCCGACATGGTCTAGACTTTAGGAAATTATGCCGCTTTCTCTGCCTCTGTTAAGAAGAGAAGTGGGCGTTGGAATTCAAGCATGACCGAGAGATCCTTGACGATGACAAGCGTCCAGGAAGGCCTTCAACAGCAACCATTCCCAAAAATATAATGCGAGTTCATGACATAGTGATGCTTGATCGTCGATTAACCACTTGACATGTTGCCAGTGTTGTGGTTATCTGTCATGAAAGGGTTTTACACCTTATCACCAAGAAGTTGGGGATGACAAAAGTTTGTGCATGGGTGCCAAACCTGTTTACAGAAGATCAGAAGCATGTCAGATTCCTGGCTTCCCGTGACAATATATGTTGTTTTGGAGCAGATCCCGATGATGTTTTGGCCTACCTTGTTACCATGCGTAAGACTTGGATTTCATAACTTTGAACCAGAAACAAAAATTCAGGCCAAACAATAGAAGCATCGGAGATCACCCCCTCCCCATTAAAAAAAAGCCAAGTCATGTCCTTCTGCTGGAAAGGTGATGACTTCATTTTTGTGGGATTTCAAGAGTATTCTGCTGATTGAATATCTTGAAAAAGGCCACACTGAGACAGTTGCATGAAGTTATCAAAGCTCAGCGACGTGGAATGCTCAATAAAGGAGTCCTGTTCCACTAGAGACTTTGCTTCTGTTCACAAATTAGTCGTTGCCATGTCAGCGATCCATGATTGTAGCATCGAACTCATGGCCCTTCTCCCTTATTCACCCGATTTAGCCCCGCCAGATGTCCACCTGTTTCCAAATATGACGAAGGAACTAGCCGGTCGCCATTTTCCTAATAATGATGACGTCATTTACACTTCGAATGACTATTTTTAAGGTGGCTGCAGAAACTGTTTTCTTGACTCCCATCCAGGCCTTGCAGCTACACTGGCAAAAGCATGTAAACCTGGAAGGGGACTATATAGAGAAATAAGTGGAAGCCGTCGTTTTGTACTGGTCTTTTACAGTTACTTTTACGACGTTTCAGCAAGCACACATATCTTTCAATATATTACATTATTCAACACATATCATTAGTGTGTATTGTCATCAAAATTAGGTCGCTTCTCACGCATTGGCTGATATGTCAAACCATATCACATATAACATTTGTCACTTAGTGTGTTCCATCTTTCCATCTAGCCACGAGTTTTCTCACAACACGCTTTATTTGTATATGTCATGTGTTGCTTGCAGTATATTCCAGTCTAATAGGCATGAATTATACAGATTAAGACTAAATACTGTTGGGCTATTTTGTATGAAGAATTTATCATGTGATTGTAAAGCTATCCCAAACGAGTGTACAGGCGCCAGGATTTTTTAAAGTCGTTTTTTATTCACATATTTGAATGAACCCTTTGATGCTCTTATGCTGTAAATTTACGGCATGAGTCACTTTAGTCTCATTTTAAGCTATAAATCAAACGGGTTAAATCGTTAAAATGAGAACGCCGGGGAAAATTCACCAGGATGACATACCAATAGTCAAAAGTCCTTGCTGGAGCACCTTGGGCTCCCCTGGTACCAAGACAGCCGCTGACTGGGTTCTGATATCATGTGACGATTGTATGATCCTTAAGGGTTGAACCAATAGTTAGGCACAAATACAGCACATATGCCACCTGTCTTCCAACAACAGGGACAATTCCTGAAATTAGCTGGAAATTTGAGTAATTCACAGTGTGTTTCGATTATCGAGATTGAGTATTTGCTGCCCCATTGTTCATTAATTTGCGTTCTTGATGGTGTTGACCCCTGGTACTTAAATGAAACGTTGAATGTTGGCATCCCTGATACAAAGGACAATAAGGCATATGTTATATGTCGCATCAAGTGATAGACATACCACGTTATCATTACGAACGAATGTACGACAAATTATGGATAATAATTTACACGTGATACTTTCATGATAATTTATGACGTTCATGCATATATGTCGCCATCCGCGCAGAAATGAAAATATGCAGAACATAACGCAACATTAGCCTATTTTAATGTT
This sequence comes from Hermodice carunculata, assembly GCA_964020975.1. Taxonomy (NCBI): domain Eukaryota; kingdom Metazoa; phylum Annelida; class Polychaeta; order Eunicida; family Amphinomidae; genus Hermodice; species Hermodice carunculata. The sequence goes on from OZ026624.1 coordinate 80,989,608, forward strand.
ACAGATGTGGCCTCCCCAGAGACCTAGATAAAACCTTTATATTACAGCGAATAGTTTTATATCACATATGCCTCGTTGGAAGAATTGCTTTTCAATGTGTCGCACTAAATACATTATTTTGTTCTCTAAATGTCGATGTACTATTCTTAGTGAGGAAATAGTTTCAAGAAACCATTTGTGTATGACGGACTCAGTGTATTCAACAGCCGTCTGCGACTTGTAAAACTAAGTGGCGACATTTATGAATTCAAACTGTACTGTGGTTGAAGACGTTGTAAATACATGTAAGTGGTAGTGATTCCAGTGATTATTTCGTCTTTGTGTGTGATTTACCTGGAATATTTTAGTGTGTTATTGTAGCATAGCCACGTGGACGAAAAGAAGCGTTACTGTTGGGAAAGTATTCCATGAAATAAATAAAAATAGTTCTAAGGGCAATTGATGGTTTTTCCATACCGTAAGACTACATACATTTCTTGGCAGAAAGTACAGTTGCATGTCGAGCATCAAAAGCAATAAGCAGGGAGGAACTCCCGTAATCTGGATGTCAGTACACGGACTCCATACATTATTCTGTGAATTCTGTTAATGAACATAATTTACATTTTTTCAACGATAGGGGGAGAAAATGGTATGGTTATACTATATGGGGAGAAATGTAGGCCAGGGGCGAATTTGAAAGCATGGTCAATGAGGCAGACACACGCACATGCCGTGCAACATTGAAGCCACGGCATAAACTGTGAGAAGGTAGGGGAGAGAGAGAGAGAGAGAGAGAGAGAGAGAGAGAGAGAGAGAGAGAGAGAGAGAGAGACAGAGAGAGAGAGAGAGAGAGAGACAGAGAGAGAGAGAGAGAGAGAGAGAGAGAGAGAGAGAGAGATTTATATTTCAGTTTCAGTTGGCACATTTTTGTTCATATAAATAGGGCGAACCTGTGTCATGTCATTAATGACAACATGAAAGGGAGAAATAGTGACTTTTGTTGCACGACACATGCCATATCACTCCTATAGATACACACACTACACACGATAAATAATAGAATGGATGCTATTGACGTGGATCTACATGAAAAACCTAGCGCAATCAACTTTGCAATAAATGAACAGCTTAGCCAGGAGCTATGGGTGTATGCGCTTTGGACTGAATGAACCGCTCAGCTCGGCGCAATGCACCTTGAAATGAATGATCAGGTTAGCTAGGTGATCTGGGTGCAATGTGACCTAAGCACACTTAAGAAACCTGTTGAATTTCGCCATTCTAACGGTTTTTACAAATGTAGACGTTAACTTTCGTCAAAATTCTCACTTAAAGGGTTAAATCTATTTTTTACACACTAGTATTTCGTCATCATAACATACCAGGTTTCGATTTTCTTGTTTTGAAATAACGTCTGAGATGTTTGTTTGTTTATCTAATTTTTCTTATATATACTTTTTGGCGTACCTTATGGCTCAACCTCATGATATATGATGTTGTTTTCGTGCCTTTACAGCAAAATTATACACTAGCAGCACAAGGATGTATGCAGATGATACAAACATTAACAATAAGCAAGCACATAATAATGCACTTTGACTACATGTTGAAAATGAATTGCAGAAATAGAATCATCTGAGTTTTACAACAGTGTTCAGTTTATTTGGGTGCCAGCTTCTATGACCGTGCTGGCAGCCAGCATATATATTCTCTCTCTCTCTCTCTCTCTCTCTCTCTCTCTCTCTCTCTCTCTCTCTCTCTCTCTCTCTCTCTCTCTCTCTCTCTCTCTCTCTCTCTCTCTCTCTCTCTCTCTCTCTCTCTCTCTCTCTCTCTCTCTCTCTCTCTCTCTCTCTCTCTCTCTCTCTCTCTCTCTCTCTCTCTCTCTCTATATATATATAAACGAAAGAAAAGGATTTTAGTCCATTACAGATTAATACAACATTATATATAATGCAGTCTACTGCGTTGTCTATATGTCTCCCCGTGCAACGGGGGGGGGAGGACATATTGTTTGTGCGTCCGTTTCCTCTTCTTCTTCTTCTTCTTCTTCTTCTTCTTCTTCTTCTTCTTCTTTTTCCTCTTTTGAACTATGTTGGGATTGTAGATGGGTGACCTTGACCTATTTTCAAGGTCACATGGCTACTTTGAAAAATCATTACAGATGCACTCCAGAAAGATTTGACTTAAAGAGGTTGATGTTTTGTGTGATTATGTTTCTCTGTAAGATTTTTGTAAGACTTTGCTTGTAAGTGCAGATATATGACGTTGAACTATTTTCAAGGTCACGTGGGCATGTCATGTAAAATTGACGAGGACGCAATAACTCCGCAAGGATTTGCCTCAAGAGGTTGAAATTTTGCATGATTATGTACCCAATTATGAACTAGGTTGGGCTTGTAGATGGGTGAACTTGACCTTTTTTCAAGGTAACATAGCCCATTTTAAAAATCATTGCAGATGCACTCGAGAAATATTTGACATATAGAGGTTGATGTTTTGTGTGATTATGTTTCTATGTAGACTTTTGTAAGACCTTGCTTGTAACTGCAGATGTGTGACCTTGACCTATTTTTCAAGGTCACGTAGGCGTTTCGTCTAAAATCAATGTGGACGTGAAAACGTAAGGAGGATTTAACTTGGGTAGTTGAAATTGTATGTGAAGATGTTCCTACATATGATCTTGCTTGGGATTGCAGATGGGTGACCTTGACATATTTTTCAAGCTCATGTGGGCATGTCATCTAAAATTGACACGCATGCAACAACTCTGAAAGAATTTTACGTAGGAGGTTGGAGTTTTTGCAGGTTTATGTTCCATAATACCAGCTAGGTTGGGATTGTAGATGGGTGACCTTGACATATTTTTAAGGTCACATGACCACTTTTTAAAAATCATTGCAGATGCACTCGAGAAAGATTTGACTTAAAGAGGTTGACATTTTGTGTGATAATGTTTCTATGTAAGACTTTTGTAAGACCTTGTTTGTAGCTGCAAATGTATGACCTTGACCTATTTTTCAAGGTCACGTGGGTATTTAGTCAAAAATCAACGTTTTGAAATGTCAATAAAGAGTGTACCTTCACCATATATGTAGATCATTGGAATCAGTATGCCTATTTATAAAAATAAGGGTGACAATAGTAAGGGCGCACAGGGGGAGACATTTGACTTTCTGTTGGAAAATCAGCCTGTTCTAGTTTTTTGGTGAGTTTAAGAAAGATATGGGAATAGTGAACAGCTTTCCTCGGCGCACTATGGAAGCTTTGTTGAATTAGTGGTACAAGCCGCGTTGTCATTTTGTCATCAGTTTGAGAAAAATGTGGCACTAGTCAACAGCTTTCGTCGGCACACTTTGGCCGCTTTGTTGAATTGTGTGGACTTGGGAAATGTGTACCCAGTCCTTAAAGCAATAAAGTGTTTTTCTCTATTTGTTTTTGTAAATATTTATAGTTGTGTAAATTTGGGTTAAAAAATTCAACGCTACTGTCGTCAATTGTTTGAATTTCGAAACTAAGTGGGGTAATAGGCAGCAGATGTCATTCAGCTTTATCTTCAGTTGGCACATATATCAGCATTCGTGAACTTCAAAAATATGTGCATTATTTTTTTAAAATTTTATTTAAGTGGTTCGAACGTTATATACACATTGCTGTGGTTTGATGCCCAAGTTGTAACGAACTAATTCGTCCATCACTTTTCGAATTTTGGGTCAAAGTGGCATTTCTTTTCTCTAATCATGACCTCCAAATAAACATTTAAAGGTAGGCTATGTTAGTTGAGGTGCTAAATATGTTGATGGATATCTTGCAAAACTTCGGCTGGGGTACACTGACCTGATGATGCATTGAAAAGACCAGACGTCTAGGGGAATCCAAATGAACAAACAAGGGTAATAAGAAAAGAAAATAAACCATTGGAACATGAACCACTTTTTATTCAAATTATGTAGGACTTTGACTTATAATTTTGGAGTAGCATATTGCAATCAAACTATCAGTACAGCTGAAGTAATATTAATTGATTCATAACTTTTGGAGTTTAAGGCAACATTGTTTGTATGGATGAAGACCAAAAACCCATGATCAAGGTTTTAGGAAAATTAATGGATTAGGTAAAAATACGTTTATATTTTTATGTTGTTGGTGACACGAGAACCTCCACCTACAATTTCGTGTAAGAAGTTACATCTATTTTGGCTAGATGTTTGCAAATAGAAATGCTTCTTAACAGCGGATTTAACACTTCGATGGTTTAAAGAGGGAAAATAATATTGATGAACAATTGGGTCCATCTATATAAGTATGAACAATACAATGTGCAAACTTGCATCCTTCAGCAAGATGAGGGCTTTATCACTGCCAAAACCAAGCTGACATCCTTCATAAAACTGAGGGCAGTAGCAGCTAGAGCAGTAATTTTAGATCCGAAAAACATGGGACTGTACATATTTGAACAAATTTGGTTGAGACCCACCCACGGAACATCTGCGCAAAGTTTTCTAAGGAATCTGGCTGAAGGTCTTGGAGACGTCGAAAAGATGAATTATGGACAGAAAAACAGTATATAAATGATTGATCACATCATTAGCTTAGCTTATTTGTCATCGGAGGTAAACATTTGGCAAATGATAGAAATAAATTCGGAAAAGAACATAATTAGGTCGAAGCAGTACCTGTGGAACAGATTAAGCAAAAGTGATCCCAGAAGTATCCATAATCAAACAAAGTGGCCAAATAGGATTTGAGAAGATAAGTTTTCATGATTTTGCAAAAGAAGAATGAAAAAAAAATCACTTGATAGATGATAGACTTACTTCACTCACACGGTAAATAGAATTTGAAAATGTGAAGTTCCGTGGCAATTTAGATTTAGTTCCCTAGGAATAAAAAAAATGCATACATTACCCAACAAGTACATTAATGGAAATATTTTATACAAGATCAGGTATCCGCAGTGTCACTTGAAAGTACACAAATTTGTTTACCCCTTCCCCAACCTATATATCCAATACGTTTTCTAAAACGCTCAATGTCGGTGCTGAAGAATAAGTCGAAAATAGCTGCAAAACACAAGGACTTGTAAAAAAAGAAAAAGAAAGAAAGGAGGGAAAGAAAAATTGCAATGCCAGCTGTTGAAAATAATTAGAGACCTAAGGATTTCCAGAAGTATACCAATGCAATTCCAAAGATATTGGGTAAGCCATTTAGATTTTGTTTTCAGATTTTGCCAAACCAATTGGCCAAGTAGGTTTTGAGAAGAGTATTTTTCACGATTTTGCAAATAATTACAAGAATCCAAAAATTACTTGAAGATGATCGTTTTTATGCACACGATAGAAACCTATCTAAAGGTACCTTCTTAGCAATTTTGAATTATATGGGGTCAATGGTTTTAGACGAGGAGGCGAAAATCAATCTGAATTGTGGATACACACATGGATGAAACATGGAATATCATCCTATAAGCCTGTCTGACAAGTCAGCTGAGCTAAAACACTGTAGCCTCAGCAAATAATAGTTTAACTTCACAGAAGTTTTCATTACTTCAGTGAAATGAACCTGAAAGACAACAGACTTACACACTGTGTAATATCACATATCTGCGCATACAGTTTGATCGGAAATGCATCTCATATTCATTCTAATATGCGGAAGGGTTGTGTTGAAATTTAAAATTACAGAAAATGTGACATCTTTTTATACAGGGATAAAATATCTTTGTTTATTAACTTACTAGCAATACAGACCGCATTTGACACTAATAAAAATGCAGCTTAGGTATCAGTATTTCAACAATGCTTTCTATATAACAGTTTTTATTTACACACCGCATCTATTAAATGTCTCTGTAAATGTGTGTGTGTGAGTGTTGTGTGTATATGAACATGCATTGTATATGTATAAACAGTATGTATGTTTATATGAGTGTATGTATGTATGTATGTATGTATGTATGTATGTATGTATGTATGTATGTATGTAATCCAAACAAAAAAACCCAAATTTTGTGAAAAAGGCCAATAAGAGGAATACAGAACCGTTTTGTTGAAAAGAACAGTATTTTATAGCTAAATTCATGAAATGATTAATACACAATTTGGTAGGGTTGTGTAGACAAAGGGGGTAGCTTTCAGGGAAGTGTGGGAGGATTTTGCGAGGGGGAGGAAGATGTTTAGCTGGGACCTGCGACACCCTAGCTAGTTGGGAGGGAACCACTTAGGGGAGGTATACAGTAAGTGGGTCTGGCAGCAAGGAAACTAAACATCCCGGCAGCTACCAGGTATGTATCTGAACAGGACAAGAGGAGAGAAAAACAGACGAGCAAAGGCAGAACGGCAAAGGAAAATAAAGGGAAAAACATCATGAAGATTGGAAGTATTAATTGTAGAGGGTACAAAGGGAGATGTCAGGGAGGTAACTGAAGGGTACAAAATAGACATTGTTGCTTAGGTAGAGACCCATCTTAGGAAGGAAGAAGAGGGAAGGATGACAAGTCCGGAAGGCTACAATCTGATTTGTAAAGGGAGGGAGAATGGATAAAATGGGGGTTGGATTTTTGGTAAGAAAGGGAAATAAGAGGCAGGAGATAAAGCATGAACGCTTGGACAATGATGGTGTGGTAAGAAATGAAATACAGTGGATAGGAATAAACATATGGACATATAATGGCAGCAGGTGTGGTTTACACAGGACATGAAGGGCTACCAAACCAACAGAATATACAGGTAGATGACAGAGTGAGAATGATAACAAGCCAGGTACAACAGCAGGGGTATAAAGTTATCATTACGGGGTATTTCAATGGTCACATAGGTAATCAAATGGAGGGAATTGAAGGAGGGGACAGGAAAATAAACAGAAAAGGAACCAAGTTGTTAACTCCACATGGGAGTACAAACTTAGGATTGTGAACAGGGACGCACAATGCAAGGGCAAATGGACATGGACCTCGGGGGCACAGACAATAATCGATTGTGTTTTGGTGGATAGCGAAATGTTCCAAATGACTCAGAAATGAAAAATTGATGAGGATGGTAGGTTAGACATAGGGAGTGATTACAATTGGATCACATTGGAGGTAAATGTACAGCTTTGTATAAAGGGATGGGGGGGGGGGGGGGGATCTAATGGGTCTGGAACATACATAAAGAACCAGATAGGGAGGGATACCAGGAAAGCCTCAAAACTGAACTGCAGGAATGGAAAAATAAATGGAGAGTAGAGGGGGGAAGTTCAAGAAGTGAACAAACACTGAACTAGAAGAATCCTTGAGGTGGTCCAGGAAAGGATTGGTAGAAAGATAGTGCCAATTGAAAATGTCGGATATAGGTGGGACCCACAGCTATAAGGGGCATCAAGGAAAAGAAGGGTAAAAAATAAGGACTGGAGACTAGCCAGGAAGCAAAAAAAACTGCATAATGATACAAAGGAAGGTAAACAACAATATCCAGAGTGCAGAAAACAAGTAGCAGACACCAGGGCAGAAAGGAGAGCTAGTAAAAATGAACAACTGACAGAGAAAATGACAAGTAGAGGGAAAGGGTCACATGTTTTTGGAAGTATGTAAATCAAAAGAAAAAGAATAAAACACATGAAATCATACACAGAGGGAAGAGAACAGAGAAGAAAAAGGAACATACATGAAGCACTAAAAGAGCATGGGGGAAAAATAAACAATCCAAGATGGAGACAGGGGCAGTACCAGACGCTCAGAAGGAACACATACAGGATCAATGGGATTCTGAACTGTGCTCTAGAGTCAGAGAGACTGAAGTACAGATCGCAGCAGAGAAGATGTGGCTGGGCAAGGCACCAGGGTCTGATAATGTCTTGACTGAATTTATAAAGAAAGGGCTGAGTTAATGGTAGGATGCTTGCAGATTTTTTCTAACAGGGTTCTTGAGTAGAAGCAGGTACCAAAGAAATAAAATAAAACCTAAAATATCTTATATCCCAAAAAAAAAGGGAAATGGTGCACAATTGGATAGATGTAGGGGTATCGTAATCACATCAAACATAGGGAACATTTTTAGCAGAGTCATGTACAGGAGGCTGAGCAGAAAAGTTTAAAGGCTTGGCCTCCTGGGAGAGATCCAGAATGGATTTAGTCCAAGGAGAAGGGTGGTTGACCATGTATTCACTTTACCGCAAGATCTGGAACTGCCAAGACAAAAGGCAGAAGAAAATCATTACGAGCTTTTTAGATGCGAGACAGGCATATGACAGAAAGTGGAGGGATGCACTACGGGAGAAACTCCAGGGGCTTGGCTTTGGTGGAAATTTCCTTCAAGTCATGCAAACAATGTATAGGGATGTAGATTGTACTATTTCAAAGGGGAACATAGAAGTGGAAAATAAACAATTAGATACGGGCTTAAAACAGGGTTGTGTGCTCACTCCAATTTAGTTTGCACTTTACATTAAGGAATTGGGGGATCAGGTAACAGAATGTGACACGGGATGACAACAGGACAACACAAAATTCCTGGTCTATTTTTCACAAATAATAAAGTGCTTATGGCAGAGTCACATAAAGAAACGCAAGATTGGCTGGACATAACAGGAGAGTACTGCAACAAATGGAGATTGGAACTGAGTAAAGAAAAGAGTAAAGTCATGACGCTTGGCAAAAAAACGGACATAAAGAGAAGGCAAAAAGTAGGGACATTCCAAATTCCAGGAGGACAGGAACAGTTGATTGAAATAGGCGAGGTTGATGAACATGAGTATTCAGGGATTAGAATAAAAGCAACCGGTAAAGGCATGTTCAGATATCACACGGAGAAGATAAAGCAAAAGGTGAACTGAACAATGGGAATGATAAAAGCTTCTTCACTGAACAGCTTCAATAGAGCATTTGCAGCCAAAGTTTTATAGGATAGAGTTGCAATACCTGGAATAATGTATGGTTTGGAAGTTATTTCAATAAATGAAGGGGGGCCATTCAAAATATGGAAAAAGCATAGAATGAGACGGGTAGGTGGATTGTGGGGGGTGCTACCATGTACAGCAACTGAAGTGGTCTTGGGGTATTGGGGTGGAGAACTGTTACAGATAGAATCACCAAAGCCAAGTTAAATCACTGGGAAAATTTACAAACAGTTAGTGAAGACAGGTCGTGCAGGAAAATATACGTGGATGTGGTAAAAGCACCAACAAAATGGATCCAAAATAGACAAATAAGCAGAAAATTATTATTTGAAAGGGCTTGACCAAGTTGATGAATGAATATCATGCATTAGGAAAATAGCTGCAGAGGGATCGGGAGTAAAATGGAAAGGAGTGAACGATAAAGGTACACTAAAAGCTTAAAAAGTGTTAAACAAAAAGGAGCACATTTTGGGATGGAGGGAAGGGATCTTTACTTTTGTTCCAGAGTAGGGCAGGGGTTACAAGCCTGAAGAGACATCAGAAATGGACACAAGGTGTAATGGGAAATAGTAGGGTTTGTACACAGGAAGCAGATGAGACAGTAGATCGCTGGCTATTGTGGTGTGATGCATACAGGGAAATGAGGGAAAATGTTTTCAGAAGTTGGCAGAAATAGGACTACAACTCTAAGGGGTTCGTGGAAATAAGGGGACTAGCAGAGGAGGACCGTGTTGCTTAGTTTCTGGGCTTGAAAGGGGATTTTACAGGGTGTAAGGAGGTTATTAAAACTGTACAAGACTACCTAGGAGGGTGTTGGGATAAAAGGAGGGAAATGATAGAATGGGAAGAAAACAAGGTTAACTAATGGGTGAAAAGGGGGTATGGACAGGAAGCATGGTAGCCCTTTTCAAGGCTGCCTTGACTATGACTGCAGCTAGCTCCAGGTGCAGGCCATGGAATGCCCGAGCCTTTCAGGCAGGGAGAGGGACAAAGGGCACGGCTTACTCTAATGGGGCATTCCACAATTGGGAATATTACTGGGAACAGGGGGCTGCCACTGCTGTGAGGGAGTATGTGGGGCCCTTACACCTTGGCTCTGTTCCCTGGAATCAGGGGGGGGTTTTTTGTTTGCTTTTTTTTTTTTTACAGGCCATCTGTTACTTACATGACCACAGCACATAAGTGGAGGGATGCAGTGATATTATTATTATTATTACTGTTGCTACTGTTTGAATAATTAGAGAGAGTACATGATGACACAATTATGGTTGCACACAAACATCTGAGAGTATCAATAACACAATCACTATGTTTTGTACTTGGCCTTGGCCATTTCATTTATTAAATAGAAATTATTTCTTTCAAAGTAACTGAAAGCTACCAGTGCAGCTGCCGCACATGTACCTCCTAAACACATGAAAACCCAGACCAACTGAGTCATACGCAAGTCATCTTCATTTCATCAATTTTACTATCAAGATGTACATATCATCTGAATATACATTTGCAATAGTGTAATCAGCATAGGACGGTAGATGTTGATCCTCCTTTTTACCTCCCAGATGAAAAAAATACATATTTATATATGTTGCGGCACCACTGATGCACCAACATTTTTTGCTTTCTGGTTTGAACATTGCACACATGCACCAAAAATTTATTTAACTTTGTTTAAGTCAATAAAATCCAGAGAAGAGCAAAAACATGCCTCTCAGAATAAATCGATGTGCTACAAGTCAAGGATGGTCCTTTTTTTTCAAGCAGTATGCAAGCAGAGAAAGTACACGGTGGGGTACTCTTTTTACCGACAAAACAAGTGGAGGGTTGTGTAAATTACTATGCTCGTAGACGAACTACATGGACATGGTCAGGTAGTCTTTTACAGACACAACAAACTGAGAATTGAGTAAAATCAGTCATCCACCATATTTTTGCAATAAACCTGAACAAAAGACTATACTACTTAAGCTTGGACTGTTAAAACCTTGCTGATACATTGGTGAAAATAAAACGGGAAGAGTATAAACTTGGTTTTTCATAAATTTCTATATTCTCTGTGCTGATTCAACCATAAAATTGTCATTGGAAGATAACACCATACTCTTTAACAGAACAGAAAGAGGGGTGAGAAAAGAGCACTCTACATGCTCTTTCAAAAATAATGACCAAGCCTTAAGGTTGATTATGCAATCAGCTTTTGCCCAAATCTCAACCCATACTGTGGAAACTCTAAGACACACTTTGCTTTACATTGAAAACAGCTGGCATTTAAAACACTGTTTGAAAGATCAATTCAGAGATCAACTTACCAATATGCCCAATACTCAATTAACTGACCTCTGTTCAACACACCAATTTATTTAATATAGCTAATACTACATGTAACCCTTTTGTTCTTTTACAACTGCAATACATACATCAGTTTTCTTTCACATAACCAATGCTCAAAGTGTTTTTTTTTTTCAATGACTTGCATGTACTTTTTCAAAGCACATCATCGTAGCTGTAAGACCTCTGTCCATAATTTAGCTCTCCAAATCTGTCAATTTGTGTCCTTCGTCTAGCTTAGTGCCCCTCTTCAGTTTGATTTCTGGGAGAAAAAGCTCATGATGGCATTCACACACTCTTCAGACTGCCATCTTTCTACCAGTAGTTCACACTCCACTTCATTGGCTTTATGTAGCATTTCTTTCTGTTGGTTCCTACCCAACTGCTTGCTTAAACTGAGGCCCTGCAAAGAGATTTTAAGACGGTATTAGAGGTAATGTCTGATGCAACACGCCAACTTTCTGCACATGTATACATGCATACTTTTCGATGCTCCTGCAGCACCATCTGGGGAAGAAATAATCCACTCTTGTTCAATCCACTCTTGTTCCTGATGCTTTTTTTGCTGCCCAAACTGGTAATTTGGGAAATAACACATCAGGTTGTGAAAATTGATGCCATTACAGTATTTATGTGATGTGCAAGGCCATCCATTACATTGGGGGCATATGATATGATTCATGAAACATATTTGAACACTGAAATAGTTTTCTGTGAAGCCTTGCCAATGCTTATATAACAAGCTGGTCCCCTGTGTAGTATAACAAGTCCACTCATCATGTTCATCCTCTCCATACAATTTGAAATGTTATATGAAGCCATTTCTTGTATAATATTACCAACATTTTGTTCATCTGTAAGGTAAATTCACTGGGCATTTGTCTTTGTCCATCCGATATATTAGCCAGGTTCATTGATAATGGTACATGTATCTGTCACTTTCTGTATCAACATTTGTCCTGCACAAACTAATGGCTTGAAGTGGGTTTATCATGTTTATTTCATAACTGGAGAGCCATGACTGCAAGCAAACTCGATGTCTACGTCTACCCATTTTACCTGTGAACTGATTGCACACAGTGTCTATAAAATATGGCAAATTCGTATTTGTTGCAGAGTACCTTACATGTATGTTGCAGTACAGAAAAATTTTAACAGCGCCATTTATATGTGTTCCTTATGTAACATGAGTAAAATTCCAACAAAATGCTTCCAGGCAATTTGAAGATCTTGCAGCAACAGAGCCAAACTGACAGTGATCCGTAAATAGATCAGAGTGACTTGAAAATCTAATCAGCATGTTTTTTAGCTTAGAATGAATATCTGTACCAAACTGGAGAAGAAATGCTAGCACTTTGAAGATATTGCACTAACAAAGTCAAACTGACTGCAAATAGGTCACAGGAACCTCACAATAGGTCACAGTGACCTGAAAATCTAATCACCTACTCTCAGTCATCTCCCTCCTGAATATGAAAAACAAAATCTATCCACATAGAAGACATTGTGGTAGCAAAGTTCACACTAAGCAGGTCACTGTGTCCCCAAAATACGGCATGGTGACCTGAAAATCAAGTGGGCTGATCTTTGTCCAATATAGCACCTCTGAAACAACTCCATTTTGGCCTTTTGAAGATTTTGTGGAAACAAAGGGCTGTATGGACATAAGGACAAAAAGCCTAATATCCAAAAACATAAATCACATCCCCAAGCAATCTGCCGCATTACTTTAGGCAGCATGAAAACCTGAGAGATATTTACTGCAGGTCCATGCAGTCAATTTTTAAGCAGTAGGCCCTATAAGTGACAGCCTCATATGATTATGGACCAATCCTGAGAAGCACTGAAACACTCAAAGTTTCCTAGCATTGTCACTGGTTTCAATCAGCAGCTGAAGTACATGCAGAGGCGAATGAATATAACAACGCTTTCAAATATATATAGAGTGACTTCCATGATAAATTGCAGTTAAAAACCTTGCACAAAGCATGTGTACAGGTACATAGACCTACCTTTCTGGGTAACTTAGCGTAGCCCCTGATCCTCTCCCAAACTTCTTTCTGGAACGTATGATCAGGAAAAACCTCTGTCACCAGACCAAGGTCACAGGCTTCTTGAGCAGTTATTTTTTTGTTGAACAAAAGCATTTCATTGGCCTGAAAAGCGAAATACCAACTATCATGTTTATGTCCTTATGACCCTGGATGATCTTGAAATGTAAAATCCTTTTCTGAGGGCATGGCACAAGATGTTTCAGCATATTGTAATACATATATATTTCAATTTCTAATCAAACAGACGTCCATTATGAGAAGTTCAATTCATACTTTTGCACTCTAACTGCTTTTCCAATATGCATAAACTTTATGTGTTCATATAGTACTTTTCCATTTACCAAACTAAAGTAATAGTAGCTGGTAGATTCTCCTTGGCTTTATAGAGACAACCAAAACTGGGTTTTAAATTATTTGTCAGCTATATTTTTGGCACCATAGTCATGAGAGATGTGTCCATTGGTACACACATAAAAGTACTACTGCTTGCCCAATGGTTTACTTGTAACTACGTGCAATGTGCTGGATGCCGATAGCCCCAGGTGACACTCTGGTACACCAGATAACACGATAAAGTAACAAAATATAATATACAAACCTTTCCTTGGCCCATTAAATAGGGGAAGGTCACTGATGAACAGCCCTCTGGTGACTGACCCAAGGCACTGAATGGTGTGTGGAATGTAGCCTGAAAATGGAACACAATTACCTGTCTACACACATATCGATCTTACACACAGTTTTGAGAAGCCATATATAATATTTTTAAAGTGGAATGGCATAGTCAGCAACTATAGTGCCTCTATCATCAGAATTGACCGTAACTTACATGTCTGTGTGATGTGAAGGAGACTTTGGTCACATATATGCAGTCATGAACCCATGCTATAAATATTGCAAAGCTGCCATCTCTCAATATTTTCCATGGGAAAGGGTCGATGCTTTCATTGTGACCATTCTCTGATTGTTTTATCTGTTTTCATCATTGTTCTAACTTCAACACAAAGAGTCTTTCCCTCATTGTATGCAGTTTTCTGTGTACTGCAAAGTGCTTTAATTTAGGTCTACCATAAATTACCTAATTACTGCATTGTTTACTTAGAAAATTATTTATTTATAGAAGTAGGGTGAAAAAAGTCAATTATAAGTGCACACACAGTGCCCTGACCTCAGCCTGGTCCAAGATGGAGTCTTTGGGAGGCTATGCTAACATTTAAAAATATGTGTCTAGTTGTTGATGAGATCGTATACATCAATGAATTGTATGGCACACTCCCCTATATATCAGACTTTGCGAACAAAGATTTAATATACTTCCTTAACTCTTCGAGTGCCAGTCACTTCTAAAGCTGTGCTGACCATCTGTGCCTTTCATGGTCCCCCTGGCCCCAGTGCCAGTCAATCATTTAATTTCTCCTGCTTGACACCTCTTAAATTAAACATATTCATTCTGCAGTAATTTGTTTGAAATGACTGTCACCACATGTGATTGGTTTCCACAGTGTCAAATCTGATTATTTTCCTTATTTGACAAGTTATTTACAATTAGCATTTAGTTTCATCGAAGGCAAAACTAATATGTTTGGAAAAAACAATAGTTCTGATGTTCAAATGGAGTCCGGGCACAAAACGTTGCCCTATTCGGTACCGAATGGATGGTGAATATCCTTCCATGTGTCTTGCAATCATAACAGAAAGCTTAAGAAGAACTGTGTTCTAATCTTATGAAAATATCAAAGGTTCTACTTTTTAACAGGATGAAAAGAGCCAGATTTGCCTCTTTTATTCTGCCCGGCATCCATGTTTTCATCAACGGCATGTTCTTGAGACCTGGGCTGAAGTGTCGAAGGAAGTTATGGTTTGGGCCATCTCCATGCTCCTATTGGTCCATGTGACTAATCTTCAGCGTTAACTATTCAGCTAGGTCAAATGACCATCTGACTGCATCACCATCAGCCAATAGAAATAATTGTCTGAATAACATTTCTAAGCTTTTAGACAGCAATGTTTGGTATAAATTAATTGCATTGCAGTCACATTTAGCCAATGAGAAAGCAGTTTGCTGAAGCAGATATAGTTCTGAAGTTTCCAATGACCTCCAATATTAATGATACTGTAAATGCGGTGTGTACCAGGAGTGATCCAGTCCTATGGAGGCCAGACCCAAGAGCAATTTGACTGCAGTTTTTGCATTGTTTTGCCAGTTTTCAACCATGAAAGTGCTAAACAAACAACGTGCAAGGTACATTTGCCATTAGTTTATTTAAATTTAATATTTTGATAACAACAATCCACATAAGAAACATTTTGTGGCTGTAATAAAAAGTGATGGAACAGTATGTCATGTACAGAGAGAACACCCCCAAGTCCAAGGGGCACAATCACTGCTACGGTGACAGGTCCAAGGGTCAACCGTGGCCTTGGTTTAGGACCAGAGGTCCCTGCCACTTACTGTTTCTATGGGAATGCAAAAGATATGGCAGCATTAAGCACTCACACACTCAGTTTCTTCAATAGACAGTAGGTTAGAGAATGACTGAGAAATGCTTTTGCTTTTTTCAGATAGCAGGGGGTGTGCACTCATTAGAGCATGTGGGGTAATTAGGTAATTTAAGGTATTCTTCTTTTTGCTTATTTCAAAAATAACAATAAACTGTGAAACTAAAAGCAAAGTAAAACAGTGTCTTACCATTGTTTGGATTTAAAAATTAAAAAGCAATCAGAGACTGCTGGATCGATACCCCCTCACCTCATTTATAAACTTGCTATTCCCAGGTCTCATTTTGGATTGAGTGCAGTTAATAAAAGGCTATCAGTCTCACCCAAATACTTGACCAGGTAACCTACTTTTATGCAGGACACACTTTTGGGTCCAGATCCACAGGTCTGTAAAGTTTCGTGATTCTAAGTCAAAGAACAACAGAATTACAGCCCAAGCATGAAATGTAATGTAGAGTTACATGAATGTATCTCCATGACTCAGATACCTGACCTAGTGACGTACTTTTTCCGTAAGACACCTTTTGGTCAACATATGTGTGTGAAGTTTCATGAAACTAAGTGAAATAGTTATTAGAAATTATAGCCCAGACATGATTTTACAAGAATATGTCACTGTATCCCACAAACTTGACCTAGTGACCTACTTTTGGTACATGACACACCCTTATGTCCATATGCAACTGTGTGTAAAGTTTCACTAACTTTAGTTGAAGGACAAGTGAATTATAGCCCAGACATGAAAAGCGGATGCCTGGATGTACAGAAGCAGCGATTTCTATATGCCCCTCCTCCGGTAGGAGAGGGGCATAATAAGAATTATGTCCAAAATAGTGAAATTGATACTACAGTGACATGTCAAACATACAAAAACTGATGTTCTGTGACAATTGAAATTTTACAAAGTTGCTGTTCCTGAACATCTTTAGTGGATAAAGGTTTTTAAGCTTTCATCATGTTCATACATGAGTTAAGAGTTTAAAATGGCTGAGTGAGTGTATTTGTGAAATACAGTGCTCCCTGTTTATTAACCAGCAAGTAGTAGTACACTTTACGACAATAAAAATAGAAAATGTTAGTATTTGTTGAATATTATATGCACACTACAATTTTCATTGGAACCATAAAAACTATATATTTTATGAATGAAAACATCTTGACAAATACAAAATCAGCAACAGCTCTTATGTAGCTGTTCAGTCATTAAATCTTAATTAGTTTTGAAATTACAACTACATTTTTCATATTTAAAGTATACAAATTAAAATGCTCAAACAAATTTCCATATAAACATTAGGTTTTGATGAAAATAGACAGAGCATATTGTTCGCTACAAAACCATATCTCAAATTTTTCATACCGATTGTATAGTTCAACTTTTAATAGAAGGTTTCTTGCTCATTTTTTTTTTTAATTTCAATAAAATTTCAATGATCTATAAAAAAAATTACCTAAGCCCTTTTAAAAAAGTCTGAGATACAGTACTTTAGACACAGGTGCTAGCTTGAATTTGATATTACAAGCTCACCTGCATGTTAATTTTGTAACATGATTTTTTTATTTTCTGTAAATTTTGCATATTCTAATAAGAGTTAAATTGAAATAGTTTAATCTGAAATTCAATGGTAAATTTGAATTTAAACAAATGTTTTCTTTCAGAAAATGTATGCTTTTGATAGTCTTGCATGAAAAACGAATGAAATAATTATATATTTCTAAATGAAAGTCATGAAGTGTACCAGGCCCTTAATGCTGGTGGTGGGATCCACACAGCAGAACCCTGTTACAGCAAAACTGTCTTATCACAAGGGGACTTTTTACAAAGAAGTAATGATTGAAGTACTTCAGTGGGAACCAGGGTACACCCAGAACTTTTTAATGATGGCTGTAAAATGATGGAGGGGGGGGGGGGGGGGGCAATGTAGGTACATGTGTAGCCAAGCATTTAATACCATTTGGGGAAGAAACTGCATGATTGCAAAAGAAATTAACTCATTCCACCCTGACAGAAGGCTGAGTCAACAGCTTTCCTTGGCATGCTCTGGGTGCATTGCACCCAGAGCGTGCCAAGGAAAGCTGTTGACCATGGGCATATAATGTGGAATGATTTTCGATGAAAGTTTCATCCAAAATTCTGAAAAATAATCCCTAAATTAGTAAAATATAATTAGCAGACAACATTTAGATATTAGCGGGAAAAAACGTCACTAGGGTGGAATGAGTTAAAAGTATGCTGACTTCATCACACATTTTAATGTTTTCTCTGGTGTTATTGAAAGAGATTTCCAATCACCTCCAATCTTGCAACTGTGGCCCAGCTCATATAAATTTTATTCTATCCCATAACGCAAAGAAATCTAAATGTCCAAACTCATTTGATTGCCATTAAGTTCAAAACGACAACATAAACAAATTTCTTCTCCACTGGGTAATCTTATAGCAAAAACCTATTTTCATATACTTTTTCCAAACATTAAACTTATGAAGCAGATGTCAATGGTTTTGTAGTCCATTTTTTCACTGCATTCCATCATCACCATAACAGGTTTACTTTAGTACCTCATGCACTCTGCGAAGACATGTAAAAATGTATTACAATTAAAATTAAAGGCAAATAATTATGGGATATACATATGAAACACTGAAACTCACCCTATCAGTGGCATATACAGCATCAAACAGTCCCATAACTGTGACAGACACACCAACTGCTGGACCATTGACCACTGCAATCAGGGGCTTTGGGAAATCAATGAAGGATGCCACAAATCTCCTATGAACAAGTGAAAGAAGTATCACTGAAAATGACATCCAAGACTGCACCAGAAATGGATCACCTTCAACAGTTTAAAGGAAGTAATGTAAATGTTTTCACATTATGCAGCAACTTGAACTGGATTTGAAACAAAAATATTCAAAAATAGTGCAAAATAGTGCAGGGACCTGACAATGTTAGAGTCAAAGATATGTCCCTGTGATACACATATTGACAAAGTGACATATTTTTTTGCATGACACAACCTTGTCTCTTGATACACAGATGTGTAAAGTTTCATGATTCTAAGTCAAAGGACAACAGAATTACAGTGTGACCATGAAATGTAATGTAGTTTTAGATGATTATACCACCATGACCCAGACACTTGACCTAGTGACCTAGTTTTGTATCATGACCGACTTTTAGATCAAGATATAGAGGTGTGTGTGTGTGTGTGTGTGTGTGTGTGTGTGTGTGTGTGTATGTGTGTGTGAAGTTTCATGACACTAAGTTAAATAGTAAAAAAATTATAGCCTGGACACTATTTTACAAGGATATGTCACTGTAACTCTGATACTTGACCTAGTGACCTACTTTTGCTACATGAAACACCCTTATGTCAAGATGCACCTGTGTTTCAAGTATCATTAATCTAATGTGCTCCTCCTCGGGGGGGGGGGGGGGCAACATACTGAACATAAATTAGAAATCTATAAAGGATGTATCACTCACCATGAGTTCGCCATAATCAGTATTAATGCCATGTTAAAATATAACATTCAGAATGATCTTAAGTTAAGACCCCTTAAACCAGCACTGACTCAAACTTCATTGTTTTATCTAAGAAATGAGGGTTGCTTTTGTGTGTGGTATGGCATAATGACACGGGTGTTTGAAGCTGGCATCATGGGTGTAGCTCATGCCAGTGCCCCTTGCCCGATGCCAGCTTCAATAACCCGCCTTAGGATGCCATAACACACACAAAAGCCACCCTCAATGCTTATATTAACAATTTCCCCTGAATTTTTTAGCTCAGCTACACGAAATTTTAGAAATTTAGTGCATAGAATTAAGAGAAGCGAACAGAAACTGATTTGCCCAGCAGGTTCAAGTGTTGAGTTCCTGAAATTCAAGTGGGCATGGCTTACTGGAATTTTTTTTTTTTGGGGGGGGGGGGGGACATGCACTATGGCCTGATAAAACACCAGGCTGTTTCCTATACTTACAATGCTATAAGTTAGATTGAATTTAAATTAGATTAAAAGGCAATCCGAGATTGCTGGATCCATGCCCCTCCGCATCATTTATAATCTGGCTAATCATAAGTCTCATTTTGAAATGACGGTAGTCAATAAAAATAGGTCATCACCGTGACCCAGAAACTTGACCTACTTTTATGCATGACACACTCTTGTGTCCAGAAAAAAGGTGTCCAAGAACAACAGAATTATAGCCCCAGCATGAAGTGTAATGTAGTTTTACATGATTGTATCACCGTGACCCAGGTACTTGACCTATAGTGATGATCTTTTGTCTTATAACACTCCTTCAGGTGAAGATGTGTGTGTGTGTGTGTGTGTGTGTGTGTGTGTGTGTGAAGTTTCATGAAACTAGGTTAAACAGTGACCGCATTATAGCTCTGACATGATTTTTACAAAAATTTGTCAGTCACCCACATACTTGACCTAGTGACCTACTTTTGGTACATGACACACCCTTATGTCCAGATGCACATGTGTGTGAAGTTTCATTATTGTAATTTCAAGGACAAACGAAATAATAGCCTGAACATGAATAGCGGAGATCCAGATACTTGACCTAGTGAAAAACTTTTGTTGCGTGACACACCTTTTGGTCAAGATATATCGTGTGACAAGTTTCATGAAACTAAGTTAAACAGTAAAGGAATAATAGCCCAGACACAATTTTGAAAGTATACATTACTGTGACCTAGATACTTGAGCTAGTGACCTACTTTTGGTACATGACACACCCTTATATGTAGATGCATCCGTATGTAAAGTATCATTAATCTAAGTTCAATACTGAAGGACACAATTTTTCACAAATATTTCACAGTGACCCAGATACTTGACCTAGTGACCCTTATGTGTAATTGCATCTGTTTATAAAGTTTCGTTTATCTAAGTTACATGGTCAAAGAATTATAGCCTGGACACAATTTTACAAGAATATGTCACTGTGACCCAGATACTTGACCTAGGGACCCAATTTTGGTACATGACACACCCTTATGTCCAGATGCACCTATGTGTAAAGTTTCATTAATCTAAGTTGAAGGACAAGTGAATTATAGCATGGACACGAAATGCAGAAGGACGGAAAAACTGAGCTCTATATGCTCCTCCTCTGTCAGGAGGGGGGCATCATAATGGTATGCAATCCTCTGTGTTCTGCAGTACAAGTTTCAGGATAGCAGCTCAATTTGTTCAAAAGTTATAGCATCCAAGGGTTATGCATGAACACATGGATGGACACACACACTGACATGACAACAACAATGCCCCATCTGCACTGAATGTTGAACTCATTTCAGATTCTAACAAGACACTCCAACAGCACAAGTTTATGGTAGCTCCATTTCTTAAAAACTTATTATGTCAGAAACGATGAAAATATGATGACCTGCTGAAATAGGTCAATGTCATTGAATGCCAAACTCAGCCAAGGTTTCATTGAGATGGTTCTCACAGCAAAAGTTTCATGATAGTACCGGTAGCTCAATTTATTCAAAGCTTATTGTATCCACAAGGGTAATGGACAGACAGATGGACACATACATACACACACACACACACACACACACACACACATACATACATACATACATACATACATACATACATACATAAATACAATCAGCGTGTAATTTTCAGTATCAAGTCATAATTTCAGGTGACATGGACTCTGCAAGCTTTGAAGGTACATAAAGCTACAGTTCTTTTAATTTGTTTATGTAAAGGTGAAAAATCTTTGCCACATTAACATAACTATGATGCCATTCTTCTGTTTACATGGAGCCCTTGCCAAGGCTGTATTCAAAATGTAAAACACTTGATATCATACACGTACATGTACAAGGTATAAGTATGTGAACAAGCAAACAAAATTATATTGCGTTAAATGTATTAACCCTTTCCCTCTTGAATTAAGACTGAGTCAACAGCTTTCCTTGGCATGGGTTGGGCACTAAGTGCCCAACCCATGCCAAGGAAAGCTGTTGACCTGGGCCATGTGATCATGATAAGTATCATGTACATTTCTCATTCAAATTGTTTTTCATAACTGTTGAAATTAGTTGAAAACACTGGAGCAGACGACATTTGATCACCAGCCGGTTTTGGCCGGTTTGAGGGGGAAAGGGTTAAATCACGTGGACATTGCTCACTTGAGGATCACCCCACCCTCCTTAGCCATTTTTTCTATGCCCTCTGGTGGAATGTTTGCGAAGTTGCTGAGGTCATTGCCACTGCAGTAGTAATCACCTGCCCCTGTACAAAGTGAGACAAAAGATAATGTTTAAGGAGACAGTTTGGTGCCAGCAACAAGGTACATGTATTTAATTTACCATTTCACCAGTACAATAAAAACACAACATGATGATTTACCACTCTTGGCAACCTGTTTGTTTCAACGGCAGTGTGTGTGAACAGACATATTGTTACATTGCTTTTCCTAATATTCTTTATTTCTCTCTCTTGCCAATCTTTCCACTTTGCTTTTGTGTCAGTTTAAACTCAGACACCATGCAAAATTAGCATGGATATTGCAACCACAGTGAAGTCTTGTGTATGCTTACCAAATAGTCAACAGGTTAAAAATCATACATATATATTCAATAGGGACATTAAAAAATTTGGATAACTTCTGGTTTCAAAACTATTTAACATAGAGGCCCAAATGTCGATTCTATTGATATGTTCATTGGGGCTGCATATCTATTGAACGCACAACCACAGTAACTGTTGTAGAATTTAAATGTATGCTAATAATGGATGCTTCAAAATTTTAAGCTTGAATATCATCCGTACTATTAGGATAGAGGTACCATTCCAATTTCCATTTTTAGGTTTGCTCTGACGTTGCCTGCTAAACATCCGTTCTTGGCGGTCTACTACCCCCCGGCGAACATCTGCCTTTCTTTGGCAGCGTCACTGTCTGGAAGCAGGCAGCGCCGTCCTGGCATTGCAGCCAGCAAGTGGGCAGGTGTGGGATGCGCGCAGTGGATTGTGGGATAGTGACTCTGTGAGCGCCATTTTGTTTCTAGGCTATTACACGGCCCAGTGGGTATTGACCACACGCCGCTCAATTAACTGTTTGGGTTCACCTGCTGGGAAAGTGCGAACAACACAATGGGGGTAACGGGATTAACACCTCTGCTGTGCGATATCCAGCAAGGGTCACATTAAGGATTTTTCAGTGTGGGTCCGTTGGACCCATCTTTCTCCATTTTCAGGAAAAATAGTGGGTCCATGAACTGAATCTATGGGTCCAGTCTGAAATTGTGCAAACTGGACTTCATTTGATGTAATTTGATTAATTGATTTTATTTGGTATAATTAACATATATCACAATGATAAATATATAAAACATGCATGTAACTAAAGCCTAGAAATGAACATAACATAGGGTCTGTATGCTCACGTAGGTAACTCGTTATTATAAAATTTAAGATTGAATAAAAAGTTACCAATATGCCAACTTGATGTAAAAGGGTCTAAAAGTTGTTGACGGTACCAAGGATGGATTCAATCTACCAAGGAACCTGCTATTACGACTAGGTCTGTATAGCACATCCCTGGTCTACCAAACAATTGGTTGTGAATGGGGCTTAACCCCTAGCACGCTGCTACTGTGCCAGTATCTGGTGTTGTACACCGTGTGCCACCGGACAGTTTTTTAACTCGCTTGCACAACAAGCGGCATGCGTGATTGAACATGCCTGCGCTCTGTTATTTTTGCGATTGATTCCACGTGACGAAATTGTCAGAAATTATATGATTTATATTTCTGTGCACTTTCTATTTCAATATACCTGAAAAATTTGATACCGTAGGCGGTGTTAAGAGTCTGATCTTAATTGCGGTCACTTAATTCACCAAGCAACACGGCAGGCCCACAAGCCGTGCAACACACAAGCGAGTGTACACAGCCTGTCACGGGCATGCACCCAGGCATGGTTTTCCATTACACATTTTCCGGCCTTCGATCATGAATTTCTTTAATTCCTACAGATTTGTTCCATTCAAACATTTTAATGAAATCAAAACAACCAAATTTTGTTTCAAAAACACCAATAACCACGTGAACCAACGGAGACAGTGATGAACAACATCGTGTTACGCTGTTAGGCCGGCTAATGCAAAATTTCGCTTCGTCCACGTGTAACCTTCAGATGACTAATCTGCGTATTTTCCTTGCCGTCAGTAATGAATTTTCACTCGTGCCTTTATCTGGGTCTAGATTTTTTTCCAATGGAACTCTTCTTGGTGAAAATGTGATTTGAAAATTTAACATCATAGTCCAATAACCTTTGTGTGATACGACTTCCCAACATTGCGGACATGAGACAAGCACATGGGAAACAACGAATTTGATTGGACAGTGAGCGGCACGTAATCAAATCCACCCAATGAGGAGCCTGGAAGTGCTCTCAGCATTTATAATGAGGTGAACTGACGTCCATCCATTCCCATTCTGGCAAATTTTTGGAGGGATACCCCACGAATATTTTTTCTTAGCAAATAAGAGAGCTTGTTACATAGAAAGACGAACATCAGAGGATTCCATCAGTATAATAAATAATCACGAGATTGATAATGGTCGATACAAAACACCGTGACCGCTTGGGGTAAATTTTGCAGTTGTATCTTTCAAAAATGCATCGCGTTTTTGTGCGTGTGTCCACAGAGACGCAAAATGACAATGTTTTATTAATTTCCAAGCGTCATTTCTTTATTTTTTGCATCTATGACGCAGGACGCAAGCTTAATGTGACCCCTGATCCAGCTACTGTTCTGCCATGTACGACAACTGTGTTACGCACTCAGCCCAGTTGTAATTACTAAATTAGCTGCCTACGAACAGCGTCAATGTCACGGGAAAAAAGAAAAAAATGGATGAGAAAAAATTCCGGGAAGTTCTTGAGGATTGTTGGCAAGAGATGGGAGTAAATTATCAGGCGACCAAACACCAGAAGCAAGCATTATTTAATGTTATTGTTGAGAAGAAAGACACTTTTGTAATTTTACCAACAGGCAGTGGAAAAAGCCGAATATTCCAACTAATACCTGACCTGGTGAAATGGAAAACGCCTATTCCAGCCAAACCTGTAGTAATCTTAGTTTGCCCGCTCGTAAGTCTAATGAAATCTCATCAGCAAGAACTGAGCAAGTTAGGGGTGTCCTCTTGTATTCTGGGTGAAGGTGACAACGGGAACATTTCCCGTTCGCAATACACAGCACCCTGTTCCATTCTGATGTCTTTTACTCCAGTAAGTCACAGATACACAAGCAGGTAAACCACGTTTGAGAAGGTGTCAATTGGATTACTCCCATGGGTCCTCGACCTCGTGGAGTTATTTTGACTGCTGTGTGGGAAGTGAAGTGTTGCTCGCATCTGATTGGATGACGCACAGCTCATTAATAATGCAGTATGCAACTTTCACGATAAGCGAAGTACAATTCATTGGCCCAGCGGCGCCTGACAATGTTATCGCCAGATCTGCTAATTGCCTCTTGAAATGGTATTGCGACACGGCCGGGCAGACTTTCGCTGGGGGCCAACATCGTGTATCGCCCCAAGAAAGTCTGCTTAGGAGGCAATCTCTGACGGTGCTTTGAATGAACCACAGACAAAAGTTTTTAACTTCAATTTATGCTAATTAGGGGCATAACAATTCTAAAGTTTAATAGCTTCAAACCTGTTATGAATACAGGTGCCATTCCCATTTCAATAGACCTGTTCATAGGCCTCGGGGTTTTTTGGTTCACTTCGGGAAGCACACCCTATTTTATTTACATTTTGTGCTGAACCACGTTGGCCGGATAAGAAAGTAATACACAGGAAGTGCTTGGATGTAATGAAAAATCAAACCGTCAGCAAACTAAA
Organism: Hermodice carunculata; assembly: GCA_964020975.1. Classification (NCBI taxonomy): domain Eukaryota; kingdom Metazoa; phylum Annelida; class Polychaeta; order Eunicida; family Amphinomidae; genus Hermodice; species Hermodice carunculata. The sequence continues at coordinate 81,015,229 of OZ026624.1, forward strand.
ACTGCATGTTTCACCACCGATGTGACATTTTAAGTAAAAGATTTGCAATATTCAGCACAATCCATGCTGTAATCACTAGCGTTAACCGTGGCATCAGTTGTGAACATATGAAGGTGTGGGCCCAACTTGGCCACTTGCTGACCGGACAATCAGGCCAACAATGGAATGCATAATTAATTAGAGTCCGGAATAGTTCAGTACAAGTCAGTATGAACAGGTCTATTCATATGTTTGGGCTGTCAGTGTATCCATTGAACCCAAAAGCCAAAGTTCTCGTACAGTGAAACCGGTTTTGAGAGACTGCTGTGAAGAAAGACCACCTGCCTTTTTAGACCATGTTTACCATGTCCCTCTTGCCACCAGTTCCGTGTTATTGCATCTCTAGTGTGAGACCACCTGCCTTGTGTAACCCTTTTTTGGCCCTCGTAGGAGCAGTCTCTCAAAACAGGTTTTAATGTATTTGAACTTATGCTAAATAGGGACACATGAAAATTTTAATTTAAATATTATCAAAACTATTATGGACAGAGGTGCCATTCCAAGTTCCATTTATATGTTTGTGCTATGAATACACCCAACAAGTGACTAAAAACTGCCGGATTTTTGGGCCAATACACAAAATTGAAGTCTTGAATAATGATTCATATCTTCAAAACTTTTACAGATTGATGTTTCATTCCAACTTGATTTACATGTTTGTGCTACGTGCACATTAAATGAACAATGTAATATTTGCCAGGCCAATACAAAACATTTTCATGTTAAATATCTGCAAAAAAACTATAATTTGTGGTTTGTTTCAAAATAAATTTATATATATATATATGTACTGTATACATGTACTGGCAGACATACCCATTATTGCTGTCAAATTGTGCAAAATTTTCACACACAAATCTTTCTTTCTAGTCCCTTTGGTATTGACCGTTTTGTTCAAAATGCTATGTGTTTGTCAATTTAAATATTGGAAAATAATAGAAAATTTAAGCAGTATAAGTAATATTAGCCATGTGGTAGCTATTACATATTCCACCCGTATGACCTGAACTATACAAAACTGGCTATACCAATGGAGCCCTCACAGCGACGAGTATACATGTACTTCTATCTGGAAAACCAAGTATACAACAAAACTGGACATCCACAAGACTAAGGGAGAACTCGCCCAGGCTCCTATGTTTTTCAAGAGCAGTGAATTCAGAGTTTTGCATTCCCATCATACTGCTCAAGATCAAACACAACAGGGATAAAGTAAACTGAGGGATGCGTGAACAAACCGTGCTAAGCTGACTTAAGCTTGTGCCACAAAATCATGGTTGAAACTAAAAAGACCTGTGTTGACCTCTAGCTGAGTGTTTAGGACATTTAGAAGTATTTCTATGACGGCCGACTAAACCTCCTAAAAACGCAGTCAGCTGAGCTAAAAATTGCAGCACCAGCTGGTGAAAAAAATAAGAACTAGGAGCCCAGAAGAGTGTTCCTGTGTGATACCAAAGCAATTGGGTGAGTGGTTTTAGAGAAATTGATTTGCTCTAAAAAAGAATTTAAAAAAGATCATAAAAAATCCAAAAATTCCCTAAAGCGAGACCATTTGAACAAACTTGGTAGAGACCCACCCAAGTAATATTGCCACCAACTTTGAAGTCAATCTGGGTGATGGTTTCAGAGAAGAAGTCAAAAATCTGAGTCAACATTAGAATGCCCATTGACTTATAAAGTAATTAATAGGGGCGGGGCATTTACCGGCAAGTACCTGAATTGAAAATATCCTTATTAAAAAATCTGGAATCCACAGCAGTGCTGCTTAGTGAACAATTTGACCCTTTCACAAGGAACATATCCATTAAGTTTCAGCTAAATCTGTGTGACAGTTCTGGAGAAGAAGTAGAAAAAAGTAAAAACACACACAAAATCATTAAAAAACTAGAAAAAATTGCAGCGCCACTTGGTAACAAATTTAAGAACTATGAGTCCCAAGGCTTGTTCTTGTGTGATATCAAAGCAATCAGGTAAGTGATTTTGTCAGAGAATATTTTTTAAAATTTGCCAAAAAAACCCAGAAAAATTCATAAATTTAAAAAGAAAAAAAATCATTGAAGTGCGATGATTTGAGCAAAATTGGGAGAGACCCACCCAAGGTACATTGCCACCAAGTTTGCAGTGAATCTGGCTGACCGTTTTGGAGAAGTTTAAAATGTAATTGTGAAAAAATGGATGACAAACGACTAAGCTGAGCCTCCTAAAAGCTCAGCCTGACTAGCACGTCAGCTGAGCCAATAACAAGAGGGCTGTGTGAACAGCCCGTGCCTCAGCTGATCTTGACATTCATCACACTTGTAGCTCTATGAACTTGGGAAAGGATCAAGGATACCATGTTCTGAGTAAGTCTGACCTTTATAGAAGAACACTTACATGTGCAACATCAAAGTCAACGTAGTTCTCAAGTTATAATGAAGAGTAAAATTCATGTATATTGCATTGTGACCCCACAAACGAGGTCAAGGTCATTCATTCACTGTCTCAGCATGACCTTCATGCAGAATAATTAACATGTGCAGCTGACTCAAAACAAATCTCAAGTTATCAAGTAAACAGTAAATTTTGTGTCAGTTGTCCTGTGAATTAACAATAGCCCGCCTGTTGACTTACATAGTAATCATTAGGAAAGCTGCATTGAACGATAAGTACCCGAATTGAAAATCCTTTAAAATCAGGAATCCAAAGCAGTGCCACATAGTAAACAACTGTTTGACCCTTCCACAACAACATATCCATCACATTTCAGCTTAATCTGAGGGACGGTTCTGAGAACAAGTGAAAAATAGCAAAACCATACAAAAAATTCATAAAAAATTGTAGTGCACCTGGTGAACAAATTGGGAACTAGGTGTCCCCGGGAGTGTCTATGTATGATATCAAAGCAATTGGGTGAGTGGTTGCAGAGGTGAAGAATTTTTAAGGTTTGCCCCAAAAAAGAACAAAAAAAATCATAAAAAATCCAAGAATCAATAGAGCGTGACCATTTGAACAAACTTGGTATAGATCCACCCAAGGCACATCCCCAACAAGTTTGAAGTAAATCTGACCAATATTATTTAAGTTATGACAATTACAAGAAATTTGTTGTTAAACTTTCCTATTATAACTTTTGTAGAGATTTTTGAAAAAAAAATCATAAAAAATCAAAAAATTCTTTAGAACATGACAATTGGAACAAACCTGGTAGACACCCACCCAAGGTACATCCCAACCAAGTTTGAAGTAAATGTGCATGACGGTTTTGGAGAAGAAGTCGAAAATGTAAATTAGCATTAGAATGCCCATTGACTTCCATAGTAATCAATAGGAAAGCTGCATTGACCGATAAGTACCTGAATTGAAAAAAATCATTAAAAATCAGGAATCTGCAGCATTCCCACATAGTGAACAACTTTGTTTGACCCTTCTACAAGGAACATAACCACTATGTTTCAGCTTAATCTGAGTGACGGTTCTGGAGAAGAAGTCGAAAATAGCTATAACACACAAAAATTCATAAAAAATTAGAAAAAAATTGCAGCACCACCTGGGGAACAAATTAAGAACTAGGAGTCCTAGGGAGTGTTCCTGTGTGATATCAAAGCAATTGGGTGAGCGGTTTCAGAGAAGAAGATTTTTTAAGATTTGCCAACAAAAGAACAAAAAAATTCATTTAAAATCCAAAAATTACTGGACCGTGACCACTTGAACAAACTTGGTAGAGACCCACCCAAGGCACATATCCACCAAGTTTGAAGTGGATCTGGCTGATGGTTTTTGAGAAGAAGTCGAAAATGTGAATTGTGGACAGACGGACGATGGACGGGGACGACGGACGACGGACCCTCACAAAACCTCAGCTGACTGACAAGTCAGCTGAGGTAAAAACTTATACATATTTTATTCTTCTTGACAATGCCAACCTTAAATTATAACTTTATGTTGAGATACCATATATTTGGAATAACTTAAACACCTTGATTGTATTGTTGTATATATGTGCATACAGTTGCTTTCATGTGGAATCACACTACAAATATTGCATCATTTCATGCTCCAATGAGCATCATTAATATTTGTGGAGAATATGTCCCTACTGGTAAATGTGAACACCTGAAAATTAACATTGCTAATGCCAGTTCCCAGGCTCTAAGCTGGCCATACATGTACTTCAGCATCAAAACCCATCTTAACACTAGTGTGCAGCGAAAGGGATAGCCTAGATATAAACATGAACCTGTTTCACTTTCCATGCTTTTTCACTTTCAATTTATTGTAGAGACACACTGAAAACACTCACAATAAAAACAATATAGTTTTACTCTTGAAGTCCATTTAACACCTATCCGTTTCTCAGAGTAGAGACAACAGAATGACATGAAATAACTGCAGCTCAGTTGTCTTTTTGAACATATTAATGCCTAGAAGAAGATATAAATCTAGGTTTGTGGCCATCCATTAGCCAAATAGCCAGCAGCTACACAGATGTGATTTATCTAATTACAATGTATATGCTTTGGTAAAATTGGCTAAGGATATTTCATAATTTTTCTAACTTTTGATGCACATATTCATGGTACTTTACTTGACGATTTAGATTTATAATATTCATTATAAGCATAATTTCAAAATGTACAAATTTGTTCATGGTTTTTGCTAACATATTCAGCAGATTGCTTATGATGTTAATGCTACCTTAGTCAAAATGGCTACAGCCTACCAATTCTTAGTGCCAGCCCAGTAAAGTTAATCTTCATACTACTTGGTATAATTAACATTGGCATACCTGTGACCACCGTAACGACTGAGTCATTGTCCGCTGCCTCTCCCAGAGCTTGACCCCACTCTTCATACATCTGCAACATAAACCAACACAGTGTAACATTCTCCATATATCTGCAACATAAACCGAAACAGTGTAACATTCTTCATACATATATAAACTGACAGAGTGTAACATTCTTTATACATGTGCGACATAAACTGACACAGCATAACCTTCTTCCTACATCTGCAACCTAAACTGATACAGCATGATATTCTTCATACATCTGCACCATAAACTGACAGTGTAACATTCTTCATACATCTATAACAAACTTAACAAACAGATGTGTTCTTTTTGCTTGTTGCTGGTTAACTGTGATCACCCGCATGGATAGAATGTTGTACTGGTCAACATTGATGCATCGCACAAGCACTCTCGTCTATAAAAGAAAGCCTTTCATCAATGATATGCTACGTTTCTCTTTCAGAAATATGGTCTCCTCTGTCACAGAAATATTTCTTCTGTCACATAAATATCTCTCTTCCGTCTCATCAATATGGCGTTTTCTGTCATATAAATGTAAACTCATCTGACAATATTATTTCATGGGAGGTACACATACCTGGTGGAATGCCATGTGATCACAAAAGTTTAACTCCTAGCATGCGAGTTTCAAGCGTACTCGAACAGTGCATCTTTGTTTATTGCCACCAGTTTCGAGTAGACTCAAACTTTTGAAGTGGCTGATCAAAGGCCCTCTCAAATTCCCGGTGTTGTTTATTTACATGCAGGCACGCACATTTTATTGCAGAGAAACGTCAGTTCTTGCCGATGGCTATTCTGATTTTGCGTTAAAAATCAATATTTTCCTTCCTTGATGATTTAAATCAATGATCAGGCTGTTGTTTGTGACAATTTGAATGATGTAACTTTGCAAAACTGCGCAAAAAAAGGGTGATTTCATTGTCACTGTCTCGATCTTTCTTTCGTCTACCCGCCAGTTTTCTTCACATCGTCAGTATGCTGAGAACCTTGTCTATTTAAAGAACAAGCTCGCCCATTGGCTGACACAAAAGTATTTTTGGGGAAACCCTGCCAAAGCTGCTTCTATTTCAAACAGATATGTCACTATATTAGTCGGGAATTGCCAAAGACAACTCTCCTGAATATTCTAGGTCAGTCAGGGGACCGGAATTGGTCACATGGTGCTTGCCGTCCAATCAAATGTGTTGTTTTTCTACTGATTATTCATTCAGGAGTACTCGGTACCTCATGATGTTAAGTCTAGCTTGAAAGATGGGCGACATTTGTATGAACACAAGTGATGATTATGGACAATTTATAAAAGCAAGAAAAAAAATTTAACGCTGTAAATTGGTCAGAATGATGACATACTACCAGTCTTTGTGTACAATACAGCAGAGGGTCCAATTTTTTCACGGAAAGAGAGTAAAATACATGGCTGCAAGTAAGTGTGGCTCGGGTGAAAATACTGCTGCCGAATGTGTTGATAATGTTGACAGTTTACGAGTGACGGCGATAAAGTGCATTTATGGACTATTTACTACAGCAACAAACAAACTCTACCACTTTAATTTAATGACAAATATGACACACAACCGATATTAACAAAAAGTTAAAGAGGAACCATCATTCGTGACGCTAACCAAGGAAAATGGGCGGACCAGTACCCATGCAATTGTATTCACACAGGCTTGACCGTTTTGATCAATTTATGATTGAGATCTATATACTCATTTTTTTAGGGCGTAGGGCACGCATTTTTATTTAAATTGACAAAGAAACCACATAGAAATGTAGAGGAGGTCTTACTCAACAAAAGTCATGTTGATCATTTTGCATAAATTGCAAAAATAAAAAAGTTATGCCACTTTTATGCCAGCATGTCACATGTTGTGCAACAAAACAAAAAATGCCCAGTGGTTGGCTATGCCAGATGCCAAAACTGCCCAGAGTGTCAGGGGTTAAAGAAGACTGTATCTCATAGATAACACTCTTCTTACTCAGTCAGTTGACCAAGATGGTATTAACTAGCAAATTAAGGAAGACTTTTTTATACATGAGAGTATTCTTCTTACTTGGTCAGTTGAGCAAGATAGTATTAACTAGCAGATTAAAGAAGACTGTATCTATCTTATAGTTGATAGCATTCTTCTTAGTCAGTTGAGCATGATTGTATTAACAAGCAGATTAAAAAAGACTGTACCTTATAGTTGATAGCATTCTTCTTACTCGGTCGGTTGAGCAATATGGTATTGATGCCATCTTCCAATGTCACTTTCAATTCTTGGTATTTACCAGCTTCTGGGGAGGTTCCTTCAGCACCCGCTGTCGGGGCTTCCTTTGCAGCCAGTTCCTCCACAATCCCTATATACTTCCTCTTGGCATCATCCTGAAATATACACAGAGGCAACTGCATGACCTGTATGTCCTCAGCAATCAACAGGGGTTTTAGGGAGATGTCTTGCCTTTTGGTACATTATCTAAGCATGAAAATTAGTTCAGTGGAAAATACATGTACATGTAAAGTGTATACACTTTTTAAAGGCAGAAACACGATATGTAGAAAAAATGGCCCACTTTTTGTTTTGTGGACAATACAGACTCTACGAGTACAGCTTTAAAGTGGCCCTTTGAGGTTTTGGTCACAGTAATCAAAATTGTTTGAGCAGCCCAGGAACGTGCAGAGAAGCTGGAGGTTCTTGGGCTACCCGAATGATTTCCATTCTGTGACCAAAGCCGAAAAGGGTCATTTCAAAGCTTATTTAGACCAGGTGGAAACTGAGGTGGGGTGTCACCTGAGAGTAGAATTTATGCCAATAGTAAATTTGTGTAGCAGAGTTACTCCAAATTCATGTTCTGCTTGTTGATCATGCTAACGTTGGGGCAAAATATATTTTTTCGACGTTTTTCTACTGTGACCCATGCAAAATTTGTGATTTTCAGTAGCACCTACCTGTGGCACTACTTTTCACATTAACATGAAAAATATATAAGCTATAGAAACAAAACTGATATCATTATAAAGACAAGAAAATTATCTTTAAAATAAAGTCTGTTGCAGTATTACACTGCATCAACTTGAAAAGCTACAGTCTAATATAATTACCCTTACCCTTAAATTTTGGAAAATTGGCAAAATATTTGACTTTACATCCTTACCAGCACTCCAGTTTTGCTCTGAATGAACTACTTTTAGGTCAGATTCATATTTAAATACTCCATTTATGTAATTGCATTAATGTTTTAAGTTTGCTTTGATGTAAATGTAGTTTTTGTCACCCCTTATTAATAACTCATGCTCATTGGGCCATTTTAGGTAGACCTCACTTGCTGAATGTGTTTTGATAACTACTTGAAAAGTACTCAAGATACCAGAAAAAACATAGCATTCTGAAAAAGCCAAGCGGTAAACTGTTTAATTGAAGCCAGGAATTGATCTCACTATAAATAGTGCAAAAGTTACAGGCAAAAGAAGTTACCCCTACCCCTAATTCCATGGCATTTTTTCAAGAAAAATTCATCTTTACATCCTACCAGTTGAATAATTTAAGAACTTCTACATATAGACCTGGCGGAAACTGAGGTGTGGTGTCACCTGAAAGTAGATTTATGCCAATAGTAAATTTGTGAGGAAGATTTATTCCAAATTCATGTTCTGCTTGTTGATCTTGCCAACGTTGGGGCAAAATATATTTTTTCGACGTTTTTCTTTTATGGCCCATGCATAATTTGTGATTTCCAGTAGCTCCTACTTGTTTTTCGTTTTCGTATGATAACAGCTTAAATATTTAAACTACACTTTAAAGTTTGGTATAATTTAAAAGCCCTACAAAATTTTCTATAAAATAAACCCTAATATACTACTACATTGCCTCAACTTTGAAAGTTACAAGCAAATGTGTTTACCCTTCCTCCTTAATTTTCTGGAAATTTCATGAAATATTTGTCTTACATTTCCTTCCAAGGATATGCTTTATATTCTACAGAACTAATATTCAGCTAGAATCATGTCAATATAGAATATCTTAGAAACCCTATTAAATTTGTGATATTCTTTTGATATTTATATAACCTTTGGCACTTTTTAGTCAGGACTGTGCGTGATCAGCTGTTTTCAACCGTATGCCTTTATTTCATTTTTTTCTCACAAATATATCAAATACCTTTACGGGAACAACTAATATTTGGCTTCACTGGATAGTCAAGGTTTGTGCTTTATAAAAAAAGGCAAATGAGTCAGTATAATTTGTCAAGCAGGATAATAACATGGGAAAGTGCCTACCCCTACCCCTTAATTTTGTGTAATTTTTTGCAGTGTTCGTCAGTTCATTGCTGTGAACACAGGGTATTTCTTTCAGGATTACTTTTTCCATTTAAATGTAGGTTGTTAGAAAATATATTGCTGAAGTTAAAATAAATATATATATATATATATATATATAACCAGTACCACGGCCATAATCAATTTTTGTTTGTTGAATTTGGATAGAGCATAAAACATTTGTACTTTCAAGTCTGTCAATGACCAACGGTCATTCTCTTTAGGGAAACTAAAAGGTGGTAGGTCATGTCTGCCTGGCCTGCATCTTTGTTAAGGTTTGGTCTGATATGTTTTGCTTCTTTGATACGTTGAAATGTTCTCAGTTCCCCTGTAGCTAGGCTAAAAAACATATTTGCATCATGGTTGTACTTGTAACTCTGCATAGGCCTAGTAGTCAGTAGCTGGTGAAATTCTGCAAAAACTCAGCTGACGGGAGTTGGCAAGATAAGAAACACGTTTCACTTGCTTGAAAGATTCATTATGCAGAACCTTGATGTATGGATTCATGCCATAAGTATACCACATCCAAGCACGAGGCCTGTCATGCAGCTTGGTAAGTTGAATTTTTCTACCAGAACAAATAATTTCAACATGTTCAATGAATGGCAAGATTTGATGTTAATTTGGTAAATACTGTATTTTGCATGATTTCTTATTTGATACAGTGTTATGTAATTTGTTATATTTGATTCAAAAATGAATTAAGCAAAGGGAAATACTAATATGCAAGTCCCTTGTACTTACTCAGCAACATTGCTGTGTTAATCGGAATTGAATATTAATCTTAATCTAAAGTTGAAATACAGTCTTTTGTTTTGATAGAGGATGCTTAACCTGAACATGTGAGGGGTCCTAATGCACTGCATACATCTTGTTACTGATGTATAGTTTTCTTTCTCCTGCAGGGCTGGGCACTTTGATATTATAAAAGATGTCTGTCAAACGAAAGCACTCCAATGAAGGTCCAAAGATACGCATAGAATGTGTGGTGCATTACCCAGGCTTAACATCTGTGGATGCTGAGGTGACACCTCTAAGTGACATCAGCTATGGGACACTCTCTGAGTGTAAAATCATCCGTGACCAGTATAAGGATAAAAATAGTCACTCTGTACAGTGTGCGTCAATTCCAACACCAACCTTTGATCCAGCCAGGCATGGATATCATAGACAATGTTACCAAAAATTCACAAAAGCAAAGCAACTTGAAAAACATGCAAAATCATCAGTTTTACATCATAGCTCACTTCGACATCCCAGAGATCCCAGCACTTCGGCAACAAACTTGTTCCCTGATACGTGTGGAATATGCAAAAAGCATGTGTTAAAGTAAAACAGAAAAAACAATATCCAACAACGATTGTGACAAAATCAGCTGAGGCCACTATCAAGAAGGCTGCAGAACTACATGGTGATGAAGAAATGTTAACTAAAATTAAGGATGAGGACCTAATTGCCAAAGAATTTCGCAAGCATGAAAAATGCTACAGAAATTATACATTAATTACATTAAAAGATAGTGATCAAAGTAGCAGTGCAGATCATGAGCAAGGTCATATGGACCAAAGTAGCTTTGAAAAGGTGTGCCATATAGTTCAGGAAAATATTCTTGAAAGGCACCAAGCAGTTTCCATGGAGGTTCTCAATGAAGTGTATGGCATAGGAATATCTGATCGACGATGTCGTTACAAACTGAAAGACAGACTTGCAAGCAAATATGGCAATTCTTTGCTATTTGTCACTGTACTTCCACAGAAGCCCCAGGTTGTAATCAGTGCAGAGTCTCTAAGTGGTGGTGCATCAGTTGCTGAACTACTATACACTGGTGACGAACAAATAATCAAAAAGGCTGCTTCACTGCTACGTCAAACAATTTTGAGCTTTGCTAACACAGTGCCTGCTATACCATGGCCTCCAACAACTGAGTCTCTTCTCAGCAAAGAAAGACAACCTCCAGATTCCATTTTGTCATTCTTTTTATGCTTGCTCAAAAATCCTAAACATCCAGAGAGTGGCCAAGTTGACCAGTTGGCCAAATCATACTCAGAGGATCTGATTCATGGGGTCACACGGGGCAAGTTCCTTACAGCAAAACATGTACTTCTGGGTATAGTGATACACAATTTGACTGGGCAGAAATTGCCTGTAAACATACTATTCAAGTTGGGTCATACTTTAAGCTATGACCAACTGTGTGAGATTGAAACAGGTTTTGCAGAGCTGTCCCAGCATTTTGAAGAGCAAGGCCAGCTGCTACCCCTCCAACCAGATTCTGCATCTTCAACAGTCTTGACAGTTTTTTGGATGGACAACTTTGATCACAATATTGAAACTGCAACTGGCCATGGGACCATTCATAATACACATGGTGTTGCATACCAGGAAGTATCAGAAGGATCTGTCTTCCGTGATGACCATGTAACAGTGCCACTTTCTAAAAAGCGATCAATCTGTTCAAGTAGCAAAGAATTTGCACATCATCTTGTAAACCCCAAAAAGGAACCAAAAACAATAGGAAGCACAAGCAAATCTCCAATGGAAATGTCAGTGTTCACTTCTGCCAAAGCACAATTAATGTTGTGGAAACTATCGCGTGAAGCACACAGGGATGACCAAATTGTTCCAAGATACACAGGGTGGGTGTCTCTTATTTCAAACAACAAAGAAGATGCACCAAAAAAGACTGTAATTACATATCTTCCTCCGATTCACAAACCCATAACGGAATATGATACTGTTGTTGAATATCTGAACCAAACCCAGACAATGGCACGACAGGTAAACATGCCGTATGTTCATTTGACACTGGATGTAGGTGCAGCTATGAAAGCATATCATATTTTGTGGAACTTTCCAGAACGATTTGAGAATGTGATCATACATTTGGGGGACTTCCATCTCTTCCAGGAAAACTTTGGCATCATTGGACAATATGTTGCTGGAAGTGGCTTTGAAGACATTGTTTTCCAAGCTGGTCTTTGTGCATCTGGCAGCATGAAAGGTGTCTTGAGTGGCAAACATTACAATAGAGCATGGACTGTGCATGAACATTTTGCTGATGCATTGGATAGGCTTGTCCTTGTACAGTTCTTTGAGCATCTCACAGAAGGCAGTCAACTTCCCCCTCAACTTGTCCAGCTCATAAACTCAGCACCTCAAACTATAGACTTTGAAAGATTTCTTCGGAGTGAAGATCTTGCAATCTTCCAAGCCAAGTATGAGGAATTTCGGCAACAAGTTCGTGTTGGCAATTTTGGAAAGACCCCACAATTCTGGATGATTTACCTTGACATGATGGATTGCCAGCATTTGCTACACACAGCCATTAAAGAGAACAACTTTGATCTCAGGCTTCTGTGCTGGAAACATTGCTTGCCTCTGTTTTTTGCCTTCAATAAGCAGAACTATGCAAGATATGGGGCATACTACGTGCTATCATTAGAAACGCTTGATGCCACCCACCCAGGGGCCAAGCAATTGATTGAGAAGCAAGGCCTTTCTGTCCAAAGAAGCCATCATAAATCATCAAGGCAAGCAGTTGACCAGGCTGGTGAACAGACATACAACAGGAGTGCCAAAATTCCTGGTGGTATCAAACAGTTCGCTGCAAATCAATCAGCATACAACAAATGGGCATTAAACAGGCCTCATCTGGCTAAGTTTAGAGATTCCTTGCTGGAGATGACAGGACTTGATAGTTCAAATAGTCCCAAAAAGTCATGCAGACCTTCTGAGATTATCAAATCAGAACAACGTGTGCAATCCATTTTGAATGCCCTTGACAATGAATTTATTGACCCATTCAGTAACACCCTGGAGAGGGAGAGATTGTACAACTTGTCTTCAGGATCACCTGTTCTGCCAGATATAGAGGAAAGTTTAACAACTGTGATTGAACGGGGTACTAAGAAGTATGAGGAATTTGTCCAGGAGAGACTGGAGAGAGAAGAAACAAAATTTTTTGCTCCAATTTCAAGGAATAATTTAAAAACCTTCAAAGACTCAAACAAAAAGGTGAAAGTGTCAACCAAGGGCAAAGTGACTGAGTTAGCAATTGAGAGAGATATTCTGGGAAAGCTTGTTGCCCTGTCCAACAAGCAGAACAAACCTGTGGACATAGACAGGGTATTGACACATTGCCTTGGCTCTGTCCCAATGTGTCTAGCAAACCCAGATGGAAGCAGAAGAACGACAGTAAAAAGTAAGTTGCTTGACATATTGTTCGAATACTGTCCAATTTTGGACAACTCAGAGTTGCCTTCAAGAGACAGTGTATCAACTTACGTAGTTGACCTCATGGCAACTATTCGCCTTATTACAGGTTTGCCTGAAACATTCGGGAATTTAGCAAACCTACTGTGGAATTTGCTTCCACAAGGTTGTGAGAGAGTGGATGTGGTGGTTGACTCTTACAGACAGCAGTCAATTAAAGAAGGCGAACGAGTTAAGCGAGGACAGAGTGAAAAATATATTCTGAAAAGTCCATCGACCAAAATTCCAATGAACTTTTCACACTTTCTCTCCAATGGATCAAATAAAGAATCCATGATAAACATAATTTTACAGGTTTGGACAGAAAATGGGAAATCAGTGCCAGATAACAGAGAAATCTATTTCTCCAAGAGTGACAAGTGCTATGTCATCACCAACAAAGGAGCAGCAGTGGTGGATGAACTCTCCTCTGACCAAGAAGAGGCAGATTCAAAAATATGTCTGCATATTCAACATGCCACTGCGGCACATCCAGGCCCTGTTATCATTCGTTCACCTTCAGGAGATACTGACATACCAGTTATACTGTTGGGAGTTTTCCCAGAATGTGAACATCCCATATATCTGGATAATGGGCACGGCAACAACAGGAAGATCTTTGATCTAAAGGGGTGTGAGTTTACAACACCACAGAAGAAGGCACTAATTGGGTTTCATGCCTTCACAGGCAATGACTATCTATCTGCTTTCTTCCGAAAAGGCAAGAAGTCTTGCTGGGCAGTACTTCAAAAGTACCCTAAATTCCTTGACACCTTCATAGAGCTTGGAAGCAGCTGGGAAATTGAAAGTACTGTTGTAGCTTCCCTTGAGGAATTTGTTTGTAAACTCTTTGGAAGGAAGCAAATCACGACTGTGAATAAAGCAAGGCAGCAAATTTTTTGGGAGAAATACCAGAAAAACAATGTTATTTCTGATCTTTCATTGCTACCACCATGCCATGAAACTTTACAATTGCACACACAACGAGCTAACTATGTAAGCTGTCTGTGGCGGCTTTCTAAAGTTGCAGTCATTTGTGCACCAAATCCAACCGCTCATGGTTGGAGTGAGGATCTGGAAATCCAGTGGACAATTTCTCCCTTTCCGGCAGATGTTGTTTCCCTCCTGTCTGGAGAAACGTCTGGCAAATCAAATGAGGACAATATTGTAGAATCTGAGGAAGAGGAAACTGATTTTTCCAGCGATGATGAGGAATTTTAATTCAAGTGTTTCTTTCAATCCAATGTTTTAATTTACCATTTTATCAGTACAACTTTTCAGTGGGTACAAGAGCTGGTCCAAATGGCAGTTTAAGCTTTGGAAAAACTTTATGAACATTGATATCTGATAGTGTACAGGAATGGTTTATGATAATCAACAATCACAAAATATTTGAAATATATTGTCCCGGGTATGTAGAATGCAGATTTTTAATTAAAAGCCAAATACTCTAGTACTACCTCTAAGCTTTTCAATTGAAATGTTTTTGTGTGTGCATGTGAAATACCCATGGGCAGAATGTACTGTTTAGACAATACATAAATTATGTTGAAAAGTGTCTTTTTCTATTAGCTGATGACTCATAACATCCAAATAGTCACCTTTGTACAAATGTACAAATATTGTTAAAGTCAAGAGGGACCTATTTCACACATATTACTTTTAAATTTGAATTTGAGCTTTAAGATATAAATGCCATTTTAAGGGTTACAACTTAATCAAAATTAAAAGACATTTTAAAATATATGTAGAAGTTCTTAAAAGATCCCAAGGGGAAGTATGTAAAGATGAATTTTTCTTGAAAAATTGCCATGGAATTAGGGGTAGGGGTAACTTCTTTTGCCTGTAACTTTTGCACTATTTATTGTGAGATCAATTCTTTGGCTTTAATTAAACAGTATACCGCTTGGCTTTTTCAGAATGCTGTGTTTTTTCTGGTATCTTGAGTACTTATTAAGTAGTTATCAAAACACATTCAGCAAGTGGGGTCTACCTAAAATGGCCCAATGAGCATGAGTTATTAATAAGGGGTGACAAAAACTACATTTACATCAAAGCAAACTTAAAACATTAATGCAATTACATAAATGGAGTATCTGAATATGAATCTGACCAAAAAGTAGTTCATTCAGAGCAAAACTGGAGTGCTGGTAAGAATGTAAAGTCAAATATTTTGCCAATTTTCCAAAATTTAAGGGGTAAGGGTAATTATATTAGACTGTAGCTTTTCAAGTTGATGCAGTGTAATACTGCAACAGACTTTATTTTAAAGATAATTTTCTTGTCTTTATAATGATATCAGTTTTGTTTCTATAGCTTATATATTTTTCATGTTAATGTGAAAAGTAGTGCCACAGGTAGATGCTACTGAAAATCACAAATTTTGTATGGGTCACAATAGAAAAACGTCGAAAAAATATATTTTGCCCCAACGTTGGCATGATCAACAAGCAGAACATGAATTTGGAGTAACTCTGCTACACAAATTTACTATTGGCATAAATTCTACTCTCAGGTGACACCCCACCTCAGTTTTCACCTGGTCTATATTCTGAAATGTTGCTGCATAAAAGTCCTTCAATATATCCCACAAACCTCACAAAACCACTATTTCCACAAAATCCTCGAAGAGTCATCTATGTTTCGACGCTCATTCAGCTGTTCTGAAAATTAAGCATACCCCCACATTTCTCGCAAAGCCATCTTGTGATCATGAATGCAAATTAACCACTAGGCCTAAATTTGGTTGAATTAAACAAGATTTATTACTTATTTTCATGTGTCTTTTGTTTAATCATCGCTAAATACCACATATCAAAAGAGTATAATTTTCAAAAAAAAATAAAAATTAATGTCAATGAAAACCCAAAACACAAAACTACACAATACTTTGCATCAACAGTAGTGATAAGGGATGGGTGGGTGTGTGAAAATTGGATCTGCAGCACTTCTCACAGCACAAGAGTCATATCAACTTAAACTGGAAAAAATTGGTCAGGTGACCTGAATCCTGCAATCTCATTGGTCACTCAATTTCATGCATCCTCAATCATTTTAGAATGTGACGTTAAATGTTCTACAGTGGTCACATGCTAATTAGCTCCCTTTCATCCCTCATTGTGAAAATTGGTCAGGTGACCTGAATTCTGCAATGTCATTGGTCACTCGCTGTTATGCTTCCTCAATCATTTTAGAACGTGATGTCAAATGTTCTACAGTGGTCATATGCTAATTAGATCCCTCTCATCCCTCATTGTGACTCAGGTCTGGCATGGTACCAGTGTTGAGGTGTTGCAGGGTACCAGTGTTGAGGTGCTGCAGGGTACCAGTGTTCAGGAGTTGCAGGGTACCAGTGTTCAGGTGTTGCATGGTACCAGTGTTCAGGTGTAGCAGGGTACCAGAGTGGATGTGTTGCAAGGTACCAGTGTTAAGGCGCTGTACTGTACTAGTGTTCATGTGCTGCCTACTTCCTGGGCAAATAAGAAATTGTGTGCACTGGCCTGTGCAACAAGCAAGTATTTATGAATACATTGTGATAATACTTATACCTGCATGTATTAATAAATACATGTAACTAATTCGTCATCTGGTGGCAATAGCATTTCTCTTTCCCTTCCCTGTGATCAAATCTGCATCGTACATGTGTCTTGTAACAAAGCACATAAAGCTGACTGAAGTCTACCCAGCTAATTCATGTGTATATGGAAGCCGAAGTGAAATCATTGGAGATTGAAAATTAGGTCAGTGTGACCTGTGACCTCCTTCCACAAATAACACCCACATCCTAAATAAACATAACATGAAAATCCATCCATGAAATGTACAGGAATACTTGTTTTTATCCAATATAAATGATAAACAATACATAAATATATACAACGGCTGGCTAAAGGGTTATAAGCCCAGCTGTGAAAGACCCGTACAAAGTCAATGGTTTTCATTTATTTCTCTACATAGTATCCTTCCAGATTTACAGACTTTTGCCAGCGGTGCTGCAAGGCAAGAAGAAATTTCTTCACCCACCCTTAAAAGTCATTCACAGCAGAATTGATATCATCATTACTAGGAAAGCAGCGACCAGCTAGTTCCTTTTTCACTTTGACAAACAGGTGGAAGTCTGACGGGACTAAATCGGGTGACTAAGCGGCATGTTCAATGAGTTCGAAGCCACAATCATGGATCGCTGGCATGGCAACCACAGATTTGTGAACAGAAGCATTGCCTTGGTGGAACAGGACTCTTTAAGTGAGCATTCCCTGTCGCTTAGCTCTGACAGCTTCATGCAACTGTCTCCGTAGGTCAGCACAATATCTTCCATGGATAGTCTGGGCTTTTCCAAGATAGTCAATCAGCAGAATACCCTTGGAATCCCAAAAGACTGAAGCCATCACCTTTCCAGCAGAAGGAACAGACATGGGTTTGTTTTTTTTTTGGGGGGGGGGGGCTGATCCCGGATGCTTCCATTGTTTAGACTGAATTTTGGTTTCTTGTTGGAAGTGATGAATCCAGGTCTCATCCATGGTTACAAATCTGGCCAAAAATCATCGGGATCTAATTCAAACTGGCATAAATTGTCCCGGGATGCCAAGAATCTGATACATTTCTGATCCGCTGTCAAGGGCTTTGGCACCCATCTTCCAGAAACTTTTGTCATTCTCAACTCCTCAGTAATAATGTGTTCAACCCTCTCATGAGAGATGCCCACCACACTGGCAATATGTTGAGTGGTCAATCGTTGATCAGCCATGTCATGCATCCGGGAGATGTTTTCAGGAATGGCTGCTGTTGAAGGCCTTCATGGATGCGCATCATCATCAAGGCTCTCTCTGACACGCTTGAACTCCCCAGCCCACTTCTTAACAGTGGAAAAGGAAGGGGCACATCCACTTAAGTGGAGACCATGTCCGTATGGATTTGTGTTGGAGGTAACCCTTTCAGTTGCAGGTCCTTGATGACTGTCCTATAGCCAGTTTATTTGTCCATTTTGGATTATTTCAATGGGTAGGTTCACAAGATGGTCTGGTACAAAGACACTAATCACACTACAGTTGCAGTTCTTATGTTTATGATTCATTAAATGATTGTACTTGTTGGTGGCAACAGTTTGTTTCAAATCTGATTGAGGTATCCCACTTAGGCTTAGAACTTTTCAGCCAGCCCTCTGGATTACTTATATCTATACATTCTGGGGGAAATGCATTTGGAACCCAGGGTATAGATGACGACATGTACATTTAATCTACTTTGATATTGTGCAAGAAACTAGCATGCCATTTTGATCCCTGTCACCTAACAATCAGACATCAAAGGACATTGATACTTTTGCCATACATATTTTGTTGATCTTTGGAAGAGACATGTATGCCAAGTTTCATTCATTGGATATCTTGGAGCTTTTTATTAATGTATTTATTGGCGTCAACCATGACGATGTTACCGCGATATCTCAAAAACTATTCAAGGTCGCTCTACCAAATTTTTACCAGGAATGCGTCTTATAATGGACCAGGTTATTACTGAAATCAGCCTCCTCTGGTTATTTTTACATTTTTTTAATGAAACTTTTCATGCACTGATTTGAAGGCCGTCTGAGTGGCCTTAACCCTGACGACTTTACCGTGATATCTCAAAAAATGCTGACCGCAACTTTACCAATTATTTTTCAGAGGTGCACCTTATGATGGACCAGGTACCTATTTAAACCAGCTTCCTTTTTGCATTTATAACTTTTTTAAATGAAGTTTTAAAGCATTTATTTGAAGGCCTTCTGAGCAGCACACAAGGGGACCACGTTATCATAATATCTCAACAAGGATGCATCGCAGTGTCACAAATTTCTATCAGAGATACAAATTATATTAAATGGACCACGCTCTTATTGAAAACTAGCTTCTTATTATTTTTAAACTTAAGAAACTTTTGAAGTTTTTATATGAAGGCCGTCTGAGTGGCGCACAAGGGGACATTCTTGTTACCATAATATCTCAAGAAATGCAGAATTGAGGAAAAAAAGATTGTTGGTGCCGAGGGTAATCTGTTCTCTGAATGCTATTTAAAAAAAAAAAATACTGTAGGAGATTCTTAAAACGGCTGCGTAGATAATAAGAAAATCAAATATATATATATTGTACCAAGCAGTACAACGTTTATACAAAGGAAAAACAAAATTGACGGAATAAAAAGCGTCCGCATTACAGCACCAACCAAGTATTTTTTTTTCATACTACATGTGGGGCATATAGCGTTACATTGTACAGAGTTCCATGTTTGCTTATTTCTTTACGTCGTTCCTTCAAGATGCATCCTAGTTTAAATACATTCATTCATTTGGGGTTTTTATTTACATTAAAATATTTTTTCTTTATTTTTTTATATTTCGATTCCCACTGGAATCTTTATCAACTCATATTCTTGTGAACAATTTTATGTACACTGGTGTGTGGAAGAAAAGTAATGTAAACATTCATTTTGTGTATCTCCAACTTAAGCGACAAGGGGAAAATACAATATAACACCTAAAACTTTGTAAATGCATCTGTAAGCGTTTGAAACGCATGTGTACCGAACGCGTTGCTCAAAGTGTTTGAAACGCAATGCTGAAAGTGTTCGAAACGCTTCTCAAACGAATTTCAAACGCAAAACAAATGCTTTCAAACGTTTTCAAATGCAAACCAAACACCAGCCAAACGTCACAAACGCGTTTGGCTGTTAAGTTTTAGACGGGCGCAACTGTACGTGTGTTGGGGATGACAATGTAAAACATTAATGCTGCCTCCCACAAAATCTCTCTGTCTTTCGTCTCTCCAACTATGTATGAAAACAAAGACTGACAAGTTGACTCAGCAATAGGCTACATCTGGACTGCTTAACACTTTTGTACAGCAAAGAAATATTAGGCGATTCAGTTGCAGTAATATATTTCTGAAAATAAAGAAAACTATAAGATCAGGACTGATCCTGTGCTCAGGTGAATCATAAGTTGACCGTTTGAACAAGCTTGGTGGAAACCCACTAGAGTAACATTGCCACCAAGTATGAAGTAAATCTGGCTGAAGGTTTCGTCGGCGAAGTTGAAAATGTGAATCTGTATCAGAGGCCAATTGATTTACATAGTAAACAATCAGAATATATGCATTTACCAACAAGTACCCAAAATGGAAAATACGTAAAAAATCAGGATTGCATAGTAACGCCAATTAGCAAACAAATTTATTTGGGCCTTCCACAAGACATATTCCTGCAGGATGGGCATGGACACTGATGGATGACCCCATGTAGCATCAAAATGGGTGCAAACTTTCAACTTTCCGATTCAAACATTCTGGGACATGCAACAGCGGACTTCCAAATACACAGTTCCCAAATAATTGTTTTTTGAATGTCTTTTCCATATTGTGTCATACCATCTTATTCTTTAAATTTCAAAGGCGAATTTCATAGTTATTTTTAAGTTTCATATGGAGAATTATATGATGCACAATCATAAAAAAATAGAAAAAGATTGCAGCGCCACCTGGTAAAAAAAAAATTCAGAACTGGGAGTCCCTAGGAATGTTTCGGTGTGATATCAGAGCAATTGGGTGAGCAGTTTCGTCAGAGATTTTTTAAGATTTGCCCCCAAAAAGAAAAGATTCATTAAAGTTCCAAAAATCACTGGAGCATGACCATTTGTACATACTTGGTAGATACCCACGCAAGGAACATTGCCACCAAGTTGGAAGTGAATCTGGCCAGCAGTTTCGGAGAAGAAGTCAAAAATATGAATTAGCATTAAAATGGCAATCGACTCTAATACATAGTAATCAATAGGAAAGGTGCATTTATCAATAAGTACCCGAATTGAAAAAATCGTTAAAAATCAGGAATCCACAGCAGTGCAACCTGCTGAACAAACTTTTTTGACCCTTTTTCAAGCAACATATTCACCGCGCTTCGGCTAAATCTGTGTGACAGTTCTGGAGAAGAAGTCGAAAATTGTGAGAACACACAAAAAAAATAGAAAAAAAATCACAGCACCACCTCTTGAACAAATTAAGGTATGGGGGTCCCCAGAAGTGTTCCTGTGCAATTTGGAAGCAATTGGCCAAGCAGTTTTTGAGAAGAAGATTTTTTAAGATTTGCCCTAAAAATGAATGAAAAAATTCAGAAAAAATCCAAAAATCACTAGAGCATGATCATGTGAACAAACGTGGTAGACACCAACCCAAGGCACATTTCCACCATGTTTGAAGCAGATCTAGCCTGCCATTTTGGAGAAGAAGTCGAAAATGTAAATTGTTTACGACGGACGGACAACGGATTTTGAGACTATGGTATCAGCTCAGATGATATGATCACCTGAGCTAAAAATGAAGCACTGCACAACATAGTCCCCCACCAAAAAATAGGGTACGTGGGATATTTGCCCCTTCAGGCTAAAACCTAATGGGAGGTCAAAGGTTAAAGTGAAGGACACAGTAACCTAATTCTGGTGCATGACACAGCCCTATGCACACACCAAATGTGGTAGGTGTAGGTGTTATAGTACATGTACAGGAAATATGGCCAGACATTGCTTTATTGGACAGATGGAAGGACACGGTGCAAACCTACAGTCCCCAGCGGGGGACTGCTACATGGAAAAGTCACCAAAGCCAAGGCGCAAGAACCCCTTAGGTGACTTGCATTGTTTATTTTCCACCTTTTAAACACCATAACAGTAGACTAGCTTATTGTTTTGACGCTAGGGTGAAACAAAAATTTAGATACGCAATTTTATGACAGAGAAAGTCTCATTCAATTGAAATACAGAAATATAGGCCCTACTAATTGACCTGTCCCCTAATGACGTATGAGCGTGTTTATCACAAAGGCTTATGGGAGCATCGGGGGGACTCATCTCACTTGGCCAGTGCAGGAAACAAATGTATGTACACCGCCAACACTCAGCACCTATGTGAACAACTCTTAACTTGGTTATTAGTGTAGGATCAGAATGCCTAAAGTGAATTGCTGTGTGCCTCAGTGCACCGGCTAAACCAAAAAGACACCAGGACTAAGTTTCTACAGATTGCTGACCGACAAAACTCAAAAGAAAACAAAAATGTCAAAAGTTGATTAGAAACAGCATATGGCTTGACTCTAAATGGACAGCTGTGTGTTTGTTGCATTTTAAACGGGTCCCACAAAACACCAAACATATTCCTGTGGTCAAAAGAATGGGAAAGTGTGATAGAACTATATGTAATGAGACCTTTGCACACAATTTTCAAGGAAAAACAACAAGATGTAAAAAACCTAGGCTTCTAAAGCTACCCATGCCAACTAGATCAACACTCCACAAAACAACTCCAAAATAAGCAAGAAGAACCCTGGCTAGATAAAAAGTGGAGACCTACAATTTGGCGGAACAAAAGGCCAAATTCCAGCCACTACACATAAGTTTTATCAGTGCATTGGCTCAACAACAACAGTGTCCATGTTGATATTAATGTTGCAAAAAAGCTATTTATTTTAGCACTTATCAGCGCTTATACAATGTAAATGCTGTGCGATCATAAAATTTCAATATGGCGGCCATTTTTTTTTCGCGATTGCGATTGTGATATGGTTTCAGCAACACGATCTTTCCACAATTCAGCTTTTAAAATATGTCTGAAGATTATCATGTTGTCCAGAAAAGAATTTTTGTTGCATCTTATCAAAGAAAGAATGAATCTTATCAAAGAAAGAATAAAATGATATGACCCAATGAAACAAGATCAGATGGCTGTTGACCGACGATAACGGCAATGCCATTTTGAACTTAACTATATTGAAACAATCTGCATCTCTTTTGGCAAAACTCCTGTCATTCCATGTAACTATAGGAAACCCTAAGCTTATGTTTATAAAATTTCCAGCATATTTCAGTCAAAATATTGGATACCAGTAATTTGTCAAACGGTAATTTTGCTCCTGGCACACAGTTTTCGTCTAAATTATCAAAACTTTAAACATGTCAATAAATTACTATTTTGTAAGACCCTTCCAGAAGAAACATATCCACCAAGTTTCAGCTTAATCTGAGTGACAGTTCTGGAGAAGAAGTCGAATATAGCAAATACACACACACACACGCGAAAAAACATAAAAAAGAACAAAATTACAGAGCCAACCGGTGAACAAATTAAAAACGTGGCGTATTCCTGTGTGATATCAAAGCAATCGAATGAGCAGTTTCAGAGAAGATTTTTAAATATGCCCCGAAAAAGAACCAAAAAAAAAAAAAAAAAATTATAAAAAATTCAAAAAATCACTGGAGCACGACCATTTGAAGAAACTTGGTAGAGACCCACCCAAGGTACCTTGCTACCAAGTTTGAAGTGAATCTGGGTGAAGGTTATGGAGAAGTCGACTGTTGATGACGGATGATGCCAGACAGAGAACCACAGGATAAGCTCCGCTATTGACAAGTAAGCTGAGCTAAAAAAAACTTACACTAATATCGCTGTGCCATTAGCAAGACCAGGGTACACAAATTAATTTTACTTTCAAAACATATTCTTCAATTAATTGTATGAGCCCCTTCACATGATTTGTTTTCCCATTTATATGAATTTGATTATCATGATAATCATGATTAAAAGTACTAGTATCATGTGTGAAGTAACCTCTCCCCAGGTTGACAAACATGTAAGCGATTGAAAAGATTAACTTGTCCCTTACACTGAACGTACATTGTGGTTAATACTGAATATCAGGAATACAAGTAATGTCCACCATGTTAACACTTTTATTTTGGAATTAACTTCACCATTAAAGTGCTAACCACGGCTATAGTCATTTTCTTATTACCATTAAACATATTATGGTTAGAACATTCAAATTCCTCATGAAGATACCTTTCATTCAAATACCAGCAAGCCTAGTCTAAAGCAAAGAGTTTTTTTTTTTTTTTTGAACCCACCACGCATGCGCAGCAGATCACCACAGCAGGGAAATCGAAACCAGGCACCAAGACACCAACAGTCCAGTCACCAATCTCCCCCGAGGAGACGTCCATGACAGCATCAACAAGGTCTCAACTTGTCAGACAGCCAAACGGAGGCACTAACCAACCTTTTGGCGAGCATCTCCAGAAATCAGGGATACAACCAAAGGTCACAATACCGCCTTCAGCCATACCCG
This sequence comes from Hermodice carunculata, assembly GCA_964020975.1. Classification (NCBI taxonomy): domain Eukaryota; kingdom Metazoa; phylum Annelida; class Polychaeta; order Eunicida; family Amphinomidae; genus Hermodice; species Hermodice carunculata. Next base: position 81,039,759 of record OZ026624.1, read on the forward strand.
AACAGGGGCAGAGGCGGACGCAACTCCCGTACTTTCAGGGGGCGGTGTTATTAGACAGAGACTACCATGGTTACTCACATTGTTTGGATTACAAGTTTTGTTCTACTCCGTTACAATTTTCGTCGTTGAACATTTCGGATTACATTACAAATGTTGCACTTTCTGAACCATTGCTGGATGTATTATTGGACAAACCTGTATTATCACCCACTTGGAACGATACACATTACAATTGTGCTCCTACTATAGACACTCTCTACACACAACCGGACCACACTGGGACCGGAATACCAACCCCAGCAACCTCAACAGGGGTAAGTACAGTCCAGTTAGTACACAATTCTTACCACAAGTGTAGATTTGAGTACATACATCCCCCAGTTTTGAACATGAACAGTTCATATAATAATACATGGGACCAAAGTACACAGATACTGATCCCTAACAATTTGGTGGTGAACCTATCTTCTCACACTCCTTCTGAACCACAGAGGAGTGTACTTAGCAAAGGACTATCCTTTTGCCCCACCCCCCCGTGAGCCAGATTCTGGGGAAATAGGTTCCGATGTAGACAGGTTCCTTAGACAAGTCAAACTTAGTGCTTTTTTCAACAAAGAAAAAATAGTTCACTTCGACTCAGGTTCTGACAACAATGAAGAAGATCCCCCATCATCTTCCCTAGAGAATAATAGTGACCAGGGAGCCAGTGCTTCTGCTCCTTTTGGCCATAATATCCTTCAAAAAAGCTAGCACTTTCACCCCCCCTGATGCTCAGCTCAGTGACCCCAATATCACAGCTTTTTGTAGGACTGTTAAACATGAAATAGCAAAGCATCCCCCCCCAGAATCCCTGGCTCAGACAACCTGACCAAGGAAAAAAGACTGGGTCTGAAGGATTTAAAAAACAATCCAAACATCACAATCAAACAGGCTGACAAGGGATCAGCCATTGTTATTATGGACACTGAGGATTATATTGCAGAAGCCCACAAACTTCTGCAAAATAGAGATCACTACAGACAAGTAGATGGAAACCTAACATCCACCCATAATGAAAAGGTTAGGGTAGCCCTACAAGAAATGGTAACTAACAAGTCCATCACACAGGAATCTTTTGACTACCTGTATGTAAAAGAACCATGTGTGCCATGCCTTTACATCCTACCGAAAATACATAAAAATATTCTGCCACCCCCAGGCAGACCAATTTTGAGTGCTAATGATTGCCCAACAGAAAAAATCTCTGGGCTTGTGGACTTCTTCCTACGCCTTGTATAAACATGGATTTATACTCTCTGACTACTGAAAAAACAGGCACACTGGTACATTATCAACCAGGGATCTCCCACCCAGGTTTTCCATCACCCCTCCACTTCACTTGTAACAAACTCAAGTTACATCCACATGGCAGGGACCCTTGCAACCAGAACCCAACTTGGTTGACAACCACACTTGTACTTATGACGTCATAAGCACAACATGGAGTAACACGTGCCAATGTTGACATGCTACTCCTCATCACGTCACTTGACGGATGGACCGTTTTTGAACGAGCAGGCCTCTCGGCTGGCTTTGACGCATGCCTATTTTACGTAGCAACGTCAATTGTTATACCTCTCTATAAATACCAGGTGCATTCAGTAGCACGACCAGTTCCTGATGATGGCCTACTAGTGCCGAAACCGGTCGAACTATTTGCTGTTTTCAAACTGCTGTCAGGCCCTTGCCTAGTTCATTTTTCATAAAGCAAAAAGTAGTCTTAGTCAACAGCTTTCCTTGAGGCACTTTGGGCACATTGCGCCCAAAGTGCCCCAAGGAAAGCTATTGACTCAATCTTAAATCAGCACTTTAACGGTTAACAAGTTATCCACGCGAACTACATATTTTACGACAGACTTGTGACTCACCTCAGATAGATCCCCGAGTGAGTTCCAGGCGTCCCATTTGGCCTTACCGACAAAATCCATCATGCCTGGCTTTGGAATGTTGCATTTTCCAGCTGTTGCCTGTTAAGCAAACAAAGTATGCATGGACGGCATTATTTAAGCTAAAGTTTTCATTTACCACTCACACATGAATGAATTGACCCCCACCATGGAAACACTGGTGTAGCATGCATTCTCGGGCAAGCAATCTGATGTCATTTGTGCACCTTAGTGCTGTCCAACTGGAGCACTGTTGCAAAATTATGATAAACAATTGTTGAAAAATGCTTGAAGGATTATCAAGAAACAATTTTTATCAAAGCGAAGTAATATAGACAAGACTGACAGTCCTGTGTTCAGCTGACCTTGCATACATAGTCTGAAATAATAATCAGAGCTGGCTTTGTTTAACTTATTCCACCCTGATAGAAGACTGAATCAAAAGCTCTCCTCGGCGCGCTCTGGGCGCAATGCGGCCAGAGCGCACCAAGGAAAGCTGTAGACCACGGGCATATGATTTGGAATGATCTTCCATGCAAGTTTCATCCAAAATTTTCAAAAATAATCCTGAAATTAGTAAAATACAATTAGCAGATGACATTTAGATACTGGCGGGAAAAAGCGTCATTAGGGTGGAATGAGTTAAGACCATCATCACAGTAATAGATCACCCAAACAGTTAACAAGTCATTTTTTTTTTCAAATGAAAAGTGACAGAATCCACTATTACCAAAACACCATTTCCATCCTAATAGTAGCACGCCATGCCAATGCAAAGATTTGCCAAATCTTGCAGTGTTTTCGCGGGACTATGGAATAAGTACTTTCCTTGATTGTTCAAAGGTATTGAAGGCTGTACAGTTCATTTAAATGTTAGATAAACATTAAAACACTGCAGTGATGTTTAATTTTTCATTCGGAAGTATTATCTTTGCTAAATTACAGGAAAAATCTTGATCTTGAATCTAGACCACTTGGATTGAAAGTGGGGGGCATGCTTCTATTAGGGCATGTGCTACTATTAAGATGAATACGGTATATGCCAATATGTCAGTTAGACCTTTCAATATCACTAAAGGTCAAAATTAACAACATCAAAAGAACCACATGTTTTTAAGAGTATCAAGTGCCTGGTATCCAAATTTACTGAAATAAAAGGCAATATGTCAAATTATCTGATACATGTATTGTATACTAACATGTACTGTACTACCAATAAGTGACCTGGTCCAAAAATTTATTATTACCAAGATTGAATTTTCAACTTTAAGGTTTCAACACATACATTGAATAAATTTATAAATATGGCACATATGGGGATAGAAAGTGGTAGCTTAAAAGTTAGAGCTTAAAAGAACACACCAACACAATTAATAATACAACAGGCGGCAGGCACTCCTATCATATAAATACAATACACAGAAAATCATATGCTGCATCACAAATGCTGTTTAAGGTGGTCATGCTAAACCCCACTAAGCTAGAGCTACTGTCCCCTTTTGGGCTACATAAAGTAAAAATTATTCAGATAAACCAAAAGCAAAGTACATACATTTTTGGAAAGGTCATGATCAATAGGTTGCACATAAATTAAAACTGTAACCCTTTGATTTAAATTGTGAAAGTATCTGGATTCTTTTACAAGTAATTTTATCAAGGACACCATTCACATTTTACTTTTTAATGGATTTCTCTGTATGTTTATTTTACAAGTGGTTTTATCATGGGCCCTTTTCACATTTTAACTTCTTTTATTCTATGCTGTTTTGTATTTTATGTAATATATATTTGTATATACAGTTTACTGGGTCTGTTATTGGGGTGTTTCCTGTTGACCCAGAAATGGAACAGATGAATAAATAAAGATGTACACCAACATGTCAGTTTGACCTTCCAAGATCACTCAAGGTCAAAATTAACTAAATGATCCAAAGGATTGATGTTCCACACCACATCATGACAACTATTAAAGGTGTGACTTTGAAAGATACCATGATACTAATTGCCCCCCAAAAATATGTATTGGGTCACCATGACCTTGAAATTATGTCAAGGTCATCCAAAATAAGGCATACATAAATCCTTTACAGAATGATTCATTGGTACAAAAATGAAAGGACCAACTTTAATAGAACTTGAAATGTGGAAAAAAAGTATGCTGCAAAATACACCTTTAGCAGCCCTATGACCTTGGAAAGAGGTCAAGGTTCACAACAAGGCACATGCCATATACCCTACACACCAAACACCTGTGGTGTAAATTTCATAATTCTACCTAAAATGGTTTATGGACTACAGGCTGTGCAATCTGGACGGACATTATGGACATGACGGACGGACGGGACAGACCGACATGACGGACAGACAGACCCTATCCTTACTATTTCTATGTCCCCCCATACCACCTTCAGTGGCGGAGGACAACAACACTTATAGAAACCTCACAGGTACTTTCCTATTAATGTTTAACAGTAACCATGGACCTACGATTCACCATTACCATGCTATGTGCCAGTATGCTAGATTTGCAGAGTCAGCAAAATGCCTGAATTTTACTGAATACTATATATGAATCCCCTGTCAGAGAATGCCTAATTACTGTATCATCATCTCTTTCACAATTTTGGTGATGGTCCACCTGGCAACATAAATGTGTAAAAGTAAAGTATAGCATACAATAGCTTTCAATATATGCACTGTACTCCAGCTGCATGTCTATGTAGTATTGTCATTAATTTACTGACACATGGTCCGAAAGTTTCATATCCCATAATTTCCCCAAAACTTCACATTCCATCATTTTTCCAATTTGCATCAGCTTTAGTCTTATTAAATTCTCATAAGATTTCATGTAATTCTGTCCAACCATTCTGGAGAAGCTGAAAATAGTCTTAACATAAACAAAATTCAGTTTTATTACAGTGCTGCCTGCTGGCCAATTGTGAACTACATGGCCCAATATGCAATATAAAGCAATTGGCCAAGTAGTTCCTGAGAAAAAGAAATTCTGACCTTTAAACAACACATAGCTTCAATGCAAAGCGTTGACTGAATTGTCCGCCCTAACTAGCATGTAATTAGGCTGCCATTTGCTTAAATTAGGTCATGGCGACACCAAAATCTAATCAGTTCATGTCATACATGTTGTCAGGTAAGATAAGCAAATTGCCAAATTTGAGCACAATACATAGAGGCATTCTACAGATATCCCCGTAACAAGAATGTGCACATCCCGACAGACAGACAACTCAAAAACATAAAGAGCCCCCCATAGGGCGTACCCTTAAAAAAAGGGTGGACTGTGATAATCCTGTGCTCAGCTGACCTTACAAAATATTGTTAGGTTTTCACCTAATGTAAATGAGGACTGTTATCAGGTCCATGCCACTGCTTGCCACCAGTTGTTAGCTTTTCACCTAATAGAAATGAGGACTGTTATCAGGGCCATCCCAGTGCTTGCCACCAGTTGTTAGGTTTTCACCTAATGAAATGAAGACTGTACATCACTTTTACCATTTATTCTGGAGATCTCAAAATGTGAAACAAGTTGACAACAAAGTGCTGATAGTGCTTCAGTGCTGTCATATTTAAGTCTGGTCTCTACTGTATGTGCCTGTCTGACTGTGCCTTTCAAGCGTCATCATTCTGACAACTGAACTGCAACCAACTGACAACCGGCCTACTAACTGCCAGCTTCTTCTCAACTGACTTCTCACTGACAACTGAACCCTCTGCTGGAGAGGGGCATCCCTTATATACCTGCCCTTAGCCGCGGCACTATCTAGGCACACCATCTGGGGCATCAATTTGGGGCACTATTTGGGGCACAATCTGGGGGGCACCATCTGGGACACCATTTAGGCCAGAGAGGGATAAGCAATCATTTATCTGGGGCACTATCTTGGGGCATCATCTGGCCTGGGGCACCATTTAGCCCTGAGAGGGATAAGCAGTCATTTATCTGGGGCACTATCTAGGGGCACCATCTGAGGCACCATTAAGCCTACAGAGGGATAAGCAGTCATTTATCTGGGGCACCTTTTAGCCCCGAGAGGGATACCCAGTCATTTATCTGGGGCACCATTTCGCCCTAAGACGGATAAGCGGTCATTTATCTGGGGCACTATCTGGTCTGCTGGCTGGCAGCCAACTTCTCACAGCTTATATGTGTTCCCAAGGTCACATGGGACAACATGACTGCCTAGTACTGCTACTACATACCTCTCCTTGGCCCACTTTGTCCGGCTAACACTAACAACTCAACCTATACAGGTAACTCAGGATTTGTATAGCTTAGCTAGGTCTGTCTTATATGGATTTTGGCAAAAATTCCTCAATATTATATAATTATGGCTTTGTGAAGAAGGCTATATGGATTTTATGCAGGCTGCAGTGACAATATTGCCCAAGCAGGGCCAGAATTTTGGCGAGAATCTGATAATCCATTCTCGTAAAGATTCTCCTGAACTTGTCTTTCTTTAAAAAGAAAACTAATTGACAAAAATCTTAATAGATTCTCGCAAAATTTTGCGAAATTCTGGCCCTGCCAAGGTCGTGAGGCCAAAGGCAGTGTTGGTGCTGAAGGTTAATCAAATCCATATTGCCTCCATCACAAGGCCATCATTGCTTTATCTTGTGCTACCTGTTAACATGGTTGATGTTTAAAACATGATCCACTTCAGAAATTCAACATCCATTTCTTGGTATTAACGGAATCTGCATTTGCCACAATCTTCTGTTTCAGATCTGACAGCAGCAAAGCTTTTGCACCTGCTTTCTGCCATTTTCTAAATGTCGTCTGTAAAGTCACCATCTGTGTCTTTCCCTATAGAGGGCAGAACAGGCCTATTCCAACCATGGTTCCCTGCTTCGACACTCTGTGTGTGCCTGTGTACCATTGAGATGTTACACAGTTAGGACAGAGAACCAAGTTATGCTAGTGAAATTGAAACTCAAGACATCAAGGAGCATGCAAGACACCATGGTCAAGGCTGCTTCAAATCAATATTGCTGAACAATATCGATTTCTGCAGTAATGTTCATTTTAAGGAAGGTCATGTGTCTATGCATCATCCAATTTATTGCATTTAAACATTAACAGCTGGCACATGTATAGAATAAAAGCTAATGCATCAGATTTACAGCTATCCCTATTGTACAGTAACAATCCCAACATGTATATACAGTATACCCTTACAGATTTGTTCTGATGTTAAGAATTGGAAAAAAATCAGAAAATTTCTGTGCTACCATGAGGTGAAAAGCCTTGGTAGAGCTCAAATCCAGGTATACTCCCACCAAATTTCACAAGAATCCAACAAGCAGTTTGGGAGAGATAAAACAAGAGGGCTGTCTGAACAGCCCATGCTTATCTGATTTAGAGATTTATCACACTTGTGGCTCTGTGAACTTGGGATAGGATCAAGGTCATCCATGTACTGAGTAAGTCTGATCTTTATGGAAGAACACTAACATGTGCAACATCAAGGTCCCAGTTCAAGTAGTTCTCAAGTATGGTGAAGAGTAAAATTCATGTGTGTTGCACTATGATCCCAGAAATGAGGTCAAGGTCACTCATGTACTGTCATAGCATGACCTTCATAGAGAAACATTAACGTGCAACATCAAGGTCCTAACTCAAAACAGATCTCAAGTTATCAAATAAAAAGTAAATTTTGTGTCTGTTGTCTTGTGACCTTGGGAATGAGTTCAAGGTCCAAAAATCACTAGTACAACATGACCACTTGCACAAAATAGGGAGACACTTATAAAAGGAATGTCTCTACCAAGTTTGACACAAATCTGGCAAAAATTATTCAAGTTACAACCATTACAAGAAATTCCCATGTTAAACTTTCATATTTAAACTTTTTTTAAAGATTTTCAAAATAATCATTAAAAATAAAAAAATCTCCGCAGCGTGACCATTTGAATAAAATTTGTATAGACCCACCCAAGGTACATTGCCACCAAGTTTGAAGTCAATCTGACAAACAGATTCTTCAGAGAAGTCCAAAATGTATATTAGCATTAGAATGTCAATTGACTCCCATAGTAATCAAAAGGAAAGGCGCATTAGCCGATAAGAACCCAAATTTTAAAAAAAAATAATAAAAAATCAGGAATCCACAGCAGTGCCACCTAGTCAACAAATTAAGCACTGGGAGTCCCTAGCAGTGTTCCTGTGTAATATTAAAGCCAGTGGGTAAGTGGATTGGGAGAAGAAGATTTTTTAAGATTTGCCTCAAAAAAGAACAAAAAATTAATTTTAAAAAATCACTGGAACATGACCATTTGATCAAACCTGGTAGAGGCCCACCCAAGGTAGATAGCTGCTAAGCTTGAAGTCAATCTGGATGACAGTTTTGGAGAAGAGTCCAAATGTCAATTAGCATTAGAATGCCCATTGACTTACATATTAAGAAATCAATTCAATAAATTTCAGTTTCTCTTTCCTGTCATGAGCAAAGTCCTTTTCCCTTCGCTTTTTATATTTTTTGCAACAGGCCTTGAGTTGTTTGTTTGTTTTTTAAAGTAGACGAGCAGCCAACTCCCAAAAAGAGCTATATTTTAGGAGTTTAATCACCCCACCGTACAGAAATATACAACATGTCCTAAATTTATCTTTAGCTTCTGGAGATAATATTTCGGTATGTTGTCCTTACTTCTGGTTGTTTTAAGGGGAAGAAAACAAAGCATACATACAAGTATATATTTACTCTCACAATTTCACATTTTCTGTATATTGTACTGTATTGAAGCCATGAAACCCAATTTTAGAGCTTTGTTGATAATGATATAGTGGTTTTATATTACAGTCACCACTATTGTAGGATTCCCTGCAATCCCTAGTGTAACAATGAAAATATGTTCACACACCCCTTCCATTTTCTTCTAATTTCGATAATTTGTTGAAAATCATTAAACTGACACCTGCACCATGTAGTGACCAAATTTGGTTGATATAAAGAACGAGTACATCCGTACTGAGTTTTCAGAGAATCTAACATATGGTTTGGAAGCAAGAAGTCTAAAAAACAAAAACTCGTACAAATACAAAACAAGAGGACTGTGACAGTCCTGTGCTTAGCTGACCCTTCATGAACAAACAGAAGTAATCAATGCCACTTAGTAAACAGCTTTCTTTGACCCTTCCACATGGAGCATTTTCACCAAGTTTCATTACGTTCTGAATGACGGTTTGGAGAAGATGTTGAAAACAGCAAAAACACACAAAAATTCATTAAAGAAAGAAAAAAATAAGAGCGCCACCTCCTGAACAAATTAAGTATGAGGATTACACGGAGTGTCCCCATGCAATTTCAAAGCAATTGGCCAAGTGATTAAAGAGATTTTCTGAGATTTTGCTAAAAAAAAAAAAATCAGGTGGTGCTGAACAAAAAAAGAACTTAGAGTCTCTAGGAGTGTCCCAGTGTGATATCAAAACAATCGGGTGAGCGGTTTTGGAGATTTTATAATGATTTGCAGCTTAATCTGAGTGGCGGTTCTGGACAAGAAGTCAAAAATAGAGAAAACACACAACAATCATAAACAAGAGGATTTTGAGAGTCCTGTGCTGAGCTGACCATTCATGAACAAACTGTAGTGCTCAATGCCACCTAGTGTACAGGTTTCTTTGACCCTACCACATGGAACATTTCCAGCAAGTTTCAGCATGATCTGAATGACGGTTTGGAGCAAATGTCGAAAATAGCAAAAACACACATGAATCATTTAAAAAAATTGCTGGTTTTTTATAAATCAGAGCTCCACCTCCTAAACAAATTAGGATCTAGGGGTACCCAGAAGTGTCCAATTCTAAGCAATACGGTCTACTGGTTTCAGAGAAGATATTTTGGCGATTTTGCCAAGTATCAGGTGGTACTGAAAAACTGAAGAAGTATGTGTCTCTAGGACTGTCCCTGTGTGAATTTGCAGTTGAATCTGAGTGATGGTTATGGAGAAGTCAAAAATATTGAAAACACAGACAAAAAAATCATAAAATTAAAATAGAATATAATTGCAGCACCAACCGATGAACAAATTAAGGACTAGGAGTCTCTAGGAGCATCCCAGTAGGATATCAAAGCAATTGGGTGAGCGGTGTTGGAGAAGATTTTTTAAGATTACCCCTCCCCCCCCCCAAACAGACAAATTTATAAAAAAAATCCCCAAATCACTGGACCACAACCATTTGAACAAGCCTGATAGAGACCCATCCAATGTACATTGCCACCAAATTTGAGGTCAATCTGGATAAAGGTTTCGGAAGAGAGGTCGATTTTATGAATTAGCATTAGAATCCACAGCAGTGCCATATAGTAAACAGCTTTGATTGACCCTTCCACAAGAAACATATCCACAACGTAGAACGTAGGAATCAAGAAGAAAGCTGCATTAACCGATAAGTATCTGAATTGAAAAAAAAAAAAAAAAATGTTAAAATCCACAGCAGTGCCACCTTGTGAACACCCATTTTTGACCTTGCTACAAGGAATTTATTCACAAACTTTCACCATTATCCAAGTGACAGGTCTGGAGAAGAAGTCAAAAATAGCAAAAACACGCCAAAAAACATTCAAAAATAGGAAAAAATCACAGCGCCACCCGGGGAACAAATTAGGAACTAGGAGTCCCTAGGAGTGTTCCTGTGTGATATGAAAGCAATTAGGTGAGCGGTATTAGAGTAGAAGATTTTTTCAAGATTTGTCCCCCAAAAGAATAAAGATAATTATCATGAAAAAATATAAAAAATCACTGGAGCGTAAAACATGGTAGAGACCCCCCCCCCCCCCCCAAGGCACACCCCTACTAAGTAGTAAAACCACATAAAAATATGTTTAAAAAGTATAAAAACACAGTGCCACTAATTCAACTAATTAAAAGGGTCCTCAGAAGTGTGCCTATCCAATTTCGAAGTAATTGGCAAAGCAGTTTCAGAGTAGATGATTTTTTAAAGAATTTTTCAAAACATGAATCCCCCAAAATCCTTTTAAAAATCTCAATATCACTGGAGCATGACCCTTTAAACAAATGTGGTTGAAACTGATCAAAAGACATTCTCGCCACGTTGGAAGTGCACGAAGTCAAAAATGTGAATTGAGGACGGACGGATGACAGACAATCCTAAACTCAGCTGATTGACAAGTCAGCGGGGCTGAAAAGAAAAGTGATGAGCCCGTTCTCGGCTGACATTCAACTTATAGAAAATCCTACCCTGGTCTAGGGCTACTCAGAAGTGTTTCAACGCAATTTTGAGGCAACCAGCTATTAAAGAGAAAAGGATATTTTATGATTTTGCCATTAAAAGAGGGGATATTATAAAAATCTAAAAGCTAGTGATGTTTTCAAAGAAGTCAACAATGTAAACAACCATTGTAATTCCCCTTGACTTAGACTGTAACCAACAGTAATGCATGCATTAACTGATAAAAACTCTAATTGAATTTTTTGTCAAGGGTCAATAGCATCACCACCTGGTCAACAATTTTGCTTCTTCCTTCCAGGAGATAGAATTCCAAGTTTCAGAACAATTTTAGAGATACTTCTGGAGAAGTAGAAATTAGTAGAAAAACACACAAAATTGCAAAAAAGAAAAAAGAAGAAAAAAAAGGAGTGCCACCCACTGAAATAATTCAGATTTACGAATCCCCAGAGGTGTCCCCTCGCAATTTCAAAGCAAGCGGCTTAGCGATTTTAGAGACAATGATATTTTAAAGATTTTGTCCCCCCCCCCCCCCCCCGGCCCGATGAGAGTGGAAGGTCACACAAGGGTATATACGTGATTGATCACATATATGCATGCCACAGGATGTAACTGGTGAGTGGCATACCCCACCATCTATTTTCTTGGTGACGGCTTGTTCTGTTGATTCATTCTCTTGGGGCTCTGCTGTGCTAAATAGTATGGCATATGCTATCACAATGTGCAATTTAAGTCTTAAGAAAAGAGGAAAATAAGCTTTGTATGTAAATAATGATAAGATACTGGGGTAAAAGAAGAGCACATGGTACTCATTGCCTTTTCGACATTTTTTGACGACTTTAAGTAAAATGGTCCTACCTATAATTAAGCCTGATTTTTACATTTCAAGTTTCACATTGTAGCATTTATTACCTGTCTAGGAGCAAAGAAGCATTATCTTAGTATGGAAAAATTAATTTAATGTATATTTGGTGCGGTGAAAGCAATATAGATATGATAGTTTGCTAACAAGCAATAGTAGATGGCGCTAAAATGAACTATTTTGCCGAGAAAAAGGTGATGTTTAAAGATGTCGTTTCCATGGCAACCAAACACAGGTAACTGAGGACAACAGGGCAAAATAATTTTAGGGACCTTAAAGATAACTAAAAATCATGTTGTAGCTTTCTGTACGGTGGGGTAATTAAATTCTCCAAAATGGGTCACTGGCCGCTCGCCTAAAGAGTACATAGTGTCTACTGTTAAAAATTTTTGTAATCTCCATCTATACCTTCTCTTTTTTCTCAACAATGATTCATTTGGTCTCCTTATTTTCGATTATCTGTTTGAAATGTTCAATGATTTCAACCAGTCTCCTTTTCAAATACCATAAAGTTCAGTTTTTGCCATATAATACAGGCAAATTATTTAAAAAATTCCAGCGCAGAATGTGTATCTTACTCCCACAGTGGCTTTCATGCAAAGTGACTATATATGGTTACCCCTCACCTACAGGGTGTGTTATGTTCAAACTGAGCCACCATGCATGTTCAAAACCAGTCAATTTTGAAAGGAATTATATCAGTAACACATGTGAAAAAGAAGTCAAAGACATGACTCTGTGTTTCAGCTTTGACTATGTAAGCAGCAGTCAAGTGCACTTAGTGCAACTGCAAGTTTTTGCTCAAGCAATATCTTAGTGCCTCTTAGGGTGGAAGTTGTGAAGCTAGTGTGCAGTGAGACTGACAACTTTGAATCAATATTACCCATTTAATTTTTTCACAAGTACATTAAACCTATATATTTTCCGATTAGTACATTTCCATAGATTTGTATCCATAGGGTTTTTTTTGCAGGATTGGAATTTTTTAAGATTTTATAGCATTCTTTCTGACTTTGTAGGATTTTCACATTTTTCGCCCAGAAGTCGCACAATTTTTTTTTTCAAGTTGAAATCAGACAGGATCGAACTCAATGGCTAGTCCTGAAATAGCATAAATAAAAAGTTATAAATTTTCAATTCAGTCCTGACAGGTTGTACATTTTCTTTCTATAAATTGCTCCAAAAGTCACAAAAAGGGTTGTCAGAAAACAAAAATCCTGGGAACCGCTCCTTGATATGATATTTTTCTTTCGATGTCCGTTGATTTTAATGTGATAGGGCAATTTGTACGTTTGTGAGGCGAGATACAAATTGCAGAGGTTGAGCAAAAAACAGTTCCAAAAAAATCGCATTGAAAGAAAAAGTTGGCAATTCTTAAGCATTTGTGGCTGTACTATGACACATACTCATTTCTTCTGTCCTGTGTTTTAATTACTGTGTGAAATAAACTTGTAGCTTTATCTCTGTGATGTTGTCATCAATTGTAATTGTACTTAAAATCCTATTAAGAAAAACTGTTTTGATAACATGTTTTTGGCATAAATGCTAATGACTTTCATTCTTTTCTGACATACCTAAATGCACATTTACTCAATTAAAAAAAAAATACTCAAAATTGACAGTATCTTCTCAAATGTCAGAAACCTGACACATTATGTTGATACATTGACTCAGGGTTGGCAGTGAAATAAAGCTTAATTGTTTGAGGGGTAGGTGTCATCATGAAGTTTGTTTTACATTTCTGGTGCAGGATGTCCATTGTTGCAGTCCTTGTTAGGATTTCCATTGGTTTGTACAGGTGGTCAAGCTGCAACTGTTTATTTTACAATCACTGGGACTAAATATAATGCCCCAGCTTGTTTCCACTTCAGTTATACAGTGGCGGGTGGTTTAACTAGGATAAGCTGTCCAGCTAGAAAGGGTACATATTGGTTCAGGGGCAAGTCAAATTGTTCTTATCTGAACCTGTACTATACAAATTTAGTAATTATGGTTTGTTTGACAGGTATTCTTCTTTCATAATGAAGCTCTGCATTTATAACCAAAACTTCACATATTTATCTAATTGATCATTTGCCACGTTCATATTTATCATTATTATGTGGGTTGTCTTTACTGAATATTTAGCTTAGACAAGGAGCCACTACTCAGAGAGACATGTACGGGTAATAGGCTCCGAAACATGTTGAGTAGTTACCCGCTGAAAACCCTTTAATTTATCTGGGCTGATACAGCCTATGTCAAATTTTACAGAGGAACGTGTGAAATATGGACAATAGTAATTCCATATGTATATAGATTAGACAGGGACAGGTTAGCTTATGGAGAGTAAAGAGCTCAGACTGCGGAATAGGGTAATGACTACTAGGAAGTGGTTCTGGGCAAAAAGACATAAATACAATTAAAATAAAAAAGTATATTTTGTGGCTTAAATCTCGACTTTCTTAACTTGGGAACACCACACTTGGCTTGTTTGGGTGTGGGTTCACATGCGGCTTTCCATATTTGGGGACCAGTAAGTGGATTGTGCAAATTTGTTTTTACATTAATAGAGAATTTCAAAGTAATCAGAACAATGGTAGTGATTAGTCTGAACTGGCCCATTCTTCTCTCCAACACTTATGGTTTCCTGTGAGTGACCTTTGCTAATGGCTCAATTGGTTTCCGGGAGTCATGGACTAATGACTGCAAACAATGACATGGTTCATGATCATGCCCATGCAAACAAACCCATGTGCCGGGCACTGCTTAATCATTTCAGTGTAAACAAAAGTTTTGAGATCAATTTTGTGACATGTAAATTTTATGTTCATGCCTCTGAGTTTTTGGAACCTTTTAGTTTAAGTATCAAACTATCCAAAAATACGAAAAAGTGATTAGAGGGTATCCAAAGGTGCTGACTTCAGATCTTCCACCTTAAACGCTGATTTCCTGAGTGCAGATTTGAATCTTTAGTGCTAACGCAATTGCTTGAGACTTAGGTGCACAACCCATCATTTGAAACTTATGAAATAACTAATCCACCATATCTATCTGCACTGCCAAGGTCTTTTAACATCATGAATCTACAAAATACACACTGCCAAAGTTTTCTTCTTATCTGTCATTTTAGGTGATATTTCACAGCCTGTGCACCATCATTGACTGTACCCATCCATTTACAATCATGTAAACACATGTAACTAGCCTGCAGTTTCTATCAGTCCCATTACATTATCATTACTTTTGTACAATGAAGAATGACCATGAATTTTCATAAAAACTACAAAATGCCTTTTTTATGTACATGTATACCTGTACATGTATATGAAATTCAGTGAATGTTACCGGTACCCTGTTCACTTGCCTGTGAAGCGGCCTAGTGTATGTAACAAACATACACAATGTATTAGAGTCTGCTTCGCAGGCAACCCTATTCACTAGCTAGGTGGCAAACAATGTTTTACACTGGCCTCCATCTCACCTCTAAAGAGGAGGTAATTCATGTACATGATGGATGTGTTACTCTGTGGCAGTACAGCAGCACTTTCCTTTCTCTCAGTTCTAAAATACAGGAACACTCTTGGTCCATTTCCAAGCCTTATATATGAATATGTATGAGAAACATTTACAATGTTTACATAATTTAGGCTGTCAGAAGAAAAAACACATAAAATGTCATTGCGTCCAATGAAAGGTTTTATTTGCCACCCCTAACATCTTTGTCTGGGGGACAGCTGTCCCCAGATCTAACCACTAGGAGGTAGTTCTAGGCAACATCTACAGGAGATTGACCAGTCAAAACAATTAAATAGGTTAAAATTAATCAATTAAAATAATGAAAATCACAACTGGGCAATATACTAGATTAGCAGACTCGTCATGCTAACAGCAATGGTTTTTCTCTGAGGAAAAGTCTCTCTCTACACATGATACATAAATTATACAGTTGTGTTCACGGACAGGTTCCCTGTGAAGTAGAACATTTTCCCATGCCTTTTCCATGCTGCAAATGCGAAAATGTCATGACATAACTGCGTTTTGTCACATTCATTTACTAGCGCCGTGTTGAGCTGCTATTTCATTTGCGCTTCAGCCCACTCCGGAAACAAGCGTGCTGAGGTGTAATACTGGCGTTCCGAGTTAGGGATTTTTTTTAACACCAGGCTTCGCATGGTAGATTTTTTCCCTCCACGCATGCCGAACATGCCTGGTAATGCAATTCCGCGGTCAAGCTTTCCTGGGGCAATAGAAGGCCGTGACCAACACAGCATGACAGCGAAACCCATAAGAGAATCTACATGCAACAGTGATCGTTCAGTTTCAGTGAACATGGCGAGAAATACGGACGACGGAGGAGCGGCGATTAACGTAATTGAACAGACGGAAAATGAACTATACGACAAATTCTCAAAGATGAAAGTGGTTGACCTTAAGAAGTTTCTATCGATTGCCTACCTAATAAGCAAATGTGACTGGACACCCAAGAATGTTCAGAAGTGCCACGAATCCAGGGGCTACCAACTTGCGGAACAGGGGCACATCCATGGGTTTAAGTTACACATGCTGTCAAACTTTGTTCCATGCAAACTTTTGTATGTGAAGGCACTTTGTACAAGACCAACCTCGCAAGGCGAGGCACTGAACCAGGTCAGGGGAATATAGTCACGGAAGAAGGGGTCATCCATACTGGCTTTAATAATAATTATTCGATATTTATTTATTGTTTAATGTCGCCAATCTTAAACAAATAATAACAGCTGATCTGAAAATGCTTGAAGGCCCACAGTGTGCCAGTTATCAGGTTTAACAAAGTTTGCAGACAGTGTATTGCAAATTTAGGTCAGGTGCTTTACTGTTAATTTCTGATTGCACCCGTCAAGCGCTAATCTGGTTAGTGGTCAGCCAAGCGCGAGGATCTTCAAAGCGCTGGCAGAAGTGCGCCCTAGGCTAATCCCTCAGAACTCACCGAGTCAATCAAGGGTGACTTAATGCATGGTTAGTTGTGCCACAATGCAGGCCCCAATTTGTATAGTGTCAATATTTTTCATAGTGACCGTGTTTTCTGCTATCTATGGTACATCCTGGTATCTTACTGTTGTACACTGGCATGCTTTCTTGGAGTTACACTTGTAAATTATTGAAATTACCGGCGTTAAAAAAATGACACAAACTTTCCCGTGTTAACCCAATGGGGAAAAATGGCGAGACTTGAAAGTGTCCCCCGAGACTTGGAAAAACGTCCGTGACTTCGCGGGAACATAATAGTCAGCGCCACCGGTGGCAAAAATTGTTCCTATCTCGGAACTAAGCTATTTATTCACATTTTGCTAAACAGCACGAAAAGGAACCAAGCGCGACTATGGTTTATTTAGCCTTATGCCATTGATTTTCAGAAGCACGATTGTGCTTGAGCGCACATGATTGCACATTTAAGCACAACATGCAAAAAAACAAAACAAAACAAAAAAATACGAGCGGAAATTTGTGTTCCCAACATGTCGGTTTATACTGGCACGGGTGTTCATCAGTTTTGCAGTCAAGTCAACTCAAACACAACATTTTATTTTAACTTGTCTGGAGGAGAAACAGCACATGCAGGCTGCATGGCCCCGGTTGCTCGAGGACAATATTTCGCTGGGTTCCAGGTGAATTTGAGGTCCTGTAGCGCCTGTTGTGGTATGTGCCACTCCCCATACATCCCAGGAATGATGAAAATTTATTGCATTCAAATTTATTTGGAAAGAATGTATACTGCATTAATGTGTTTCCCTCACCTCAATATCAATTATATTGCATATTTTTCAAGTTATTTACAATTAGCGGTAGGATTAATAGGGCTGATGATTGTCCATTTTTGGTTCAAGGATTTTCCGTTTTTGCCCTATCGTCATTCGGATGTTTTCCGGTTTTTTTCCCCAAAAGCCTTGTCGGTCGTCAGAGCGACCCAACTTGGGCTTCACGCCAGCCATCTTTCCTATTGAAACTCATGTTCACACAAGACTCTCATGAAGCAAGATTAATGGTGGCGCCCTGGTAAAAGCGTATTTGTAGAACGGAAATGGTTTAGAGCTTTAATTTTAGTGTTTTAAAAGACAAAATGTGCAGATTTTTCTACATTTTATGTTGCTTTAATTGATTTGTTTCTCTTACTGGGAAATTTTTACTGATTTCTGTTAAATTCCGCGGGAAAATTAATTTTCTATTTTTTGTTACTCATTCCCCGATTCCGCCGGATTTTCCGTGAAAACGGAAAGTCATCAGCCCTAGATTAATCATATCGAAACTAAAATTTTCGGCAAAACAAAATTTCCTTCTGTGCACATCAAATCCGGAGCACATCGTTTTGCTGTCATTGACACGAGACTTACAGCAAATATTCCTGCCACACCTCTCGTCATCGTTAAAGATAAGATCTTTTTGTGTCTTAATCCGATAATATCACAATTTTGCATTGTAATAGCACAGAAATGACCAGTTTTACAGACTACTTTAGCGTTGTCAAGCCGCCATACTTCCTTGCAGGCCCAGATTGACCTGGGCAGAAGTCAAAGTGGGTGTCAGAAATCTGCTTTTCCTATTGGTCCATGTGATCAAACGTCAGATATTTATATTCAAAAAGGTTACACGATAATCTGAGCTACGTCATCATTTAATAGCCATTAGAAAGAGATTTCAGCACGATGGGACCCTTGGCATTGTGTTTTTGCCGCCAACTGGTAGCACGTGCATGTCACGTGTAATACTTATGCTCACTTCACAACAGCGTGCTTATGTGCGCTTGACAGCAAAAAGCAATCATCTGCGAACAAATGTGCCAAGTTCCACTCGTTTTCATTTGACCATATACCTCAACCTTGACATAAGTGAGGTACATGCAAATATAAAACCTAATGGAACATAATGCGCGTAAGTAAAGCCACAAATAATTAGACCTAAATATTTTACGCGAACGCAAATATGTTTAAATAAAATTTATAATGGGAAAATATAGGAAAAAATGCGGTACTTTCCGTGCGTAATCGCGGAAGAGGTGCCCTTGGAGGGAACCTATCCCGGAACACAACTGTACATATTTTCCATTTCCCTATACTTATTGCTCATTTTTCTATCTCACCTGTTTGAAGAGTGCATAGATCTGCAGCTTGACCTGGTTCCCAGGGTCCTCCTTCAGGCTGTTCAGTCTCTCTTTAGCACCTTTAAAGTCATCATCCAAGCCTCCAAGCAGAATTCGGCTGGTGTGAAGGAAGCGCTGCCTGTTTCTAAAAATATAATACACTTAATCATGGTATACATTGATACAGATATGACAAAGTGGAAGATATTGGTTAAAACAAGTGCACAGTGATCCAAAGGATCTACGTCCCCCGCCACAGTATTTCTTAATGCCACACATAGGGCCTATACAATATAACATCAAGTGGGGCAAACAGTTGCAAAAGTGGTTGCACTTGTTGAAAGGATGCACCACCTAGGCATAAAATTATATGTATGATATCATATACCAAGTTTGTTCCTTAATATATGATATTGTATGTACAAAGAACATGGAGAAAATGATATAGAACATAAGTTGCTAAAAGTTGTACATGCTTTAAACGGTGCCATTATACACACAGGGATAGGTGCCACTATACATAGGGTAGGTGCCACTACAAACAAGCATTCAAAGCATGAGAATACAGAAGTAAGCTATACCATAAAAAAGCATGTCTGGATGCACGAAAAATTGATATGTTCTTGGGCCCTGTGACCTTGAAAATAGGTCAAGGTGAAAAACAATACATGGCACACATGTCCTTGGTATGATGCATCTCTGGTATAAATTTCATTATTCCATCTCTAAGGGTTCTAGAGATATGCTGCCAGACACACGTAAATGGATATGTTCTTAGGCTCTACACTAAAATGGATATGTTCTTGGGCTCTGTGACCTTGAATATATGTCAAGGTCAACAAGAAGTCAAAATTTTTTAAGAATACAGTAAGGACATGAAAATACTGTACATTTATGTATTACTATGACCCAAATATTTGACCTAGTAACCTAATTTTACTTTACGACACATTTCCATGTTAAGTTTCACATTTGTGTAAAATTTCATCAATCTAAGTAAAAGGACAAAAATGTTATGGCCCCGACAAGTTTTTACATGGATTTCACACTGTGACCTAGATTTTGAACCTAGTGACCTACTTTTGCCATGCTACACTCCAGCACCCCAAGAAGTATGCACATAACAAAGTTAGTAGCTGTAGGTATTATGGTATAAGAAATTTGGTGCTGACAAGGTTTTACACAGAATTTTATACAGTGACCTATATATTTGACCTAGTGACCTAATTTCCCCTCATGACACACTTTTGGGTCAAGGTACATTATCATGTAAAATTTCATATAAAGAGGTCCAAAAGTTAAAAAAATTACAGTCAGGACCTGAAAATTCTGTATATTTACATATCGTGGTGACCCAAGTTTTGCTTTATGACACTTTCTTAGACTAAGCTTCACATTTGTGTAACATTTCATGACTCTAAGTAAAAGGACAAAAAAGTTATGGCCCGGACAAGATTTTTCATACATATGTATTCTGTGACCCAGATATTTGACCTAGTGACCTACTTTTGGCACACGATACACCTCCATCCTAGGAAGTACAAACACATTAAATTTGGTAGCTGTGGGTGTTATGGTGTTGGAAATATGGCCCGGAGAAGCTTCGGACGGACGGACTGACGGACGGACAGACGGAAGGACGGAAGGATGGAAGGATGGACGGACGGACGGACGAGGTGCAAACCTATAGTCCCCCACCAACTGGGCGGGGGACTAATTATGTGTGGAATGATTCAGATCTGTAATATCAGTTTAACTATTTTAGTTCTCTCTTCTGATTTTGCTTCTTAAATTTCAGACATGAGCCTGACTGAGAAAAAAAAAACAACTGGAAATACCCCCTTACCTTCCTGAAGATGCCAATTTTGGAACTTTGAGACCAAAACAAGCACACTTCCTTTCAAAAAGTTAAAACAAAATTCACTGAATTCAGAGAATTCTCTGAAAAGGCTCATGTTTGAATTTTTAATATAGTCATTCTGCTTTTGTGTCTTTTTATGAGGAATTTGAAACTAAAATCTTAATAGAAATTCCAATGAGCATGACCTCTATGGTGACACACTCTGAAACAGCTGATCCATAGCTTTAACAGGCAGAGGTTGGGCAGCAAGTGCCCAGTCCTCATGGCTAGTAATTCTGGCATTAACTAGCCCCATGTCCAAGAAGGCTTGTCCATCCATCAAATACAATTTGGAACAAGAGAGCTGTGTGAACAGTCCATGCTCAGCTGACCAAGCTGACCAAGCTGACCAAACTTGTGTAAACTTAGGATATGATCAAAGTCACCCATGTACTGAGTAAGTAGGACCTTTCTGGAAGAACATTAACATGTGCAACATCAAGGTCCCAGTTCAAGTACTTCTCAAGTTATAACACTGAAGAGTAAAATTCATGTAGGGTACACTGTGATCCCAAAAATGAGGTCATGGTCAACCTTCATTGTCTAATGTCCAACTATATTTTGATAAAATTTTAAGCAATTCTATCATGCTGTTCTGGAGAAGAAGTCGAAAATAGCCTTAACAGGCAAAAATTCATAAAAAAATAGGAAAAAATCGCAGCACCACCTGGTGGCCAAAATGAGAACTTGTTGACCCCAGGTGACCCTATGTGCAATATTGATCAAAGCAATTGGCCAGGTATACGCAGTTCTTGAGATGAAGAAATTTTTTTTTTTTTTAAAAATAAATTCAAAAATTCATTAAAAATAGAAAAATTATTGCATCATCATCTCCTTCACAAAGTTGGTAGAGGTTCACCTGGGCAACATCCATGTGCAAAATTAAAACATTCCATACAGCGGTTTTTGAGAAGAAGTCAAAAGGGTAAATACAATAGTGTAATATATGCACCGTATTGCCATATATATATATGTACAACTGCAGCACTTCCTTACAGTTGTGACCTTTGATACCCCATACCTTTGCCTAAGATTAACATATTCATATTATTTTCTTAAACTTTCATTGTCTAATGTCCAACTATATTCTGATAAAATTTTAAGCAATTCTGTTTAGCCGTTCTGGACAAGAAGTCGAAAATAGCCTTAACAGGCAATAATTCATAAAAAAATAGGAAAAAATCACAGCGCCACCTGGTGGCCAAAATAAGAACTAGTTGATCCCAGATGACCCTATCAGCAATATCAAAGCAATTGGCTTCGTAGTTCTTAAGATGAAGAAATTTTAATTTTTTTCAAAAAATAAATTAAAAAATTCATAAAAAATAGAAAAATTATTGCATCATCATCTCCTTCGCAAACTTGGTAGAGGTCCACCTGGGGATCATCCATGTGCAAAATCAAAACATTCTATGTGGCGGTTTTTGAGATGAAGTCGAAAATATAAAAAAGTCTAACAACAGATGGACGGACGGACAGACAGATGACGGACGCAAACGGATTCTATAAGCTCTGCTGACTGACAAGTCAGCAGAGCTAAAAATTGTTAAAAATCAGAAAACAACAGCAGTTCCACCTAGTCAATGACTTTGTTTGGCTCTTTCACAAGGAACATATACACCACATTTCAGCTTAATCCCTGACATGGTTCTGGAGAAGACAAAAATAGCAAAAAAACCACTAACAATCGTAAAAAAATAGGAAAAAATTGTAGCACCACCAGCTAAACAAATTAAGAACTAGGAGTATCCCTGTATGATATCAAAGCAATCAGCTCAGTGGTTTCAAAGAAGAAAATTTTTAACATATGCCCTAAAAAAGATAAAAAAAAATTCACACAAAATAAAAAAAAAAATAAATAAAAAAAACACTGGAGCAAGATCATTTGAATAAACTTGGTAGAGACCCACCCAAGGTACATTGCCACCACGTTTCAAAACCAATCTGGTGAGAACTCGACAATGTGGATTAGCATTAGAATGCCCATTGACTTACATAGTAATCAACAGGAAAGGTGCATTTACAGATAAGTACCTGAATTGAAAAAAAAAAAAATTAAAAATCAGGAATCTACAGCAGCGCCACTTAGTGAAAAAGTTTGTTTGAACCTTCCACAATTAAAATATCCACCAAGTTTCAGCTAAATCTGAGTGACGGTTCTATAGAAGAAGTCAAAAATGATAAAAACACACAAAAAATCATAAAACTAGAGGGCTGCGTGAACAGCCCATGCTCAGCTGACCTAAGCTTGACCCACAAAATCAAGGTTGCAACTTAATAGACCTCTGTTGAAGTTTAGCCTAGTGCATATGACCTTTCAAACTATTTCTAAGACGGACAACTGGGCCTCCTAAAGTGCAGGCTCACTAGGAAGTCAGCTGAGCTAAAAATTGCAGCGCCACCTTGTGAACAAATTAAGAACTAGGAGATCATCGCAGTCTTCCTGTGTGATATCAAAGCAATTGGGTGAGCGGTTTCAGAGATTTTTTAAGATTTGGCCAAAAAAAAAAAAAAAATCATAAGCAATTAGAAAATCACTGTTCAAAGTGTGGCCATCAGAACAAACTCAGTAGAAACCCACCCAAGGTACATTGCTACCAAGTTTGAAGTCAACCCAGGTGATGGTCTCCTCGAAGAAGTCGAAAATGTGAATAAGCATAAGAATGTCCATTGAGGTACATAGTAATCGATACGAAAGGTGCATTTAGTGATAAGTACCCAAATTGGAAAAAATCATTAAAAATCAGGAATCCATAGCAGTACTACCTAGTGAAGAACTTTGTTTCAACCTTTCACAAGAAACATATCTACAAAGTTTCAGCTTAATCTGAGAGACCATTCCAGAGAAGTTGAATTGGCAAAAACGCACATAAATATTAATAATTTTTTTTTTAATTGCAGCGCCACCTCATGAACATATTTAAAACTAGGAGTCTCTAGGGATATTCATGTGTGATATCAAAGCAATTGGCTGGACAGTTCAGGAAAAGCAGATTTTTTTTTCAGATTTGCCCTAAAAAAGAACAAAAAATATTCATAAAAAAATCCAAAAATCAATGGAGCGTGACCACTTGAACAAACTTCGTAAAACCTCCACCCAAGGTACATTGCTACCAGCTTTGAAGTCAATTTGGCTGACAGTTTTGCAGTAGAAGTTGAAAATATTAATTAGCATTGGAATACCCATTGACTTATGTACTAATCAATAGGAAAGGTGCATTAACTGATATGTAGCTGAATTGAAAAAATCTTTAAAAATCAGAAATCTGCAGCGGTACTTCCTAGAGAACAACTTTTTTTGACCTTTCCACAAGGAACGTATCCAGCAAGTTTCAGCTTAATCTGAGTGACAGTTCTGGAGAAGAAGTCGAACATAGCAAAAACAGAAACAAAAAATCATAAAAAGTAGAAAAGAATTGCAGCCTCACCTGGTGAACAAATTAAAACAAGGATTTCCAAGGAGTGTTCCTGTGTGATATCAAAACAATTGGGTGAGCGATTTCGGAGTAGAATATTTTTTAAGATTTGCCCCCCAAAAAAAACCAAAAAAAAAAATATTTAAAAAAAGCCTTTAATCATTGGAGCATGACCATTTGAACACATACTTGGTAGAGATCCACTCAAGATGCATTGCCAACACATTTGAAGTGAAGCTGGCTGACGGTTTTGGAGAAGAAGTTGAAAAATGTAATTGTGAACCGACAGTCACGGACAACTCTGCATCCTAAAAATAAAAATAAACTTGCAGCCACCTGTTGAACAAAGTAATCAACCGGAGTCCTTAGGAGTGTTCCTGTGTGATATCAAAGCAATTGGATAAGTGCTTTCAGAGATGAAGATTTTTTAAGATTTGCCAAAAATAGAACATAAAAATTCATAAAAAATTCCGATATCACTGCAGCATGACCATTTGGAAAAAGTTGGTGGGAACCCAGCTAAGGTACATTTTCCACCAAGCTTGAGGTGAATCTGGCCAGTGACGTTTCAGAAAATGTCAAAAATATGAACCATGGACACCAACGATGATGGATGTCTCTAGTACGATACACTTATGTATATCATCGTGACCCATATTCATAAATATCAAACCCAACAATGACAGAAAAGAGATTTCAGAGTAACCAAATCATCAACATTCATCTTCCAATACTGATGTGAAGAAACAATTTTCACTCCTGACTTGAGACTTGCAGTCATCCACAAAAGGTAACTGGTAGTTTTAAACCGGTCCTCTAAACCTTTGAAATATTCTTCATTAAATACAGACCATAGTGTTTCCAATACGTATAGGCCCAACCACTCAAAATCCAAATTTTATTACCTCTGCAATAGATAAAAAGAAAATTGGCAGGCCTATCACTATTTTGGTTCTTCTGACTAGTTTGTCCGCTGAGTTTATAGCAAAAGTAGAAAGTAGGCCTATATAGATTTTGTGATATCTATGAATCTCGAACATTATCTTATTAATAAGTTAAGTGATTGAATCACTGTTACAGAGTATCAAATGCAAGGAGCAGACTTCTACAAGTCCCTCACTGAAAAATAGAAGTTCTACAGATGGACGTCTCTAGTATGATACACTTATGTGGAAAAACATGACCAATATTCATAAATATCAAACCCAACAATGACAGCAAAGAGATTTCAGAGTTACCAAACCATCAACATTCATCTTCCAATACCAATGTGAAGAAACAAATTTCACTCCTGACTTCACACATGCAGTCACCCACAAAAAGCAACTGGTGGTTTTAAACTGGTCCTGTCAACCTTTGATATATTCTACATAAAATACAGACTGTAGTGTTTCCAATATGTATAGGCCCAACCACTCAAAATCCAAATATTATTACTTCTGCAAAAAATATACATTTTGGAAACACTACAGTCTGATGCCTAACAACCACATAAGCCCAGCTGACTGACAAGTCAGCTGAGCTACAACCTGAAGTTTGTGGTTGCCACCAGGCCTAGTGATTTGCAATTCTAACTTGCTCTTATTGGAATTTGACTTGTCCTGGGCTAGGGGACATGCAAATTTGCGAGCCCTGCACACAAACAACAACCATTGACATAGCAAAGCATACTACTTTGTCTGTTTCCCATTCAAAATGTATATATTTAATTAATAATGAAATTAAGTAATACATCAGGACTGTGAGAGAGCCTACACTCAGAAAGCTGACAATCACCAGTAGAGAAAACAGTTTGGGATACACTCTCGTGTGTTAGCTGGAATGACATTCACCTCAAGCTTCTTGAGTATAATAAATCTTACAGTTCAAAGCAATCTGTTATTACTATATGGAAGTCCCTATCCCTACAGAATCTGTACTATGGTAGGAGATTGACTCAAATCTAATAAAGTTGCCCTCCTCTTACATCAGGCACTTATTGTGTGTGTGTATGTGTGTTTGCTATTTTTGACTTCTTTTCCGGAATCATCACTCAGATTAAGCTGAAACTTGGTGGGTATGTTTTTTGTGGAAGGGTTGAACAAAACTGTTCACTAGGTGGCACTGCTGTGGATCCCTGATTTTTAACAATTTTTCCAGTTTGGGTACTTATCGGTAAATGCACCTTTCCTATTGATTACCATGTAAGTCAATGGGCAGTCTAATGGTAATTCACATTTTTCACTTCTCCAAAACCGGAAACCGTCATTCACATTGACTTCAATCTTGGTGGCAATGTACTTTGGCAGGGTCTCTGCCCGATTTTTTCAAATGGAGAGGCTTCATTTTTGAATTTTTTATGATTTTTTTGTTTTGTTCTTTTTGGGGGGCAAATCTTATAAAATCTTTTCTGAAACCGCTCACTCAATTGCTTTGATATTGCACAGTGACACTCCTACAGACTCCTAGTTCTTAATTTGTTCACCAGATATTGCTGCAATTTTATTCTATTTTTTATGTTTTTTGTCTGTTTTTGCTATTTTTGACTTCTCCAGATCTGTCACTCAGATTATGCTGAAACGTGGTGGATATGTTTCTTGTGGAAGGGTGAAACAATGTTGTATACTGGTGGAACTGCTGTGGATTCCTGTTTTTAACAATTTTTTAAAAAAAATTTATGATTATTTTTTTTTAAATCTTTGAAAAAAGTAATAGGAACGTTTAACATGGGAATTTCTTGTAATGGTTATAACTTGAATAATTTGGGCCAGATTGGTGTCAAACTTGGTACCTTTTATAAGTGTCTACCTATTTTGTGCAAGTGGTCATGCTCCTGTGATTTTTGGATCTTGACCTCATTCCCAAAGTCACAGGACAACTGACATGAAATTTACTGTTCACTTCTTAACTTGAGATCTGTTTTGAGTTAGGACGTTGATGTTGCACATGTTAATGTTTCTGTATGAAGGTCACAATAGGCAAGGGCAAGAACAGAATGTTTAGGAACTGCCAAACAGAGGGCACTGCAGTCAGCGGAGGGCTACAGTTGTGTATTCCCATTACTTTACATTGTAATTTGCAACTTAATAACTTGAAAACTACTGCACATAGAAACGCCAAATTTCAGGCAGTAAATCTAGATGCATAACTAAATACCTCACAAAAATCATATAAGCACAGGTACATAAGTGATCAGGTTATTTAAGGTTGCTTTAACATACAAACTAATGGGAATACACAGCTCTAGCCCTCCAAATGTTTGTGTATTGAGGTGAATACACACATAAAGGGCTAATTCTGACCTTTCCTATAAAACAGTACATGAGTCACCTTGACCTCATTTTTGGGATTACAGTGCAACATACATGAATTTTATTGTTCACTATAACTTGAGAACTACTTGAAATGGGACCTTGGTGCTGCACATGTTAAGTGTTTTTCCATGGAGGTCAGACTTACTCAGTATATGGCCGACACTGATCCTACCCCAAGTTCACAGAGCCACAAGCATGATGAATCTCTCAGTCAGCTGAACATGGGCTGTTCCCGCAGCCCTCTTGTTTTATATTATAGTAGTCCCTCTTTTGAAAGACCCCTCTTTTGGGAGACCAGTTGCTTTTGTGAATATTCCACACTTTTTCATGAGAATTTACCTATTTTGGGAGACCGCCTGCAGAAGCTTACCCGGGACCATCCAAAATGACCTCAAAAGACTATTCATCCTGAAATTCCCCATTTCATATAAGTAAAACCCAACTATTTTGAACAAGAATGGCAAAATATTTTGTCAAAACCAGCTTACAAATTCAAAAGTCTATGTTTGTAACACCAATAAATGAGTCGAAGTCATGAATGTAAAATGGCATGGAGTCAGAGTAATAAGTGTACATCAATCATGTTTGGATCTAAATTATATGAATGGGAATTCAAAATAATGATTACTTATCGGGCAAGTGGTGCAAGGGTCTAACCTCCTTTGGGAGACCACCTGCTTTATGTGACCACTACTTGCATAGCAGTAGGTGTAGTCTCTCAAAGCAAGGACTACTAGTACTAGTATTATTTTATCCGCTGAAGCATGAAAAATGTATGTTTAAATCCCATTAACAAGTGGAAAATACATCCAGTCTGCTTTGACTGAATCACAATTTAACAAGTGGAAAATTCATCCAGTCTGATTTGATTAAATCACAATTTAAATTGTGGGTCAAAATGTTGGGGCGAGTGGTAATAAAAACAGGATATTTATTTTATTGGGCCTTAGGAACATGAGGAAAACCATCAAAATTATGATTGAAATGCTTGAAATCAAATTTGACAGATGAAAGTGGGAAAATATGCATGGTCTCTGTTATGTGCTCTTGAGTGCTGACTGAGAACAGGCACATACAGTGGATGTATTTGAAAGCAACTTCACTAGCTTTGACCATACTGATTTTTTTTTTTTTTTTTTTTTTTTGTTGAAGGCAGAAATTAATACTTTTATGTGGAATACAGACAACAGAAATATCACAGATTTATATTGAATCTTGGGTGACCATTTACATGCTGTGTTTGACATATATTCATGATGAAATCCTTTCTAGAAATTCTATATTAATTCTTCAAGTTACATCCCTTTATTTCACTACAGTAAAAAAACAAGATATGTGAAAGGAAATGTCTTGACAGTGGCAACCTCTCCAGTTTAATATGACAGGAAATCCATGTACAGTTGCTCTCTCTCCTGTTAGATTATGACAGGAAACACATTGACAGTTGATACCTTTATAATTTCCCTGTTTACAAGTCATCATCAAGTAGTTTCAAAATGTGAAACACAAATCTAAATGTGTAACTAAAAGTTTTTCAAAACATATACATGTGCAAGAAAACTTTTGCGACATGCACACAAAGAGAAAAGATCCTGACCATGCTTATGATGACACTGAAATCCAACTGGTTCCATTTTAGATCTCTTCAGATAATAATGTACAGACGCATAGCCTGCTGACATCACCAGTTACATGCCCAATATCAAATCTAATTTTATTCCCTGTTTGAGGGTGAATTATCATTTTCTATAGTAAAATTGAAAAGTAGTAACTAACTGTAGATCACATGACCTAAACATTGTTGTAAAGTAAACTGCGACATGCCTGCTTCAGTGACATAATGCATTGACATTTAGACAAAATCAAAGGTGCACAAGCGATGTTTGATTATACATCACTCGTGACGTGGAATAACTGTGAGGAGATAAACAAACAGGGCACACCAGGTTGGCATAAAAAGTGGCTTAGGGCATATTTTTTGCGATGCATACCCAATTGAACATACAATAAACAAAATCTTACATGGCTGGAAAGTGAGTTACTATTTTTCTCTCGCTCGGATCATTGCTCATGTGGAAAATCACAAGTGACCATAAGTCACTCATGATTTTCCCTACCAACAACGATCCCTCCTGAGAGAAAAATAGAGAATTTCTCTATGTTTTTAATGATATTATAAACATTTAGAGACACAAAAGAACACAAGTTACAACAGAATTTTCTGATTGTTGGAATCTCGGGCAACACCAAATCTGAGCATTCATTGGCAATATGCCCATTGGGGGGCCTCGACGTCATGATCTACATGCAAAAAGCCACCCCTAGATAGTTACGTTACACAGTGATTCGCATTCCGAAACTTCTGCCATGCGCAGTTGTTATCAGGCTAACCGGAACTTTTAAATTCCATGGACAAAAAGAAGGGAATAATCAGTGAAAACAGTGACCTAGGATGAACAAAAATTCACCCAAATGATGTTGAATCTGGGAAAACTAGCAATGCCAATTATACAGCGAATAAGAGAACTTGGTGTGAATTAATTTATGATCCACGTGAATGGGTTCCCAAACACTGTGCTGGGCCTGGGGAGCTACTGAAGGTGGATATAATGATGTTAATTTGGATGTGACCACGCTTTTGAAGTTGTATAGACTGTAGGTTTGGATTGATGAATTACCTTACTTTTTAAAAATTTCCATGACCATGTGTTATATGTAATAGAGCTCGCTGCGCTCGCTAATATCGAAAATAGCCAGTAGACCATACACATGATACATATGTACCATAAATTAAATAATCAAGGTCAGATCAAAACTGAGATTGTTTTTTTTAGTTACCAATATATATGAAAACCGCTTTCTTGCAATCTTTCGAAGTTCCAGTGATATATGAATAAGACGATGCACCATATTTTTTTTTTTTTTTTTTTTTTCACTCTGTGGCTGCACCAGGCAATAATGAACACCAACGTAAACTTTGGACCAATCCCATCTCAGCTACACGTCAAGCATCCGACACGTTGTTGACATTGCCAATGGGCTTTTGCAGAGCGAGCTTAACCTCCAGCCGTAGATAGATTTTGAGAAGTATTTAAACACGTTGAATCAACACGACCCATGTACAGTTTGCATGTTATGTGCTCGTATCTGTTGTGAGCTCACCTAATGCTTCCAAGTCCTGGAAAAAGTCCGGAGCGAAGAAACTTGACCACGGGCGCCGCCATGTTCATGAACTGGGCTATAAAACCGATCAATCCATAAAACCTGTTGCCCGGTGATGATCATTGACAAAGCAAGAAAAGTTCACAAGTTCATTGCTCTGCACGTATGTGTGAGAGACCTCTATGTGCAGCTCGCCATTTATTAGTTTATAAAAATACTATTAATGTAATTCAATCTTTTATAATAAAGATGATGATTTCAAATTAAAAATTATCCTGTTTTGTATCTCGCACACAGTTATTTAACACCGGCGGATCGGGTTGGGCGGAGGTCGGAAGGTTCGATGCTCCCCCCCCCCCCGCCCTCCCCCTCTGCGACGTAGATTTTATTTTTAACAAATTTAAAAAACAATTAAAAATTAATAAACAAATAAAGAAAGAAAGAAAGAAAGAAAGAAAGAAAGAAAGAAAGAAAGAAAGAAAGAAAGAAAGAAAGAAAGAAAGAAAGAAAACATTGGTAGTTAAAATCAAATCGCTGGGCTTATTACCGCTGCTTTCAAATTATATTTATTGTCTGGGGGTTTATCTAAACAGTTATGAACCTTCAACTGCTGATAATTTCATATATAATCATTACGTTTCAAAATACACTATGTGTGCTTTTTTGCATTGAAATGCTATATGTTACATCAAAGGCTTAGTCTAAGCAATATTTGTAGCTCATGCTACTGATGTTCCCATTATGGTTATGACTTTTGTCCAATTTATATCGAAACCAGCGACAGATTTGCCAGGTCGCTAATTCAGTTCCCAAGTCACTTTATTAATTTTTCTTGCATATGAATATAGAAAGTTAAGTCCTTTTTAAAGGTAAGCCCTTATTCCCTCTTCATACTTGTTTCTTTCAGTGTATAAGCCTATTCATTTTCTGTCCCCATAGAAAAATGGGATCCTTGCATGTCTGTTTTTCCCATCTGCATATACGCTTTTGTCTGGGTGAAATTTCAGTAGCCAATTGTCGCTCAGGCTCCATTTTTGCAAAACTTGCATAATCCCCTTGCAACTGTTTTATATCTTCTTGTGCTGTTATTCTCCTATATGTTTTGGTGTCATCTGTGACAAGAAAAACTGTATGCTGGGTCTACCACGGAGGGTAGGTCATTGATGTAAATAATGAACAACAAAGGTCCTAATACACTGCCTTGGGGGATTCCACTTTTACCTCTGATTCGTCTGAATGTGTTCCGTTAATTATAACTCGTTGTTTACTCCATGTTAGGAATGATTTTATCCAATCATGTATTGGTCCTGTAAGCCCATATTTCCTTAATTTATACAATAGGCGTTTATTTTGGACTGTATCGAAGGCTTTTTGAAAATCACAGTAGTTCACATCTATACAATCTTCATTATCCAGTGTATTAGTCCAGTTGTCTAACACTTGAAGCAACTGTAAGACTATATCTTCCTGGTAGAAACCCATACTGCAGGGTACTAACAACTCATTACTGTACATATAAACCATTAAATAGTCCCTGATAATTCATTCTAGAATCTTGCACACTACATTGTAAGACTAACACGTCTGTAATTTCCAGGTTCTGTCTTATTTCCTTTCTTTAGCAGTGATATTGCCTTTCTTCAATTCATTTGGTATATGGCAAGAAATTAAAGTTTCGTTAAATATCGGCTCTGCTTTTTCTTTCAGTGCACGGGGATGTATGTCATCTGGACTTGCCGATTTACAAGTTTTTAATTGCCTGAGTTTCTCAATGACGATGTGGTTTAGTGATTTCTATTTTCTTTAGCAGGCGTTTCACATTTCTATCCTCCATCTCAACATTAACATCACCTTCCTCTGTAAATACACTAGCAAAGAAATTATTTAGCACCTCTGCCTTTTGTGTATCTGATTTAGTCTGTTTCGGATCATCTTCTTGTGTTTCAGTTTCTGGTATGTTTAAGTCAGGAATGCCATTTTTCACTGTCAATGTTTCTTGTACGTATTTCCAATATTTTTTTGGACTTGATCTTGCTTCTTTGGCTGATATATTTTCTTTGCTTTGCAAGGAACGTCTTGTTAGCTCTCTGATATGGTTTCGCACTTTGCAAGATTCTTGACAAGTGTCCCCATTTCTTTTGTTCAAGTATTTGTTCTTCTTTGGGGGGGGGGGGGGCAGATCCTCCTTATCCAGTTGTGACTTTGGTTTCACTTTAGTAGTCTTCCTTTTCATGAAAGATTTTGGAATTTGTTTTTCCGTTACTTCTCTCAAATTATAAGCGACGACATTCCATCTTGCTTGTGTATCCTGTATTTTTTTGCAAAGTGCTCCTTCCATCCTATTTTAGCTAATTCCTCTCGCATAGCGGAGTAATTTCCCTTGTGATGATTTTTAAATTCTGTAAAAGGAAGTGAAAATACTGGAACGGTCACTGGGTGGCGAGTCTACTGTTGGAATAAAAAAAAAGACATGCAGGATAGCGTATTCAAAAGAAAAATTGCAACTTTAAAGATAGAAGATGCTGGCTTCGCCACTTTTCGGGGCATAACAGTTTTCGTGGTACTGACGTGCCAAATCGTCGTCATTACAGAAATAATTCCTAATCAAAACAGCGTGGAAAAACATCATTATATGCTGAAAAATACCCAATATTGAATAAATCAAAAATGTAAACACGACGAGTCAGGCAGGCATTGACTAAAATCGCTGAGCCTGCCATAAAACTTACCTGCCACTAAAATGGCAACAGGAGCTATTAAATACAAACCAGTTGGCAGGTACAGGGGAGATAGGCGAGGGAGATATC
The DNA here is from genome assembly GCA_964020975.1 of Hermodice carunculata. Taxonomy (NCBI): domain Eukaryota; kingdom Metazoa; phylum Annelida; class Polychaeta; order Eunicida; family Amphinomidae; genus Hermodice; species Hermodice carunculata. The sequence goes on from OZ026624.1 coordinate 81,073,425, forward strand.
ATTATAAAGTTCTGCAGAGGCACATGTCAGGGAAGAAGAACTGGTAACTGTTGTAAATTTACAGGTCCCAATAAGTATGAGTCCTAAGTGAGTAAAGGATGAAGATCGATGTAGTCAGAGAAGAGGAGAAGTAGTTAGGCATCGTGAAATGGAAAGGGGCAAGACTGCATGAGTTTTGGCAAGTCAGGATGATCGTACAGTGAAGAATGAAATGCACCCAAAGAAATGCAGCTGATGGTTACCGATAGAGTCGAAATGTAAGAGAGTGGCTATGGGTGTAGTATATGTTAGATTAGGTCGAAGCGTCATTGTCAAATGAATGGTAATACCAGATTTATAACAGACTCGGAATGGCGATAAGTGACATAAAGCAGCGGAGATACAGCACATAATAATAATAATAATAATAATAATAATAATAATAATAATAATAATAATAATAATAATAATAATAATAATAATAATAATAATAATAATAATAATAATAATAATAATAATAATAATAATTTATTAGGAAAACTATCCCGTTACAGCGGGGGCACCAACGGAACGGGGAAAATTCCATGATGCGTCCAAAATATATACAAATAATCAGGCATCCTTATTATCAATCAAAAAATCTTCGTATGTTAAAATAAGTATGGTATCTATAAGTACTTATCTATTTCCTCCGTACCAAAACTAGAGATAAACCACTCATTGGGTCAAAACTCTAGAAAGCGTAAGGACATGTACATTAGACATGTTTCATATACAATACAGAACATGTAGCTTCCAGCGTCATTATTTAAAAAAAAAAGGTATTACCACAGTATGAATGTACAAGTCAGTTACAAAATTTTCAATTCACTATTATCAGGTTATATGCCTCTAACCTGATATCATTTGGTGTTGGGCAGACGAATAGAAAATGTGCTAAATCTTCTCTACTATCTTTACATAAAGAACATCTTCCGTCTGATAAATCCCATCTTTCTAGATCTTCCCCTATTCAGTTCTAGTTTCCATTTTTTAAAAAAAATCTGCAAGCCTACCCACTACCATGACTTTAGATTTGTTGGCATTAAACATCACTACCCATATTTCTACAAAAACATGTGCACTATTTAGCTTAAAAATTAATTGGTCTTCATTGTCTGCATGCAGTTATTAAAATATCCAATGGACATGTTGGGAATGTTTCCATGGACCTTGTGAAGGAGGCGAGACTGAAAAAAATAATGGAAACAGGTTTTCAACATTTTCAAAAGAGTACAGTCTGAAAATAGCACATAAGAACATAAATTGTAGTGGCAAATGGAAATGGAAGATGAGTAAAAGGAAGACAATCATGCATAGCTATGTTTGGGTTGATGGCGAAATTTTTCGTATGTGGCAAAAATGTAAAATAGATGAAGATGGGCAGTAAGACATGCTCATTATCTTCAAGGGTGTCACAAATACAGGCTTAGATGCAATTTCAACTTCTACATGTGGGATTTCGAGTTTGGTACATCCAATGAATATAAGCCTTATATAATTGAATTTTGATATATGCAAAATGCGACATAAAAAGATGTATTTTTTTCAATAGTCAAAAGTGTTATAATGAAGATTCAATTTCAAAACGCCCCTTAGGTTTGTGACTTACACACATCCGATTAACAACATATCGAAGTTATTGCATTTAGTATAATGCTGATGAAGCTAATTTAAAATTAAAACCGTCAATATCTGCAAAACAATAACAGATAAATGGCAATTCAATTTCGACATATAACATTATGTTTACCTCATTTAACTTGCTAATATTATCATGGCATAAGCAAAGAATAACAAACATGTTTTGCATTCGAAATTATGCCAATTAGTTAGGCATATATTTGCTGGGAAGCAGCTCTTCCTTTGTAGTTTTTTTGTTCTTCTTTTCTTATCTTTTTTTGTTCAGTACATGCACAGTTATAAGGAAAATACAGTAAGATATCCTTAAAGAATTGAACAAAATATTTAGCTTTTGATTCTTGGAGGGGGGGGGGGGTCGGGCGTCTTGCTTACGACAGCTCAGAGCCGTGAATACCCCTAACGGAGTCCGGAATAATACCAAAAGGTGCCAGACATTGCACACATGATTAATGGCCACTGGGAAAGAAGCCAAAAGTGAAGCAGCCCTTCTCATGCAGGGCTGCTATGACTAGTCATTATTGTGGGATTGTTGTTGCCTCGGCACAGACACGGGGCGCGGGAAATGTCATAAGCTGGTCTCAAAAACCAGGGACGGGGTAAAGGAGAGGGACCGGACTTTTCCTTCATACATTTTTTTTTTTCAAATATGCATATGGTCTTCTGTTTTCATGCAGTACGATGCCTTCAATTTAAAGTTGGTCAGGCCAAATTCAGAAATTTGGTAATTCTAAGCAATTTTCTGTATATTTACATTGTTTTAGTGATACTTCTGACCTAAATGTTGGTCCGACCAATCTGACCAATCGGATCCCCAGGCTACGACCCTGTCATGGAGGATAAATGGAGAGCCAAACAATAATCGTTATTCCTAAATGCCAACCACCAGCATTGATCAGCAGTGGAGAGTTGGGTTTTCTGATTTTGTTTGTTCGCTCGTTCACACTCTCGCTCGCCAAACAATTTTAACCAGCACTCTAGCTCGCTCGCTCGTTTGTTTATTTGATTGTGCGTATATGTTTGTTTATTTATGATTGTTTTGTGTGTGCGTGTGTGTGTGTGTGTGTGTGTGTGTGTGTGTGTGTGTGTACACTGTATTTATTGATAAAATAAGATATTCACATTTATATTCGGTTCCATTGTCCATACTGTCCACTGTTCAAAACACAATGGATTGAAACAGACAGATTGGCAATGTAAGAGTGGGTATGGATTTGTTAGTGGAAATTGCGTATGCTTGTACGGTTAGGCGCTCTCTACCCATCCAGGCTCACCCTTGAATAAAAATAGGGTGAAGGAGTATGTGAGCTCAGCTTGATAACTACAAAATTTGATTTGCTTGTCAGCAAATCAGTCTGTGTGCCTAGGAAAATTTTACAGATTGCCAATTCAGTATTTATTTAACTCCTGCAACGATAATAATTTCTTTTCATGTGGCTATGTCAAAAACTTATAAATTGAAGTTAGAAAGGCACCTCAATCTTTTATAGTTTTGAAGCTATTCGAAATTTAAATTTTGCCTAATTTGCATAAATCAAACTGCTATAACTTTGATTCATGGTTCATTGCATACAGCCATCATACAAATATATCATTCGAAATTTGAATAATACCTCAGTCTATAATAGTTCTGAAGTTATCCAAGATTTAAATTTTGTGTATTCCCCTAATTTGCGCAAATTAAAATGATATAACTTTGGTCCATGTTTCATCAGAAGGGGCTTTGTCAGAAACGTATCAATATTTTCTGGAGTGGAAATGGCACCTGTGTCTGTGATAGTTTTGAAGTTATTCCAGATTTAAACTTTGTGTGTCCACCTAATTTGCACGAATTGAAGTGCTACAACTTTGGTTCATGTTTCATGTTCAGTTTTTTCGATGACTCGAAGAACATCATCGGAAGAGATCTGAGAAAAGGCAACTACCCTTCTTTCTAAAATCTAAAATACTGGGATGATCCTTGTAAGTCTCAGTTGACTTCTGGACAAAGTTATTGTTATTTAAATTTTGTAGGATGGTGGTGCTGTCAGAATTTCCAATATAAGCAGTAACATTTATAGATAATTCATTTAGGGTATTTGCTACTTCGTGTGGAGAGGAGATCAAATTCTCATTTTCAAGTAGAAAAATATCATTCTCGGGGTGACTTATGTTACTGAGAAAGGGTTTGATGGTAGTCCACAATTTATTTCTAGTTTGACCTTCATCAAATTTACTGTTATTTAGTCATTCATGGAACTGATCGAATTATGGTCCGTTGATTTCTCTGTTTTACGTAATTATTCCCGTTGGTTTTAATTGGGAAATCCTGATGGCAATGTTTAAGATGAGCTGTCATAGATTCCCTGTATGCTCTGTTTATGAAGGGTACTTCTTTCGCTTTTTTTTTTTTTTTTTTGGAGCTTGGTCATTAATCACATATATCTTTCAATAGATTTGCAAATATGAAGTATTGATCGTCAACATCTTCAACACATTCCATCACCCAGAAAGGTGTTTGACTGAAATCATATTCATACTTGGGTTGGTCGTCATGGCTCAGACTGCAATAAGTTATTTCTCCTGTCTTCAGTCCAGGCAAATAAGTTTTAAAAAACAACCTATATCAATTTGTGACCGGTCACGGATACCAGTCTCATTTGCACCAGTGCCGAGAAAGCAGTATTGTTTGTTGCTTAAAAATACATCCAATAAAGAGCCGTTAGATTTGGTGATACAAGTTGGCTCTGAAATAAGACTTACAAGATCGAAAGCATCACATATGTCTCTGAGGACATTGCCTTGAAGTTGATGTAACATGTCACATTTCAATTCTTCTGCAACAAGAAAGAATATGGCTGTAATCTGCACTTAGTGAATCAAATAGATTATGCATAGTATCTGAAAGGTTCCCAAACATGCCTGGAACCTCCATTATTCTAAGGGTCATTTCGATTAGACCGCAACTATAACGAAACCAAAACTTTGTTCAAAAATAACCTCCATTCTTTTATGCAGGCTACCGAAAAAGGAGGTTTCCCGAAACTCCGAAACAGATCCGAACCTGGTTTCGGGAATTCGGTTTGATAACATGTAGGCCTACGGGTATGGACCTAGTAGGTCCATGGCACTCAGTTTCACAACCACGCGTGGGGAGACCACAAAAGAAACATGGAAGCACTTGATGAAAACTGATATTCTAAAGTGTCTTTTAAAGTCCATCTTGTAAAAAGGAGGTCGGCCTACAACTTCTTCAGCAAACCCTGCTACACGAGGCTTCCGGCCTCTTGGTATTTCCTGTGATAATGCTGGACCTAGATACATGTTTTGTGTTTTCATCACTTCCTGTTGGTCTGCAGTCATCTCCATTTCAATGGAATCACCAAGCCATTCTGGCAGGAACATATTTATAAGAGGATAATTCTTATGAAACCATCATGATAGCCACTTTTTTGGGGGGGGGTTGTTTTGTTTTTTTTGTTTTTGTTTTGTTTTTGTTTTGTTTCTTTGTCCCTGCTCATAGTGGTTTTCAAAAGAAATGAGTGGTTGTGTCAAATAGGGTTTGATGGGTTTCGCGATAACAAAATAGAGGGTTTTGAAACTTGTTCCAAGGTTTCAAAATGAAATAAAAAGTTTTAAGGAAAGGGTTTTATTTTTGTTCCTACCAGAAAAAAATGTTCCAATATAAAAGAAAATATGGTTTCAAAACAGAGTTTCAGAGTAATTAGATGAACTTTTCATTCGTTCATCTCGGTGAAACTCAAAAAACTGGTTACATGAAATCCAAAACCTGTTTCGATATAATTCGAATCGGCCCTAATTTTCTTTAGCCTTCTAGAACAAATTCAGAATGCCCCGAAATAATGACTAGTTAATAGCTTCAGAAAACGAGATCTCCACCGATTTGTTGTAAGCGCTGGGCAAATAGTATCGAAAATTGGTTCACCACCGCTGAAAAGTCTATCCGCGAAGCGGATTTGCCACAATGCACATGCGCAGTTTGATTTTGCGATTTTCATCAAAAATGGCGGATTCCGGGGACGTGTTGGAGGTAATGCAGAAAATTTTGAAATTCTGGTACAAATCGAACTCAAATGCCCCACAATGTACATATAAATTTTGAGATTGTATCCATATGAAACTCGTGGGATAAAATTTTGCTGCAGTCAGATGTCCTGTTAGCAAGGGACAGTGAAAATATTTGGACGTGACCGGGTGCTTGTCAAAAGCAGATTTTCTCTGTGGCGGGCATTGAGTGCTCCAAACAAGGCATGCGTGGTCCATGTCAGTGGAACAGAACGAAAGCAGTCGGGATCAGTGGAGGCGATAGACCGTGTACAATGCTTATCAAGTGGATTACGAGATGGACATTATATTAATCATTGATTAAATCATAGACTGTCTCGGTGGCAGATTTAGGCGTTGTTCGGACAGGTGTGAAGCAAAACGTATACAAAAAACTACAAAGAAAGTGCGTTGTGATAGCCCAAGTCAAAGGATTGCCGGTTGTGTGTCTAGTGAACACGAAAGAAATATCATATCAAATATGTATATCTATATATATATATATATACATACATACATACAGATTTTGGCCTAGGTATTTACGTTTACTCGCATAATCAGTTTGATGTTAAAATGATAACTTTGTCATTGTCCTGGAGACTTATTCCCCGTGAAATATATTTTTGAACGGCAGAAAAATCTGATGACTTCAGGTCTTTTTTTTTCAGCTTTGTCTTTATCTTGTTGGTGCAAACACTGCCAATTGCTTTCTTGGGCTTGAGCCCGCTTTGGTGCCATGTAGTCATCATGTGTCACGATTGGCAATTGCTTTGATTTTGCACTTTATACAACGGATGAACGGACAAAAACTGGGTAATGGTACTTGGCGGCTGGTGACATAAAGGCTGACAATATAGATCTGCAAATTTCCCAAAACTAAAGTGTGTCTGTACATACAGGGACCACCTGCCTGGTATATATCAGGATGGGCTTTTGGCTTTCCCCTCCCCCTGCTTGTTTGTTTGGTTTTCAGCTGAAATTAAATTGTGAATTTGTGTAACTATTTGTCTCAAAATCTTTGCAAAAGTGAGAAAAATTTTCAAATTTTGCACATTGAGCCAGGCTTTTATGAAAATTCATATGATCTTAATGCTCGAGACAAGTGAAATCTCTTTGAGGACAAGTAACTTTCAAATTTCATTTGTCCCATTGAGAAGTTTTTTTTTATTGGCAAAATTCATAATCCATTAAATTTAAAATTTGTTGGCATAACAGACACAAACAGTTACTGTATGACATGATGATTCCCATTAAAACATGTTTTTAAACCAAAACTTGGGTACACTTCATTAGCACAAGTGATATTTTGAGTCAGGACGGGTAAAAATTTTGTGTCACTTGACAAGTAGTTTCAAAACAAATTTTCTTGCCCTAGGCAGGTGATGCACCTGGGATCAGTGTGCCGCTTTCAGATATGGTGACCAGCATCACATTGGCCAAAGAATATTTGGTCAACGCTACACACGTCAGATGACAAAACTAGTACATGAACTGGCACCGAGGGATGTGACAGAAAGCTGATTGTTGAAATCATCAATTTCCTATTTCTGTCTGTACATTAATACAGGAATAAGCTGCTTTTGAGTTTTTTTATTTTTGTCTGCGAGATCAACAATAAAGACACCTGTTTGTTTAATACTTTTTCTAAAGTGAGAAGGTAGGGTAACACGCTTAAGCTCCCTTACAATGTCTGCACATTTACATATTCAATATATACAGTAAATATGACAAATCTATTAGAAGGGAACATTAAAACAGAGGTTCCTATGCTCAGCTTGTACAGGGTGTTCAGTAAGGAGGGTTACCATTTTGAATGTAGGAACAGATACTCGCTACACATGTCAGCTGACAAAACTAGTACATGTACTGGCACGGAGGGATGTGACAGAAAACTGATTGTTGAAATCATCAATTTCCTATTTCTGTCTGTACAATAACACAAGAATAAGCTGCTTTTGAGTTTTTTTATTTTTGTCTGCAAGATCAACAATAAAGACACCTGTTTGTTTATTCCTTTTTCTAAAGTGAGAAGGTAGGGTAACACGCTTAAGCTCCCTTACAATGTCTGTAATTTTACATATTCAATATATGGGCCATTTCACGACAAGTGGTCCTGGCTTCAAAAAACCAAAAGTCTGTGATGGCTCTTTACACTACTTTTTTGCTAAAGATAAATGCCTGAATGTTCAGGAAAATATGATGCTATGTTGTCAACATCATTGTAAGGATTACCACAATCAGTGAAAATGTTGTTATTTTGGGTGCCAACACAGTGATATTTTTCTATAATATTTCTGTGTCAAAATAAATGTCCAAAAATCTGCACAAAACATCTGTCTTGATGCTAAAACATTTTAATGAAGTACATTTTTAGAAATTCTGATGACAATTTGGATGTAACATAATACACTTTTTTCATTGTTCTCAGTCAGAGGTAGATGTCTGGAATGTGACTTACGTGACAGTGAACAAGGGAAAGTTTTTGTAGGTGTACCTGTAAAACTTAATGCCATGTGTCATTCCTATTTTTAAAGCTTTTAGCTTATGTTCAGCCTTCAGGAATACAAATAACCCAAAAAGGTGCCAACTCAAGCCTAATATCAGTATTGTAAATTATGTGACTTACGTGACGTCACGTAAGTCACATTTTCTGTATTTAGTATTTTCTGAGACATGTAGTCTCATACATACAAAAAAAAAGTTATTTCATCCGATTTGAACTGTCAAGGCTAATGTCAATGTAGTTTATACAAACATAGGAACAGTAAGACTGCACAAAACGTAATATGTGATGCAAATGCTGGTTCTTGGGGCTTGTTACAAAAGTAACTTGAAATTCTTATCCTTTACAAATACATGGCAGCTTTGGCAACTTAAAAGTTTTTGAAGGTCATTATCATTTGTTAATCTTTTTTTGTACATGTAGGGTCTGCCCATGCTACAAATTATAGAATTTCTCATTTATCATATTTATTTCTGCAGTCAAATTTAGTCATTTTGGGAATTTTATTTATTTATTTATTTTATTTCTTGTAAAAATTCACCCCCACCCCCACAATTTTGATAAAAATAAAAATTGAAACAAATTGATGTTCATGAATGGCCCCCTATACCATATATACATTGTTTCAATTTAATAGGTATCAATGTATCAGGTACATATTTTTGACATTTTGACAGGTGTCATCTTGATTTCTGGGGTTTAATTGGGTCATAATCATGTACATTTTGCATGCTTCAGAAGCCAACATGGGGGGGGGGGGGTCTCAGCACATATTATGGGTGTTGTTTTGACAACAATATATGTACCACACCTGCTGAAGAAGGAAGTGTCACCTTTTAAGGCATATTAGTAATGTCAGTCTCTAGCCAAGCTTATATGGAATTGAACATGTTAGCAGAGCTACAACAGAGTAGTAATGTTAGCCTCTGTACAGTCTGCAGGCTTTTATAAGCCATCCACCAGAATACTGGACCATGGTTTTTTATTTTATTTTATTTTATTTTATTTTTTTTTTTTGCTAATTCATATTAATGCTCCTTACCTCCAAATGAAAAATAAAATTGAATTTTAAATGCAATTTAGGTACATGCAGCTATAAGCAACTTAATCTGTAAAAATTAAAAAAAAAATTCAACTGCCCAAGGAAAAATTATATGCCGATATATTTTTTTGAAAATATATCACAAGGACTACTTCACCACACTGGGTAAAAAAAATAATGTAAATAACAATTGGACCAATTATTTGAGTGTATTTATGAAATTCATCTAACCCATGGTGCACTCAGACTTTCATAATGTATTAGTTGAAACAGAGAATTAATAAATCCTTTCTTCCCACATGTGTGACTTACGTGACATTTTTTTGTGAATTACGTGACACAATAAAGCACCTGGCTGAGTTTGATAAATTACGTTTAAATTATCATATATTATATCATACTGAAAGCTAGAAAAGTATTTCAGGAACATTTCAATAAGTGTGTCTTTTAATTTCAAAGACTTCACGGAGATTTTACGTTTTCATCAATCACAAAGTGCTGCTGTTTTGTAATGTGACTTGCACCATACAAAAACCATGTCAATGGTGCAAAAACCATGTCAATAATACTGAGTGCAAATGCTTGAATACATTTAATCTGGCCTATGGTGCAGTGTGATTGGTACTGTTGAAATAGAGAAGCGCATAACATTATTTTTCACACGCGTGACTTACGTGACAATTTTTTGTGAACTACGTGACACGGTAAAAGAGGCTGTGTGACTTTAAAATCTTGTTTCTCACTTATCACATCACAGTAAAAAATAGGAAAGTATATAAGGAACATGTCGCAAATCAGAAACCTTTTACACCCTCAAACACTTCACAGAGTTTATACATGTTCTTAAATAGTAAAAAAATTATAAGTTTTGTGATGTGACTTAAGTGACAGTCACAAAAACATGTGTCATTTAATAGAAAAGATCGATAAAGTTGAATATGGTGTCCCATGTTGAAGTGTCAATTCTGATGTTTCCCCATGACATAGTGAAAGGCAGATATGATGCACTTGGCTAACATGGGAGGGCCTTTCCCCTTTGAATTTCTGTGTGATCTGTGACTTACGTGACGTGAAATGGCCCATATACAGTAAACATGACAAATCTACTAGAAGGGAACATTAAAATAGAGGTTCCTATGCTCAGCTTGTATAGGGTGTTCAGTAAGGAGGGTTAGCATTTTGAATGTAAGAACAGATACTCGCTCCTCTGGGTTAACACATATATATTTTACCAAACATTTCCTCCTCAGGAACAAATATTCCTTTACAATGGAACATGGGTGAGCACACAAAACCTTACTGCACTGGTTCCCCATGTGTGTCTGCACATATGGGTATGAGCTTTTGACCCTCCCACCCCCACCCACCCACACATGCAGTCTACATGATGGATAAACAATGGACACTTGAGTGTTTAGACTTTGTGAGAAGTGAAAAAAAAGCATAACATGCTTAAGCCCCCTTACAGTGCCTGTGAATTCAGATTTTTTAACAAATACAGCATAGATAATATACCTAACAATAGGGAACAGCAAAAAATAGTTTCAGTGCCCATATTGTACAGGGCACTTCAGTCAGGAGTGGTGAAAGCTGTGAACATGTTGATGTATTTCCATAAGTACACAGTCAAAATGTTTTTACATGTATGTGTGACAGCTACAAAGAGTACAAGTATATTTGTGAGTGGTAGGTACAATCCAGTGGGAATAGCTTACACACTTGTATATATATGGCTAAAAGTATTGCTTATTATGAACTATGGCACGAGACCATATGTCAAGTCCCTTTCTACCAAATCTAGCCTGACTGTGAAATAGTCTTATTTGTTTTAGTTTTAAAACTGTTGTAAAATGCTTCTTTTTTTTTTGGACACAACTTATAGTGGCATTTTTTTGTCAGGGCATACATAGAGGGATTAATGGGGTTTTCAGCATGTTTACTGTGGGGCCTTGTACTTTGTTTTGGGCATACATATTCCTACATATTGCATACCATCATGATTCCTATATTTTACTCCATGTAGTGGGAAGAAAACAAGGCTGCTCCATGGTTTGATGGATAAAATAAAAGGGCCCCGTCCTCTTGGGAATGAGGCCTTCACAAACTATTCAGCCTTGGTAGTCTGCTGGATTAAGCCACATGTAAAATGGTGCTGGTTAACATGGCAGCTTCTCAACAGTTGGAGGCATAGTGTTTTGCATGATATAACAAGGTGGATGAAAAAGGCTCTCGTTATCGAATCAAGGATGATAACTAATATAAGATTGCATAAGTTGACCTTCACATTATTGTCAAGGTCAATGAGGAATTATTTCATGTGGAAAATTGGTTTACATATGAATTGTAACTCAGTCAAATCTGATCATCAGGGTCCAGTATCAACCTCATTTTAACTTGGAATTCTGCAGTGTGGCTGTGTCATTTAATTCAGTTTATCCCAGATCAGCAAACCTTTTTTCCCTATACTTGGTCATTTTAGCTCCGCTGATCTTAAATAGGTTGATCAGTCATCTGTCTTCCAGCTATCATCCATTTACATTTGTGTGAGCTCTTGTCCAAAACCAGCAGTCAGACCTTTTTCAAACTTGGAGGGGATGTACCTTGGGTGGGTCTCAATATTTTTTTCAAAGGGTCATGCTCCAATAATGTGTAGACTTTTTATGTTTTAAAAAACAGGTGGGTGTTTTTTGAGGTTTTGGGTTTGTCTTATTTTGTGTGTGTGTTTTCCTTTTTTTCTTTTTCTTTTTTAGCTATTTTGGAGTTCTTCAAAATTGTCTCTCAAATTATGGTAAAACTAGACCTGTTGAAACATAGTTTGTCAAACTTGACAAAATAAAAGTCTCAATTAGGTGGTGATGCATTGTATTCCTGATTTTAAACATGTTGAACAAGATGCAAGTCAGATGGGACTGCGATGGTACTTGATATCTTCAACTTCTCCAGAACCATCAGCCAGATTCACTTCAAAGCTGGGGGGGGGGGGGGGGGGGGAGAGGGGGATGTACATTGGGTGGCTCTCTACCAATGTTGCTGAAATGGTTGTATTCCTTTAATTTCTTGGATTTTTATACTCCTACAGGAAGTATATTGGAATCCTCATGGCCGTCCTTCCATCCATAACACTGAATATGTATGTGCAACTAGTCCCAGGATTTTCATTGGATCCCTTTCAAACTTTGCACCCGTAACTGGCATGATGTGGGCCAGTCATTTTCTAATTTATTTTTTTTTTTTAATAGTAGGTAAACATATATATGTTAATATTTATGGAGAGGGCTGAACTTGTAGTCTCAGGTTTTCCAGCAGAAGTCTTTGAAATTTGGTAGACTTAACTGACATAATGTGTGTTAGTGCATATATTACATTGCCATGGTGCTGCTATCATTTTCTGATTTTTAATGCATTTAAAAAAATATATATATATTTACAAATTAGGATTATGTGCAGAGGTGAACTCAGGGTTTATATGTGCTCCCCATTTTCAAACCATGCCAAAAGCCTTGGAGATACACTCTTCAGGGAGGATCATATATTAAGTGATCTCAGGTGGGGGAGTATATTATTGTCTCATCGCAAGATGATACTGCACTCTAGTTATGATTTTTTTTTTCATTTTTGGGTAGAATCTTCAAAATATGCTCTCTGAAAGGACTTGTCCAGTTGCTTTCAAATTGTACAGGCACACTTCGGAAGACCTGTAGACCTTAATTTGTTCAACAACTTGCATCATATTTTTTTTTCCTATTTAAAAAAAAAAAAAAATTATTTGTTACTTCACTTTCGACTTTTCCTAGACCACATATAATGGATTCTCTTCAAGCTTGGTTGGAACTTACCTGGATTTGATCTGCACCCAATTATTCATTACATGGTGCTACTGGCATTTCCTGATTTTTAACCAAGTTTTGAAGTTGGGAATTATAAGTCAGGTATGAAATACATGTACACATTGTTATTGTTATTATACCAGGGGTCAACATAATGATAAAGGGTTTTTGGCTAATTGTCCCCAGTTATCTTATTTTCAGTATTTTGAGGGAACTGGTGGGTTAAATTCCTATTTAGCATTGAATTTTGGCTGTCCTGACTGAAATTTCAGTTGCTGTAGGCAATAGGGTATGCCTGAATAACAAGCCCTGTATATGGACAGCAGCAAATGTGACATTTTGACTAGCATGATATGATGGTAAGGGTGGATCCTCGGTCAATGGTTATTTTTAAACACAAATAGGGAAGTACCTATGGGGTTTCTTTTGGTCTTATTAGTTTTGACCTTGAGTGACTTTGAAAAGTGTAACTAACAGATAGGCTTATATCTTGGTTATGGTAGATCCTGTTACCTTACATCTAAAAAATGATGACTCCAGAACTGTATGGGTGAAGACTTTGATAAATATTGTAAATAGTGACAATGGTCAGAAAGAAAGGAGATGGTGATATTATTTTGAAGCTCACAGAACCAGGTCAGCTGAGCACATGACTGTCACAGTCCTTTAACTTTTACAATCGGGTCCTACTTTAAATGTAGCAAATTCATCAAGATACCACCATTTTATAAACATAAAATTTGTAGGAAATATAAATATATAATTTATCTGTATTTTTATTTTAGTTAAAAGGGTTGACAATTTCAAATTGTTTGCAACAGTGATGGAGCCCTACTGTGTGGGTGGGGGTGGGTTGTTTTATTTCTAGTTGATAAGCCTGCATTTTCAGAAAAAAGGGGGGAAGCTAAGCAAGTCATATTTAAAAAAACAAAACAACAGCACCCTTCCCCCCCCCCCCCTCCCCGGCCTATATATTCAATGCATGATAAAATTTTATTCATCTCTTCCAGAAGAAGCCTCCTGTACCAGTGGTGCCCACTCCCAAAATGAGACCCAGACGTCTTGCAAGCATGAAACTGGACTACAAGAAAATGACTCCCGTCACTAGTCTTCAGCCTCAAGGTGTACAAAAAGTGCCTGAACAGTCTGTACTGGCAACATTGTTAGCAGGCAAACAGTCACTGCCAAAACCTCTATTGGGTAAACAATCTCCGCCAAAACCACTACTGAAGCAGCAAGGCAAAAAGAAATCCCCAGACTCTAAAACGCAAACAAAAACTGTTGGTCATGTAAAACAGGAGGGGAAGAAGAAGACTCCAGTCAAAAAGATCCCGAAAGTATCTGTTAAACTGACAGATGTGAAGGTAAAACTAAAAGGCCAGAGTCGTATTTCAGTTAAAAACATCAAAAAGAGCCCCTCACCAAAATCAGGAGCAGTAAAGCAAGGTCAGAGAACCATTTCTCTGACCGGGTATGCACAGAAAAATGCTGCAAAGAAGAGCTCAAAACTGGTGACTGCTAGCAAATTGAAGCAGTTTGGAAAGAAAAATAAAACTATAGCTGGAAAGAATACCCATAAAACAGCCCACCAAAAGAAACAGAAAATTAAAGCAGAAAGTAAAGAAAACAAATCAGTAAATGTAAAAAAGAGGAAAAAATCAAATGATCAAAGTCAGAAGCGCAAACGGAAACATGAATCTGAAAGCAGTGATGATGACAATATTTTATATTCATTACCTGGGGAGCACATAGATGTCAAAACAAACTCCAATAAATTAATTAAGAAAACTACACAATCAGCCAGAAAGAAACTGAAAATGGACAGCACGTTGTGTGGGGATAACAGTGTGAACAGCATGGACTTCATAGACCCAGAAATTACATTTAAAAGCATTGCAGCACCAAAAACAACAAGGAAGTTGCTACTGAAAGACAGTATGAGGCCAAAGACAACAGTAGTTAAACCAGGTATGTAGTGTAACTTATACAGTATTCCTCATACATGTTAAATATGCTCACTGTATAATGTATGCTGTATTCATTCTAATAGTACCACACTGTGCTAATGCAAGGATTTCCTGGAGCAGACATGCTTTTCGCATAGTTCTCTGACAATGATATGTCTTAATTTAAAAAAACCACAAGCAAAATATATGACACTGATTATAGAATCCATGTATCATAAAATAAGAACAATGAGCCTTCTTGTTTCAGCAGAAGCAGTTAATTTGTAAAAATATTAAAACATGCTGAATTTTTATTAAACTCCCCAAGATTAAAAAGCAGGGTGTGTGCTACAATTGGAATGAATATGATATATTTTTCCCATTTTGTATTTTTTATTTTTTTTTTAAATTTTTGTTTCTGATTTGCTTCTGATTGGATACCCTGAGTGTTACACTATTCATATTACCTAATACATCCAGATCAGATAGGAAATTAGTGGACATTCTGAAAAAAATGTGAACAATATAAGTTGCAGGGGGAATACAGTGTGGTTTTCTCTCAATCGCACTGTATACCCTGGGCAACAGAATTTATCTCCCATCAGCCGGTAGATATCCCTATCCTTCTTATATTCACTTTGCTGGCAGCAAAGAGCATAGTGACAGTGTGTCAGAGCAGTGCAGTGTCATACAAGTTATATGAACTGACTGATCAAGAATGGGATAAAATCATCAATTAACATTTTAGTGTGGAATACAGGGAGTACCTCCTTGTATTCCACAGTGAAACAGTGAATAACTGCTGATATTGTTGTATACAATAATAGGTACAACACCCCAACCTTCTACTTGTAGCCATGTTGGGTCTTGGTTTTTTTTTTTTTGTGTGTTTTTATTTTTTTTTTTAATTTTATTTTTTTTTGTTACCTTGGGAGCTGACAATGATACCACCTCAACCTTATCAACCAACAAGGTATTGTCATAATCATCTCTGTGCATGCATCCATCCATTACCCTTGCTGATACAATGACTAACCAATTATTGACCTACTATCATGAAACTGATACTGTAGAAACATCTCATTAGAAGCTTGAATGAGTTTAATACTCAGCAATCTTGACTTTTTTTGAAGGTCATTAGGAGTATCATAATTTTACTCTGGCTGAAGGGATCTTGAGTTCATTCCCATGATCATTTTATTTATTTAATCAAACATTATTTTTGTGTGTGTGGATGGCCATGAGGCTCTTTTTGGGGGGTTCTACAATAATGCTGCCTGGGAACAAGTGAAAATATTAGAGTAGGCCTAATTCAGTCAATAAATCATGTTGACAATTGCCAACACTCAGTACTGGAAGTGAACAACAAACACATGGCATTTGACAAAAAGATTGCACATGTTTTGAATACACACATAACTGAGCAAATCAATTTTGTTTGTTTGTTTTGTTTCGCTTTGTTTTGTGTTTGTTTTTAGCTTTGCTGACCATTAGACAGTATATGTGATCTCAAATGTCTGTCAACCCATCTTTCTTTCATCCATCTTTTTT
Organism: Hermodice carunculata; assembly: GCA_964020975.1. Lineage (NCBI taxonomy): Eukaryota > Metazoa > Annelida > Polychaeta > Eunicida > Amphinomidae > Hermodice > Hermodice carunculata. Next base: position 81,089,997 of record OZ026624.1, read on the forward strand.
GTTTTTTGCCTGTCCATATAGTTTTTGCTTGTGATCAGGTACTCTCTAGGCAATCATCATAACATTTAGTGGGATTGTGCAGGAAACCAAAAGCTTGATTGCTTAGTGCTAGTGAGGTTCCTGGGCTCTCTCTAGGAATATATCACTAAAAGCCACTGTGGCTAATACACTAAAAATATTTTGTAGCCACAGTAGATTTTCTTTGGCCACCAGTTTTGACAAGCTGCAAAGCATCAAAGTTAGTCCAGGGGGGTACAACATCATGCCCCCTGGGGAAAAATTTAGAAATTGAGGGTGTAAAATGTTGCATGGGTTCTCAGCTCACAATATATATAATGGCATTATTAGTTTCTTTTTCAATGGATTTTAACAGCTTCTGTTTAAAAATGTTTATCTAAAAATATAGGATGATAAAATATTCATAAATCCGCTGACTTTATGTAGTTCTTTTAAAAATTTGCCTATCTTAATTCTTAGGTTTCTTGGCTGACTTGCTATCCTTGCCATCTCTTTCCTTGATCAGACTGTCAGTGTCATTTTCTTTCCTTTTGACCTGCTTGGGCATTTTTGTTGATTGTGTGCCTTTTCCTGTAGTGTCCGTGTTTTTTTGTTTTTTTTTTCACAAACTTGCCATCCTTCTCACTATTGGTTTCCTTGCTCAGACTGTTTTGTTCTTTCCTGTGGATGTTTTCTTTCGTTTGCATGCCTTTTCTCATAATGTCCGTGTCCTTCAGTCCCAGCCACCATGTCAGAAAAGTATTACGATCCACCATCATCAAAATGTGCTCTGCCAGTGTCACAGAATAGTGCATCTTGTTTTATTGGTTAAAGACCGCGCTGCAATCTCAAATTGGGTTTAACTTGCAGAATTTCGGCAGACCGGTGATTAACTGTACATTTTTTTTTGCCCAGCACATTAACATAACATTCACATTTGGCAGTGTTGCCTGGCTAGCAAAAGCCCAGGTCATAGACATGATAGAGGGAATGCTTTTCAGGAAATGATTTTGTGGTGATGGTCATCAAATTAGATGTCAGCAGAGCATTAGGTCTCTTGTTAGTTTTTACCTCAGCAGACTTGTTGGTCAGCAGAGGTTATAGGATGATCTTTCATCCATCATTGGCATCGTCTGTCAAAAATCACATTTTTTACTTCTCCAAAACCATGATTTTTTTATTTTCATGGATTTTTTTGCCCTTTTTTTGGAAAAATCTACAAAACAGTCTTTCAAAAAATTTTTTTCCTTACTGGACATTTGGGCCAGCAAACTTACTAGTTTTGTTTGTCGAAGACTTAATTTTACTGGCCCAAGTAATCTACCTTGGTAAAAAATTCAAAATTCTGCTGGACATTTGGGCCTGCATTTCAGAATTGAAGTTACTGGTCCTCCTGAATTTTTTACTAGAAAATGGCCTTGGACCAATGACTTTTTCGCAAGACTGACAAAACCACTGAGCTACATGTAATTGCTTTAAAACTGCGTAGGGACACTTTTGAAAATCCCTAGACCTTAACTTGTTGTACAGGTGAGGCTGCAGTTTTTACCTCAGTTAAAGAGTCGCCTCAGCTTATAGTATGGTCCGTCGCCTGTCATTGTCCATCTGTCCACTGTTCACATTTTCAAATTCTGCTCCAAAACTGTCAGTCAGATTCGCTTGAGACGCAGTGGATCTCTATCAAGTTTGTTCAAATGGTCATGATCCAATGATTTTGGATTATCTTTGAATTTTTAGCTCAGCGGAATTTGTCAGTCAGCTGAGCTTATGTGGTAGTTAGGCATCTGTCATCCGTCTGTCCTTTAATGAAGAATATTTCAAAGGTTGAGAGGACCGGTTTAAAACCAACAGTTGCCTTTTGTGGGTGACTGCCTGTCTCAAGTCAGGAGTGAAATTTGTTTCTTCACATTGGTATTGGAAGATGAACGTTGATGATTTGGTAACTCTGGAGTCTCTTTGCTGTCATTGTTAGGTTTGATATTTATGAATATGGGTCATGTTTTTCTACATAAGTGTGTCATAGTAGAGACTTCTGACTGTAGTCCGTCAGCATCCAAAATTCACATTTTGGAATTCTTCTCTTTAACTACTGGCCAGATTCACCTCACACTTTGTGGAAATATACCTTGGGTTGGTCTCTACCAAGTTTGTTCAAATAGTCACACTCCAATGGTTTTTAGCTCAGCTGATAATTCAGCTGAGCTTTTAGGAGGGTGAGGCATCCGTCATCCATCTGTCGTCCGTCGTTGTCCGTTCACAATTCACGTTTTCAACTTCTCAAAAACCATCTGCCAGATTGACTTCTAACATGGTGGAGATGTGCCTTGAGTGGGTATCTACCAAGTTCACTCAAATGGTCATGGTCCAGTGAATTTTTTATTTTTAATGAATTATTTTGTTCATTTTGGGGGGAAATCTTAAAAAATCTTCTACTCCGAAACCCAGTTCCCAATTACTTTGAAATTGAATGGCGACACTTCTGGGAACCCCCAGACTTTAAGTTGTTCAGCAGGTGGTGCTGTGATATTTTTCTATTTTTTTAATGAATTTTTGTGGTTTTTGCTTTTTTCAACTTCTTCTCCAAAACTGTCTCTCAGATTGTGCTGAAACTTGGTGGATATGTTCCTTGTGGAAGGGTCACACAAGTTGTTCACCAGGTGGCATTGCTGTGGATCCCTGATTTTCAGGAATTTTTCAATTTGGGTACGCGCTGGTGAATGCATACATTCCTATTGTTTACTATGTAAGTCAATGGGAATTGCAATGGTAGTTAACATTTTCAACCTCATCTGAAAACTGTTAACCAGATTCACTTCAAACTTGGTGGGGATATGTCTCTGATGCTTTCTACCAAGTTTATTCAAATGTTCATGGTCCAGTGATTTTGGGGTTTTTTTAGGAATTTTTCTTGTTGATTTTACATGCCTATTGATCACTATGCAAGTCAATGGGGATTGCAAAGTCATTAGGGTTTGCAATGCTAATTGTCAATTTTTTACTTCTGCGAAACCATCAGCTAGATTCACTTCAAACTTGGTTGGGGTGTGCCTTTGGGTGGGTATCTACCACGTTTGTTCAAATGGTCACAGTGCAATGCTTTTGAAATTGCATAGGGACACTTCTGGGTATGAGGGGGATGCATGTAGAGTAGGTGAGTGACCTTGACCTCATTTCCAAGGTCACAAGGCGAGGTGCATGAAATTCACTCTTTATAGGGTAACATGAGAACTATTAAGGGTAGGACATTCATATTAAACATGCTAGTTGTCCTTAATAAGGGCCAGACTTAGACAGTAGACGAGTGACCTTGACTTCATTCCCAAGGTCAAAGGGCCACTTGCTCAAATTTTACTGTTCACCTGACAAGTTGAGAGCTATTTGAACTTGGACCTTGATGTGGAACATGATGGTTGTCATGAGCAAAGGCCAGACTTAGACAGTACATGAGTGACTTTAACCTCATTCCCAAGGTCACTGGGACCCAGACACTTACATGAATTTTACTTTTCATTTTGTAACTTGGAGAACTGTGGAAGGTAAGACCTTGATGTTGAACTTCTTGGCGGTCCTCTATTTAGGAAAGATTGATACTGTACATTAGTGACCTTGACCTCATTCTCAAGGTCACAGGGCCACTAACATGGATTTTACTGGTCGCATGATAACCTGAGAAGTATTAATACTGTGACTTTGATCTTGCACATGGGGATGGCCCTCTCTGAAAGTTAGATTCAGAATAGGTCAGTGACCTTAACCTCATTTCCAAGGTCATAAGGTAAGTTAGTCAGCTCAGCACAGAACTGTCACATTCCTCTTATTTGGATTTTTTATGAACTTTTTTGTTCTTTTTGGAGGCAAATCTTAAAAATCTTCTCTGAAACTGCTCACCCAATTGCTTTGATATCGTTAGACTTTTTACATTTTTGACTTTTTCTCAAAAGCACTACATAGAATGTTTTGATTTTGCACATGGATGTTTGCACGGTGGACTTCTAGCGTGTTTGCAAAGGAGATGATGCAATATTTGTTCTGTTTTTTGTGAATTTTTAAATTTAATTTTTTTGCAAAATATCTAAATTTTCTCATGTCAAGAACTACTTGGCTTTGATATTGCACATAGGGTCACTTGAGGTCAACTAGTTCTTACTTTGGCCACCAGGTGGTTCTGCGATCTTTCCTTTATTTTGTGTGTTCAGGCTATTTTCGACTTCTTGTCCAGAACGGTCCAACAGAATTGCTTTAAGTTATATCAGAATATAGTTGGACTTTAGACAATGAAAGTTTGCAAAACGAAGGTGGACATATAAATTAATTTTTGACAAAGGTGTGGAATATCAAACTTTGCAACTGTAAGTGAATGCTGCCTCTCTATATGTATACAATGTAAATGGCAATACAGTGCATATGTTGCACCATTGGATTTGCATAAATTTTCGAATTCTTCTCAATACTGTAAAGGCAGATTCCAGTCAGCAGAGCACAGGATTGTCATGATCCTCTTGTTTTCTTTTTTTATGATTTTTTTAGTGTTTGTGCGATTTTTGACTTCTTCAGAACAGTCACTCAGATTAAGCTGAAACTTGGTGGATATGTTCCTTGTGGATGGGTCAAACAAAGGTGTTCACCACATGGCAGTGCCATGGATTTCTGATTTTTAACAGCTTTTTCAATTCTTGTACTCATGTTTCCTATCAGTAATTATAAGTATATGCAAGTCATTGAGCATTCTAAAGCTAATTCACATTTCCCAACTTCCTCTCTGAAACCATCATCCAGGTTCACTTCAAACTTGGTAACCATGAACATGGGGGGGGGTCTCTACCAAGTTTGTTCAAATGGTCAGGCTTCAGTGATTTTTGGATTTTTTATGAATTTTTTTTTGTTCAAATTTTAAAAACTCTTCGAAGAAACTGCTCACCCAATTGCTTTGATATCACACAGGAACACTCAGTACTATGGTCTCCTAGTTCTTTTCTCCTGCACTTTTAGTATACTCAGTCGTCTGTCTTAGAAATACTTTAAAATGTCATATGCACTCAGCTAAACCTCAACACAGGTCTATTCAGTTGCAACCTTGATTTTGATGGACAAGTTTCCATGTAGGTCAGCAGAGCGTGGGCTGTTCACACAGCCCTGTAGTTTTCAAATGGTCACATTCCAGTAGTTTTAGATTTGTTATGGATTTTTTGTTGTTTGGGGAGGGTTTTTTTTTTTTTTAAATCTTCGCTAAAACCACTCGTAAAGGCAATTGCTTTGAAATTGCATAGAGGCACTTTTGGGGCACCCAGACCTTAATTTGAACAACAGGTAGTGCTGTGATTTTTGCATTGGAAACTCACATTTTTTACTTCCTCTTCAAAATCCTCATCCCCAATTCCAGAGTTGGACTTAAAGTGAGTTTATTATTATCAAGGTCAGCTGAGGATGGGCTGTTCACACTGCCTTCTTGTTTTTTTTACAGCATCAATCAGCAACATGGTCATAATCAGACTTAATTAGTGGAGGCAAAGGTTACAAAAAACTAATATATTTCAGGGCCAGAATTTCGCAGAATTTTGCAAGAATCTATTTGGATTTTAATCAATTAGTTTTCTTTTTAAAGAAAGACAAGTTTAGGAGAATCTTTACCAGAATGGATTCTCGGATTCTCGTCAAAATTCTGGCCCTCAATTTTTATTCTTTGAAGAAATGTAAAGGATGTACCATAGGCTCTGAAATTGTGATTGTGCTCGAGAAACTTTTTTTGTCCAATTTATTTTGTAAGGGTATGTTTTCATCTATGATCCTGGACTGATTCTCTACACTAAGTATTAAAAATAACCTTCTGTGGTGACATGGATTAAATATATATACTAAAAAATGATTTATTTTTTGTCATGTTTACTTATTATACCAACAGAAATACAGAAAATTTTTAGTAATTTTGGTATTTGTAAGTAGACTTACATCTAAACCACCATTGCCAAGACCTGTGTCAGGGCATAACACCCAATATATAATCGAATTGAGTTCACTCACTTCACTGTTCCCAAAAACCTGACAGGTGTCTTAATGCCATCTCATGGTTCCCATGGATCCTATGGTGTCATCTGGTGCGCATGCTCCCTGAGAATCATTCCTTTTTTGATGAGTGGTCAGTTGACGTCGCCTATGAGAAGGAAGCAGCGTGGTCAGGTGGGCTTCTCTGGTCATCAAGAAGTAAGTATACTGACTTACACTGAAATTACTAAAAATTTCAGGTATTACTAATACTATTAGTTACGTAGCATTACCTCTTGACGACCCCTACCAATATACAGATGCAAAGATGAAGGGTGTATTATAACTGACCACAAATAAGACCGCCGGGATAAACAGCCCTTGGAAAGGAACAGGCCTATCCCTGTGAAGAGGCCATGTTTAAAGGGAAAGCCTCAGAGGTACATGGACGTGAGGGCACTATGAGCAGAATCCTAGCTGAAGCTTGCGAACATGCTTACCAGCCAGCAGGAGACTGCACTGGACCCCACATGGGTAGACACTGTCTGTTTCTAGTCCTCTGGTCCTGGAGAGTTAACACAGGACCTTGTCATGGAACTGGCAGGCGCGGGGGGGGTGGGTGGGTGGGTATGTGGGCCTTTAAGGCAGTGAGCACCAGGGTCGACCGGCTCTATTAGGCCATGAGAGCAGGAATGACTGTCCGATATGAGTCCAAAATTAGGTCAATTTTACTTTTAGAAGGTCCACTGAGAAGTCCACCAATCTATAGACTGCATAAAATCTTAACAACAAGGGTGCCATAAAGTGGAACATGGTGGCTGCCCTAATGGTACTTGGAAAGCCTAACAGACAAGTATCAGGAACCTTTGGAAGCAGAGGAGCCTGTTATGTCTGCAAAGGTTAACATGCCCTCTTCTAGCACTTTCATGTCTTGCAAGTTGTGCTCGATGAAATAGTAGATGATCTCCAGTGACAGGCCTACAGAATGTTGACAACAGCAACATTCCGCAGGGCACTCCAGGAGGCATTTAAGGCTCGTACCTTGGAGCTCTGGCTGAGACAAGCTCCAAGGCACCAGGCCCCTGCATAGCGGTCTCGTAGGCCTCAAGGATCATCTGCTTAATCCGCAAAGAGAGCATGTTTCTGCAAAATTGCTTCTTGCAAGGGGTACCGAGGGGTGAAAAAATGGTTGACCTTTGACCCCTAAACCGTCCCTGCATGTAAGGTACAAACATGGAGCTTTCACAGGACACAAGGCTTATTCCTCCATGGAAAGAGCCGTATCCATGGCATGGAGGGTAAAACCCTTAGAGGCCAGGCTGTAGCCGAATTTTCAGTCACTTGGTTCTTTGAAAGAAGCCCAAGTGAGGCCTCAGAGTCACCTGGAAGAGGTCCCGCGACCATAGAATTCTGTCATTGGCTAGAGCATGAATCTTGCTTAACCGAGCCCTCGAAGTCAGTGATAAAAAAAAAAAAACAAGTTTTCCACGTCCAGTACTCGAGGTCAACCTGAGGGGGGGGGGGGTCCTCTAGGCACACAAAGGGCCACGTCTTCAACATGACTAAGACCAGTGGAAAGTCGCACTATGATAGGACCTGCCTTCCTGCCAGCCTTTTGGTGTAGAAAGTGGCGAGGAGCACTGACAGATAAGGATGGCACCCAATGCAAATGTCTAGGACCTTCAGCAGGGTAAAGGATTGCACCCAACACGAATGTCTAGGACCTTCACGAGGGTTGAGAAGAAAGAAATCCTTCCACAGTTCTCAAGCTTTTTCGAAGGACTTCCGTCTGATAAAGCAGGGAGTCGGCGTTGTCTACAATGTGCAGAGATCAAGGATGAATTCTCCTACTGGCGCACCCGTCCAAAAGCACCTTCCAACGAGCCGAGTAAACAGAGAAAAGGATTCCAAGAAACCTCTGTCACCAATGTGCTGTGTGACAACCGCTTAGCATGGAGTTTAGCACTTGAAGGTTCCTGTGGAACACACTCATCGGTGGCAGCACCAAAACTTTCAGCCATTGTATTGTAAACGTAGTGGGGGGTCGTCGCTGAATTCCAAGAGGTCTATTGACCAATCTGTCTACTGTCACCACAGGGATACTCAAATTGCAGTCATATGACCAAACCTTGCATAGTACCCTTAGGAGGATCTGCACAGGTGGATAGGAGTATGCCCAATGGTTGCTCCAGTCCACGGCCACAGCGTCCATCGCCAGGGCCTGGGGGTCCAGGACTTGTGACACATAAACCAGTAGTTTTGCATTCTCGCATGTCATGCACAGGTTCACATGTGGCGTTCCACATCTGGCCCACATGGGCACCCTGAATGACCTGTGGGTGGAGTGACCACTGCATCCCTACTGGCTGACCCTTTCACAAGAGTTGGTTGGTAACTCCATCAGCCTGTGGGAGCGCAATCCACCTTGCCAGTTGAGGTAGCAGATCGCGGTCCTGTTGTCTCACATTACGATGACATGTTTGTGCTCAAGCGGGCCTTGGAAGTGGAAGAGCACACACTGTATCCCCTGCAGTTCCAACCAGTTTATGTGGTGAGACGCGAAGTGGGTTCGGCCAATGGCCTGACACCCACTGGCTCTCCAGGTAAGCTTCCCACCAGGACTGCAAAGAGTCAGTGTAGATGGTAAGCTGGGCTCGAAAGGGAACCTGTGTCTGATTGGACATGACGTTCTCCAAACGGTCTACTAGTGAAGATGTGGATGGTCGTTGGAGAGGCACGGCATCATGGTGTGGTATCCTTGGTGCCTGGACCGTCTGCCCCACAGCACTTCCTACAAGGGGCGATGATGAAGGTGACCAAGTGAGACCTGTAAGTCGATTGAGGGCATGGAGCCCAACATGGTTTGCCATTGTTGAGCTGAGAGAACTGTGCAAGTCAGAAAGGCTCTGAGCAGGGACCTGTACACTGAGGGGCAACAGATGTAGGCAACCAGGTCAAACTGGATGCTGAGAAAGATGAAAGTTTGCTCTGGCCGAAGACTTGAATTGCTTCAGTTCACAATCAGGCCCAAGCGTTGGCAAGGTTCCACAAAGGTCTGTGTGTTACACTGAATCCAAGTTGGCCCAAGATGGGAGCCACAGAAACTTCCATGAGGTCTCCATGATTGGCAAGTGGAAGAACACATAATTGAGATCTAGGGACATCATCCACTCGATTGGCAGCAGGGCTGCAGCCACCGATGGGGGGAGCAGGGTCTCCATATTGAAACATGAGACTTCCAGGAAGGTGTTTAGCTTTGACGGGTCTATCCCGGGCGCAATCCTCCATCCTGCTTATGGACAAGGAAGAGTAACTTGTAGAAGCCGGGAGAATTGTGATTCTCCTCCAGATCTATGGCGCTTTGGACCACCTCCAGGTAAGATGATGCTTCTGGCACTTGGATCGCAGCTGAACAGAGCCCTGTCTTTGCTGAGAGCCAGGGAGTAGCCATATCTGAGAATGTTTGGACAAAGGAGTCAGACTCCCATTGTCAGCGAAATGTAGAGAGGCAGCTGCCAACTGGGCACTGCACATAGTCTTAAGGCATGGCAGAGAGGGATCCTGAGACTTGGTGGTTCAGCATGCCAGAGTCAGAAGGCCTGAGGCTTGCCCGACTTGGCTTTGTGGAAGCCCTTTCCCCTTCTCGGGTAGATGCCCACTCTATCTAGGGTGTCTTGTCAACAAAGATGCACGATCCAAAGGTCCATTAGGCAGGGTCTGGGCGCCACACATCGGGGCTGAGGCAGCCAAGATAAAGAGTTCGTCAATGCCTTGGTGTGGGTCAAACGGCAGAGAGGGCCCAAAGGTCCTTTTGCCTGGCGAACGACTTCTGCCATCTCTCCAAACAAAGTTCCAGAGAAGAGCAGCCCCTCCAGGCCTTGCAAAATATCGGATCAGGCAGCCTTAGACCCTTGAGGTAGGCATTTCATGGCAACAAACAAACGTTAGCCTCCAATGTGCAGGGGGTTCACACCTGGTGATCAACCGCTCAGGACAACGAAGTCACAAGAAGTGACGCCTAGTGTAGCCTATCCTGCAACCTCTGTGATATGTACAGAGCCCTTAGGGACATCCAGGAGAGACCTCAAGGGGGCCAATGAGACATTGGAATACAACGCCATCAGGACAGATCCCTTGGCATCCTCTCCCACTTGCTTGAAGGCCTCAGAAGACGTAGTGATGGACTTCGGCTGCTGAACATCAAACTCCTCCCAAACCAAATCCACTGGCAGTGGATGGGAAGGGAAGATATGCTACGGCGAAGAATACCATTACACCTTTACGTCTGGGATGGGTCGTCCGTGCCCCAGGTAGCTAAAAATTTACAGCTCTACATAAACCCATGTGCCGCGAGTCTTAGCTGTGAGCTGGTGGTAAAACCCAGCTACAAAGGTAGACAAAGGGATAGGAGTCTTGTGACGCATATCCTCCAGGACACAAGCCCTGGCAGGACAACATGGCTGCCCCCCACCACTCCTCCACTGGTGGGACCACAGCTTGGTCTCCCACCAGGCTCTGAATGAGGGCTTTGAGATGTTCAAAGCCATGTGGCATAGCCAGAGTTCTGTCCATGGGTGAGGAATATTGTTCCACAGGCCTTCTGGTTGCCATCAAGCTGGGCAGCTCAAAGCAGCTGTGGCATGGAGGTCAACACATCGACCACGACAGGGATCTGCTGAAGGAGGTGTCCAAAAGCAGAAGCTCATTGTCCTAGATGTTGAGGTCCAAAGACTCTGGACTTGCAACAGGAGTGGTGATGCCCAAAACCCCTCGTCAAAGGACGCATCATTCATGGGAGATTGAGCGGCTGCTTGTTACAGGAGGGGGGGGGGATGTCACCACGTCATGCAAAGGGGTAACAACAAATTTCATGGAAGTCATCACAGCTTTAAATGTCGCCTCTGACCTTGGCTCGTGCTAGCCATTCACCTTAGGTGAAAAAACAACCAATCTGGATAAAAAACTTTCAGATGTTTGCCAGTTTGGCAAAAAAATAAAAATGTTTTGAACACATTAATACCTGGCCTTACCGGAATAAAATTGACTTTCATTGTCACATTGTATTGTGACAAAACCTAACTTGGTGTAAGAAAGGACCTTTAAGAATAGAAACAATTTTTAACAGGTTTCTTTGCCTCTGTCAGGCATAACTGGATCACATATCAGCCATGTAGCACCTACATTGGCCTGTCTGGTAGGTGGTCAAATGTTTGCACAATGCTAAAACACATAGGCTTGGAAGCTCCTTTAGCAAATCCCAACTCTACCTGTGGTCTTGTGCATGAGCTGTGCCATGCCAGTGGCTTCAATATATTCATTAATGATCATACTGGGGGATTCCTTGATCCAGTTTAATGCTTGAGTAATCCAAAAGTAAAATCAAGAAAACATGCCTAACACTGTGAGTGTGAGGCAAGGGCAACCCTCAGGTCAGTGGCTAGAGATGCACTGGTTGTGTTGGGGTAAGCAGGGCGCTCATGACCTCCCATAGGAGATCTCTATGTGCCCTGCTTGCAATTGTCACTTTTTCTCCTTACTCCCCTGGGGGTTTTCTGGTATAAAGACACCAGCCACCTGAGTGTGCAAGCAAGCCACATGGGTTTGTCTTTGCTGCTCTAGTGGTGTCGCAGGTGAAAACTCAACAGAGTCTGATTCTAAAGCTTGGGGTTTGCTAGGTAGGGCCTACTGCCTACGCCTCGCTCTATCACTCTTTGTCTCTTATAGCAGCCATTTGTCTTCTCCCTAATCCTCACAGTATTTGCACATTCGTTCCTGAGCAAAAACATGACCCAGCTGGGGGCGACGACCATAGCAATGCTGATGATCATCCCAGGCTGAAGTATAGTTGTTCCGGGAGTCCAGATTCTGCCCTCTATCCAACAAGGATGTGGGAAAAGTGGTCACTGGATCAGCACCTGTGGCTTGCCGCCGAAAGGCAACAGTTGCGTGATGTGCACTGTTTACCCGCTCTCTGTGATACGTACGTTGACACGCCATCTTGAAAATCTAGGTTTAAAGCCAAACAACCAGCTCTACTCCCAGCTATATCATGGTGCCCAAAAGAGGAATGATGATAAGGGGAGCATGCATACCAGGAGTCTCCACCGGATAGAAACCGAGAGATGGTGCAACAGGACCATCAAGTTTTGGAATTAAGTGAGTGAACTCAATTCAATTTCTTGCCCTTTCTACCCAGACACAGAGGTCTTGGCAATGGTGGTCGAGAGGTAATGGTATAAAACTAATAGAAGGAATTACAGATCAAAACTGGATCTGTAACATGTTTGTCTCGCTGATTATGCTTTAGATTGATAATAAACTGTGTACATTTTAATTTAATATGCATAGCAGTCTCTTTTTGTTTCTGTGTATGCGTAGCTGTGGTTTTGCATGCTACTAGTTTTGTCATCTCTACATTCAGGGAACAGATAGCCTCTTTACAAGTTCTCTGTATATTTGATTGAAGCTGAGTTTGTGAACATGACTTGCAGCCGCTAACATTGTGAACAAAACACTTGAGTATGGTATGGATGATGTTCATGTGCTATCATCCATGTGCTTCTAATACTTCCTTTAATTTTAACTTTCAGTTCCCAGGAAACCTGGATCTCAGACTGCCATGATTAAAGCATCAATCCACAGTGAAATGGCAAAAACGGGCAATGGTTCAGTGATGTACAGCCCGCCAGCATGTACGGCTTCCTGCTCAACAGCCAGGCTAGCTCCACATGTAGCTATGCCCTTGCCTCACTCTGACAATTCTAGTCCAATGAAAAGTTTAGACTCATACATGTATGACCTGCCCACGATATCAGTGGTACCTATAATCCCCAGCAGCCCTACTACTATCTCTTACAAAAATTTAATAAAGAACCTTCCTCAGAAACTGCAAGCAAATCGAGGGTTTATAAAAAGGAAACATTCAGATAGTGATGCAGACGAGGAGCTGGTGGAGAGGAGGCTAAGTGTGAGACAGAGTGAAAGTGCTTTTAAGTACAAGGAAATTGTTGTCAAGAAGTGCACAGGATATACACAAATCTGGCTGTTTTCTACATCAAAGGCAAAGAATGCTCTCAACACAAAGGTGAGTTTTGTCAGTTGCTTGGCTGGCTGTAAAATGGTTACATGCAGCTCAACACTAATTACAGGGAAACGCTGCTGCCACATGGTGGCTGATTTACTGTATGTTTTGAACTTTGTGTTTTGCTATGTTGGAAACTGAGTCAACAGCATTCTTTAAAACATATAGACATGCTGGTAGGTCTGTGTAAAATGGGAATTTTTATTATATTTTTTATCATGAAGGGCCCAGGGATGAGAGTTGGTTGCCATTTGGCAACTTTCAGCCAAAATTGCTTTCCTTCAACAACATGAAATGTTCTTAGTTTGGTCTAACTGCTGTAAAATGTGCAAAATCTTTGGGGTAGGGCATATTAGGTTGCCAGTTTGCTCTTGGGGTAGCCAAACTGCACTCAGAGCATTCTCGTCCCTGAGGGCCATAATTGTGGTGCATTTGGAGGGGAGGGGGAAGCTTGTAAGAGGGGGGAACCACTCAATTTGAAATTGAAATCACTGATAATTATGAGCAAGTTTTATTGTGACTAATTCTGAATGAGTGAATCAAATACATACTACCTGAAGCTGGAGAAAAGAACTTACATCAGCTGCTGAAGTAAGTACATGTGTACAGTGGTCACCCTCTTATAAGGCCCCCCTGAAGAGAGGCCACCCCCTCTACAAAGGCCACTTCTCCATGCTGAAAGTATGACATTTTCATTGTATTTTACCCCTCTAGAGAGGCCACCCCTCTTATAAGGCCACTTTTCTAGTGCATTTGGGGTGGCCTTATAAGAGGGGGGCTACTGTATTTCATTCAGTGGTGCTGTACAAAAGCTGGGTTACTTTAATTCAGTTTCAGCTGTTCAGCAGTTGTATGTACAGTAGTCACCCTCTCATTTGTGCAAATTATGCAAACTCATGCATCATTGAAAAGCTTGCACCTAAAGTGTATGGAAATGATATTTGGATTGTATAAATTTATTTATTGATCCCAAGCATCAATCAATAAATCCGCATATGAAGTATCATTTGAATTTCAAGAATGGGACTATTTATTTTTCAATATGTCTCATATATGCAGTTATACATAATAGTCTTGGTGTCTAGTTGTTTTGTACATTCATTAGAATGGTGGATAATTGGTGATAATTACATATTGTCTTGTACATGTAGTAATGTCCTTTTGGCTCTCTTAAAAAAAAATGCCCACTGTATCATCCAGTAATAAAATAAAACATTTATATCTATGTCTGTAAGACATGCATACATCTGAAGTTGAAGGTGAGGATCACATGGCCAATTGGAATTTAGGGGTCAAAATGTGAAAATCTTCTGAAGGCCCTGCCATCTCTAATTTTTAGTGTATCACTATAAAAATTAATATAGTGCAATTGTGGAGGTCAAAATCGTGATTGATGAAGATATATGCACTAGTGGCGCCCCCTAGAGTTTGCCAGAAATTATAAGCCAAAATGTATTGAACAAAACTAGTTCTAAACCTCAAAAAATAATTAAACTTAGACATTTTAAATTGAAAGGTTCTATAGATTGTGTCCCTGTACTATTACATTGTAGCATATGAATGACTATGATGTAGCATGTATAAGTCACCACCCAGTTAACAATGGGAGTTGGCCTAGCATTGGCCCAAGGCTGAGCCATCCATGCCAACGTTGTGCCAATGGAAGGAACTTATTTGCTTTTGACATACATGTACCAGTGCTTCTGATCTAAGGCCATCCTTAAAAATAATCTTGTTGTGGTTTTCCCAGGTGGGTGTACAGAAAGAATGCAGGTGTGTGCTGTTTAGCTCAGCTGACTTGTCAGTCAGTTGAGCTTATGTTATGACTAGCCATCTGTCATCCTTCCATCCTAGTACAATTCACATTTTCAACTTTTTCTCTAAAACCGTCAGCCAGATTCACTTCAAATTTGGTGGGGCTATGCCTTGGGTTGGCCTTTAACAAATTTGTTCAAATGGTCATGCTCCATCTTTTTTTAATTTTTGTTTTTATGATTTTTTTGGGGGGGGGGGGGCAAACCTTTAAAAATCTTCTCCAAAACTTCTCACCCAATTGCTTTGATATTCCACAGGGACTCCTAGTTCTTAATTTGTTCACCAGGACGTGCTGTAGTTTTTTCAAATTTTTATGAATTTTAATGTTTTTTCTTACTTGTCACTTCTCCAGAACAGTCTCTCAGATTAAGTTGAAACTTTGTGGATATATTCCTTCTTAAAGGGTCAAGCAAAGATGATCACTAGGCAGCACTGCTGTGGATTCCTGATTTTTAACAATTTGGGGGGGGGGGGGTTACTTAATGGTAAATGCACCTTTTCTGTCGCTTGCTATATGCAAGTCAATGGGCATTCTAGTGGTAATTATGTCTCCCGGTGGAAGCCAGGAGACATATTTGTTTTAGTGCCCGTTTCTTCCGCTTCTTCTTCTTCTTCTTCTTCTTCTTCTTCTTCTTCTTCTTCTTCTTCTTCTTCTTTTTCTTCTTCTTCTTCTTCTTCTTCTTCTTCTTCTTCTTCTCCTTCTCCTTCTCCTCCTCCTCCTCCTCCTCCTCCTCCTCCTCCTCCTCCTCCTCCTCCTCCTCCTCCTCTTCCTCTTCCTCTTCCTCTTCTTCTTCTTCTTCTTCTTCTTCTTCTTCTTCTTCTTCTTCAACACTTGGTTTCCGTGTGATAAGTCTTGAAGGACTTGACAGAATTTGATGAAACTTGGTAGGATTATGTATCTAGGCAAGACCTAGGTTGGGATTGTATTTGGGTGACCTTGACCTAATTTTCAAGGTCACAGGGTCACTTATATGAAATTGGTTTCCGTTCGATAAGTCATGAAGAACAGGATGGAATTTGACGAAACTTGGTAGGATTATGTATCTTGGCAAGACCTAGGTTGCGATTGTATTTGGATGACCTTGAGCGAATTCTCAAGGTCACAGGGTCACTTATGTGAAATTGGTTTCCATGCGATAAGTCTTGAAGAACTTGATGAAACTTGGTAGGATTATGTATCTAGGCAAGACCTAGGTTGGGATTGTATTTGGGTGACCTTGACCTAATTTTCAAGGTCACAGGGTCACTTATGTGAAATTGGTTTCCATGCGATAAGTCTTGAAGAACTTCATGGAACTTGATGAAACTTGGTAGGATTATGTATCTAGGCAAGACCTAGGTTGGGATTGTGTTTGGCTGACCTTGAGCGAATTCTCAAGGTCACAGGGTCACTTATGTGAAATTGGTTTCCTTGCGATAAGTCTTGAAGAACTTCATGGAACTTGATGAAACTTGGTAGGATTATGTATCAAGGTAAGACCAAGGTTGGGATTGTATTTGGGTGACCTTGACTTAATTTTCAAGGTCACAGGGTCATTTATGTGAAATTGGTTTCTCTGCAATAAGTCTTGAAGAACTTGATGAAAATTGCTAGAGTAATGTATCTAGGTGAGAGCTAAAATAGGATTGTAATTTTCAAGCAAACTTGGTCATTTGTAATTTGTTATCACCTGTAGTTATTCAGAAACGTAAGTGTTCCATTGAACCATGTTTTATCATAGTATATTCTATAAAATGAATGATAAATTTCGCAAGATCACAATCACATGGAACCCTGACCTAACACATGCTTGCCTGCTTGAGTGTGTGGTGGACACTGATGACATGGCTGATCCATTTTTTCCACGGTTTGGAGCAAGGTCAACATAATTGCCAAAACACATGTGGTGGCAATGGGAAAATGCCATATCTTATTTTGATCCATAACTTATGTTTTGCTGTGAGTTAGGCTCCACTGCACTTGTACAATAAAGTTAAGACAGTCAGTTATGTAATCAAAACAATTTTACGACAGTTTAGGCTGATTACTTCGCAAGTTAAGGCTCCTGCCAGGTGATGCATCAGGTCCATTACGCGTAATGGGAAATTACAAAACTGAAGACCAGCAAATATTTTCAAGTTGCAAAACACATTTTTCAGCACCCATACAAGAGTTCTTTATTGAAATAAAGATTTTAAGGGTTGTAATCTTAAATTTGATAAATGATGATTTCTTTGAAAAGCATATGTAAATCGATAGTGATGAAGTGATGGTGGCAGAAATTTGCGTACCCGCAAAAGTCTGCCCTGGACTCTGCAGTTGAGCTTACGGTCATGTATATGGGGTTCCTCCAATAAGCGACCACCTGCATTTTACGACCACTTTTTAGTCTGCGCTAGGGGTGGTCACTCAATAGAGGGACTGCTGTACCACAGTTCTTGGGTTATCATGCCATTTAGTGAAAGAACACTGCAAACAACTTTTGAAAAAACAAAACAGAACTACCTCCTGGTCTCCTTTTTTCAGATCATGTAACCCCCAACAACTGTTTTATATTTAAAAAAAAAAAAACCCGCCGGATGTAATTTTTTAGGGTCATGTAACCCCCAAGAAACATTTTTTTTTTGACGATGGCCTAAGGTCACCAACTGCTGTTACATCCCTTCACTGGGCCAAGTTTAATGTGAGGAGAGCTGTTGGTTGCTCAACTGCACATCAAAGTTAATAATAAATTTGGATGTATACATGTAGCTCACCTAAGAGCCCACATGATATGTTATGCTGGCTTTTTGCTTGCAAAATTCTTGCCTAGTTTTCTCAATGAGCCCAGAGAGTTCAATGCAGCACAGTGGTGTGTTGGTGCGACTTGATCGGATAAAAATTCATGGATTAGCATATACATGAAATATAATAAAATCATTCGTAATAAAAATTTAGCATTTCCCCCCTTTATTACATGCTAAAATGTGAAAATTTTGGGTTTCACCTGCTCATTCTTTGGATATATGCTTAATGCTAAAAATTGTCACCAGATGGTGTGAACAGACAAACATGGGAGTCAAGAAAATAGTTCACATGTTTATTCAAAGTTTCTAATTTACCTGCTTCATAAATATAATGTATAAACCAAACACTTACACATTCAGCATTTGATGATTAACAATAACAGTTAACAGATGGGATGTGGAATTGATGAAATTAGGCCTGCAAGTCACCAGAGAATAAAAAAAGACTTCAGCTCCCATGAGCCATTCCACTGTGGTAAACAAATGCTGTCAACAAACATGGCAGCCACCATGGACATTTGGACCACGTGATTGGCTTACTGATGAAAATCATGCAAAACATTATTAAAACATCAGAGCTGTCTATATCATAAGAGCCCCTATATGATTGGAACAGATGATCTATAAACACTGAAGTTTATAACAGTATTGGTGGCATGTGAAACAACTGATAATATGACAATTATGAACAATGTAGCTGTGTGCTTATATTTGCTTTTAATGAATCAATTTTGATAGTGGGAGTTTTAGGATCATTCCTGAGGTGAGACAGGTTCAAAAAATCAGCATACCAGTAGGAAGTAGGAAGTAGGAACTTGTCAAAAAGGTTCCTGGGCTATGTACCCATAAACAACGTGCGGTGTGACATAGAGAACACACCGTGTGACTCAGGCGAAAATATAGCTGAAAGGAAATTCAAACTTCAGAGTAAATATGAAAACTATCATTTGAATGATATGGCATATATGGAGCTGTGGACAGTGAAAGTAGTACAGGAATCATTGCGCCTTGTGAACAGGCCATTGTGGTTATGTGTTTTGGCTATGCACACATAAACTGCATTTGCTGGTCCTATTCTAATGCTGAAAACCAAGCCATATGTAAATATGTGATTATGAATGTACAAATTTGTCAAATGTTTTTTAGAGGTGTGTATTGCCAGCTCAGCTGAATCGGGAACATTTTGTATCTGGCTGGTGCTTATAGTCCCAGTTCAACAGTCCAGGGCCCTAGGCCTGCTAAGCAATAAGAGATGTGTATTAGCTGCTAAACACATAAAACAAATGGTTAAAAGATGCAGGCAGCCTATGACTGTATACAATCAATCACTGAGTGGGGGCAAAAAAAAGTCATTTGGCAGGTAAATATGTGTAAAAACATTTTTTTCAACCTAGGAAAGTACAGTTCTTGTGGGGGTGGTCCATACCCTTTGGCTATCAAGAACAACATCTAGACATCGTGAGTTGACAGTTTATCCTGACTGATACTGCCAATCACAGTGAGACTTATAATCATGACAGTGGGTTAAATCTCTATGTGGAAAAAAGTGATGTACATGTATTGTCACCTAACACATTTGCTCATCATGGTAGCATTTGCTTAGAGCATACATGTACACGGAGAGCCTCCAGAGTAGCTATTGTGAACTCAAACATCTATAAGATGATCCTGGTGAGATACAGTATAAGGCTGTGTGTATATAACATAGAGCCCTTGTACCACACCAACACTGTATGTATACATATACATGTCTTGCAGGTCTTGGAGGAGCTTAGCCAAGCATTGCACAATGCTAAATTTGATGACAGTCGCTTAGTCATGCTGACTGGGTCAGATAGCATCTTTTGCTCAGGATTGGATCTCGACTCTTTATTGACAGAGGACCGCAGAAAAGTTGCCAAAAACATGACAGATGCATTGAGGTATGTACACTAACTTCTTTGGGGTTTTTTTTGTTTTTTTTTTTTTTTCTTGTACTTTTTTTAAAAATTAATCTCCAGAGATTTTTCCCATGATTTCTTTCATTAAAGATGTTAAAGATAAAAATGTTTCCCTCTTAAAACTGTGCAGTAGTCAGGTGTCCTCTCAGTCTTCAATGTTTTTTTTTTTCTTTTTTTCTTTTTTCTTTTTTTCTTTTTTCTTTTTCACTTATTTCGACAATTTGATAGAGAAGTGTCTCAGAGGAGTCCTGTTACAATAGCATGCCCCAGGTAAACATGTTTCCTTGGCATGGTTGCCAAGTGCACAACCTGTGCCAAGCAAAGCTCTTTGTGCAATCAAAAACATCAGGGTTGGATGGAGAGAATTATATACACATTTATACAGGTGCATAGCCATGATTATAGAAGACATTCTGTCATGTCATATTGGTGTCCCATGATAAAAAATAATCAGTTCACATTGTAAATGTAAGCCTGTAACTCTGCAGTCAGATTGAATAGCAAGGCAATTAGATGTACCAAAACTACTACTTTCTGTGATCAGGTGATGATAGTTTTTGCTTTGTCATCTTAAATCCCACTGGGAGAACTTGATTACCCTCACAAGTAAGCTGGTCAGAGAAATCTGGCAGAGGTGCCATGAAAACTTAGCCAGGTGTATCAAAATAGCATAAACAATGATCACGAGAAAGGCCTTCATGTACAGTGTAATGTAGGTGAAGGAAAAAAAATTAGGCATAGAAAAAAAATGAAACAAAAACCACAGTTGATTTAGATTTTGAGGGTTAAACAAAACAAAAAAAGTAGGATTACGATTTGGCACATGTAAAGACTTGCATAACCATGGTAACAGTAAAGTTTTGCTATGTAATGGTTCATCAGTGGATTTATATAGGAGGAAATGTTGCTGCAATCAGGGGCCAATAACTTGACTGGTGTGGTGTTTACTCATGTATGATGTTAGTGGTTGCTGTATGGTTTATTTACACACAGATACTGAAAACCACACACAATCTTTCAGAAATAGTTTTTATTCCCTAGCTACATTGGCAGTGTATTATAACTGCCTAGCCTGAGCTACATTGCAGTGTATTATAACTGCCTGGGCCGAGCTATATTGCAGTGTATTATAACTGCCTGGGCTGAGCTATATTGCAGTGTATTATAACTGCCTGGGCTGAGCTATATTGCAATGTATTATAACTGCCTGGGCTGAGCTATATTGCAGTATATTATAACTGCCTGGGCTGTGCTATATTGCAGTCTATTATAACTGCCTGGACTAGCACTAGGAGTTTTTACCATGTTTACCTTTTAGCCAATTTGGCTAAAGCTGCAAAATTTCTTTCAGCCAAATTTTATCTTCTTTAGCCAAACTTTACTCCTATTAATCTGACATGCATTTTCGACAACTATCCTCACAATAAATGTTTGTATTATGTTTTCAAGGAATTTCATTGGTGCAATGATATCATTCCCGAAACCCATTGTGGCAGCTGTCAATGGGCCAGCAGTGGGTATTGGTGTGGCCATTCTTCCGCTCTGTGATATTGTGTATGCCAGTGACAAGGCTTCCTTCTACATGCCGTATGCACGTCTGGCACAGACTCCAGAGGGATGCTCCTCCTTCACATTCCCACAGGTCATGGGCATGGCCATGGTAAGCAGAGGTTCAATCAGATCTTTTGTGTTAGGAACGAACCTGAGGTGTCATGAGGATGGCATACAGTGAAACCTCCCAATACCGAACACCCTTGGGACTGGAAAAAAGTGTTCAGTATAGTGAGGCGTGCGGTATAGGGAGGTTTGATAGCATTGAAAGTATATATTTGGGACTGAGAAATGGTGTTCAATATAGCCAGGTGTTCGGTATATGGAGGTGTTTGGTTAGAGAGGTTTTACTGTAGTATGCAGTACATGTACTTTAATTACCATTAAATTCCTTAAAAAATCAATCATGGTAATGGAACTAGGCCACGGCACAAGCACTGTTAACTTGCATCATCCAGCCATGGGAATAAGCTAAGT
This sequence comes from Hermodice carunculata, assembly GCA_964020975.1. NCBI lineage: Eukaryota > Metazoa > Annelida > Polychaeta > Eunicida > Amphinomidae > Hermodice > Hermodice carunculata. The sequence continues at coordinate 81,111,603 of OZ026624.1, forward strand.
GAGAATTTCATTTGAGCATGCTCAGTGTGGTTCATTTTCTGCTTAGGTCACGGGTTATCAGATACAACTTTCTCCCACTCACACAGAAATGTACAGTGGTATGAATTCAAAATCTGCTTGCTGTACTGAGATTGCAACTTGGTTTATTCAACAAGATGCCAATTGCCCAGCCCTGATTGAATAGCATTATGCCAAGAAACAGACTGCAATGCGTATCTGCATTGGATTAAAGCAAATTTTGTACAGTGAATGGCCATTTTGCTGTGCGCAAGTGCAAATTTGAATCCAGTATTTTGACTATGGGTATGCAGAGGCTTCGTCATGTTCATGGGGTTGTTAAACATGTGAGTGACAATCCCACACAGTACAGGCATGGCTACAGTGAACCAAGGGTTAGTGTACACACTTCATATACTGCGGATGATTCCATGAGTTATGGGCAGGGCCATAGTAAGAAAATGGTTAATGTGCTCACTTCATATGCTAGAAATGATTCCATGGGTCACAGACACGGCCATAGTAAATGAGTTAATGTGCTAATTTTATACACCTACAGCCATGGCCATGTTAAACAGAGGGTTAGTGTGTTCACTTTATGTACTAGGAATGATTCCATGACTCACACGCATGGCCATAGGAAACAAGAGTTCATGTGCTCTTGTATGTATTAGGAATGAGTACACGAGTCACTGGCATGGCCACTGTAAACAAAGGGTTACTTCATAAACATTGTGCTAGAAATGATTGCATGGGTCTTAAGCAGGACCACTGTCATGTGGCAATGTAACATTTGGCTTTAGAAGCCTACTCCATGTTGGTGACAGTCCTACAAGTCATGTACAGCTTCATGTTGGTGACAGTCCAAAGAGTCATGTGTACAGCTTCCTGTTGGTGACAGTCCTACAAGTCATGTATGGCTAGAGTATGCAAGGGTTTTAGAATGTGCTGAATGTTCATGCGATTCATACCAGTGATAAATCTCCAACTAAACCATGGCTATGACTATACTATGCCACAGAATGCAGGGACTTCACAGTGTGCTCACCAGAAACTATGAACAGGAAGTAATGTTCCTTTGGGTCCTGATTAGAGTCATGTTGAATCAAGGCTCAAAGTGTTGGCTATTTATTACTGTTAATGTCAGTGTTTGTACATGTCCTTGGTCATAGTGATGTTAGACTTGACTTACAGGATGCCCTGTGCACATGTAGCCCCTCAACATATTCAGGTTATGGCTTTGACCTTGGCAAAGAGGCAGTTTTTCCTTCATATTGGAAGCTGAAAAATGGCCCACCTGTCACCTTTTCCTCATCAACTGTCACCTTTGTTTTCATTTATACTCATGTCAATTCAGTTATTTTAATGTAACTTATGATACACATTTCTCCAAAAACAACTTCTGGATGTTATCCTGTTACCACTTGTTATACTTTGAAATCCTGGGTAAAACTGGGGAAGGACATAAAAGTGAACGACTGCAACTAAAGCATTTACAGTGGTTGCCATGAGTACCCTTACTCATTGTTGCAGTACAAAATCTCTGGTTGCTTAGGTTGTTCTTTCAGCATACTATGAAACGATAGTACCGCCAAGTTTCAAAATCACACCTTCTGTTTCAAAAGGCAGTCCTCAGTGATATAGTCTTTCAGTTGGAGCAACATGAATATTTTAAAATCCTTATACCCACGGGGATAGTGGATATTAAAAATCACTAGTCCCATTGAAAGCAATGGTTGTCCTTAGGGCTAGTGCTTTGAAGTTTTTAGTCCCCCGCCCACTTGGTGGGGGACTATAGGTTTGCACCTCGTCCGTCCGTCCGTCCTTCCGTCCGTCCATCCAAAGCTTCTCCGGGCCATATTTCCAACACCATAACACCCACAGCTACCAAATTTAATGTGTTTGTACTTCCTAGGATAGAGGTGTAATGTGTGCCAAAAGTAGGTTACTAGGTCAAATATCTGGGTCACAGAATACATATGTATGAAAAATCTTGTCCGGGCCATAACTTTTTTGTCCTTTTACTTAGAGTCATGAAATGTTACACAAATGTGAAGCTTAGTCTAAGAAAGTGTCATAAAGCAAAACTAGGTCACTAGGTCAAATATTTGGGTCACCACGATATGTAAATATACAGAAACAAATTTTGTGCGGCACATATCTTCCCTATATTAATGCTACCTCTTCAATTTTTTTATGGTGGGTAGACCTTAGGTAGTAGCTGTGCATAGGCATTGTTTTGTGTGGCTAATTACTTGCATTAATTAATTATTTAACAAAGTTCGTTAAGCAAGACAAATTTTGTCCGGGCCATATCTTCTAAACTATTAATGCTAGCCCTTTGAATTTTTTGTGGTGGATAGACCATAGGTAGTAGGTGTGCATAGGCATTGTTTTGTGTGGCTAATTACTTGCATTAATTAATTATTTAACAAAGTTCGTTAAGCAAGACAAATTTTGTCCGGGCCATATCTTCTAAACTATTAATGCTAGCCCTTTGAATTTTTTATGGTGTGTAGACCTTAGGTAGTAGGTGTGCATACGCATTGTTTTCTGTGGCTAATTACTTCCATTAATTAATTAATTAACGAAGTTCATTAAGCAAGCTCAAGATACAATACAAATTTTGTCCGGGTCATATCTGCTAAATTATTGATGCCAGCCCTTTGATTTTTCATTATGGTGGGTAGACCTTAGAGGGGATATGGTAATGGGCACCGTCCGTGTGTCCATCCGTCCATCAAATATTTGGGTCACAGTAATACATAAATGTACAGTATTTTCATGTCCTTACTGTAATTCTTAAAAAAATTTGACTTCTTGTTATAAAAGTTTACTGACAATGTATTGTGACCTAAAAGTGTGTCACGACGCAAAACTAGGTCACTAGGTCAAATATCTAGGTCACAGTGTAAACTCCATGTAAAACCTTGTCCATGCCATATTTCCCTTACTATAATACCTACAGTTACCAAATTTATTATTTTAATACTACCTGGGGAGTTGTTCTGTCACATGGCAAAAGTAGGTCACTAGGTCAAATATCTAGGTCACTGAAATCCATTCAAAATCTTGTCCGGGCCATAACTTTTTTGTCCTTTTACTTAGATTAATGAAATTTTACACAAATGTGAAGCTTAATCTAAGAATGTGCCATACTTTTAATTTTTTTTTTCATCTAGGTCACACCCCTATATAGTAGTCCATTCAACCTCGTGGGCGACGAGCGGGGGACTATGTATTGCTCTGCAATACTCATTAACTTGTTATATATGCCCTCCTTGGGATCTAACTTATTCTAGGCTAGTGAACATTCAAATTGATGGGCCCTTTTCACAAATGTACATGCAGATGCTGCTTGTTTCTATTGTTCTCATTTTGACATGCTTCAAAAGTTAAACCATTAAAAGAGCTCACGGTTAGCATGGTTCACATAGTTCAACGTCTTTTTGCATTGATAATAAGGTGAATTATGATGAAATAGTGAATGTAATTAGTAGAGAACTTCACTGTGGTAATGTGAATTATCGAATGAAGGTATTGGTCTGCTCATTGGCACTGCTATAAAAGGAAGTATGGGTGCCAATCACTGCATAAGTTGTGATGAACAAGCTGAATTACTGTAATGATTCCAGATTCATATTCCTCATGAAAAGACCTTCCATTCAAGTACCAGCATGCTTATGGTCTGAGAGAAAAATATGGTCCAGATCAACAGTTTTCCTCTGCACACTTCCGGCGCAACGCTCCCAAAGTAAGCCAAGGAAAACTGTTGACTCAGTCTCTAATTCGGCACTGAAAGAGTGAATTTTAGTTTGAAATTATACATATAGATGCGTAATGAACATTACCCAATTTCTGCCCTATTGATAAATTTGTAAATTGGATTTTTTAAAATAAAGTAGTGATTCATTACTTATTATGTTGCTACCACTTTTATAATACAAGATTGTATTGCAGTTATTGTACCTTGGCATATTGCAAAAAAAAAAAAAAAAAAAGTAATGGTTCTCATTTAAATATAGAAACAGGGTAGTTTCTGCCCAGAAATACTGACCAGAATGTTTACAGTACTTATTATTGTGAATACTGGTTATTATCTATCTGTCTTATATTCATGTGTACATGTAAACGGCTCACTGATAAAGAGCAAACATGATATAGTGATCCCCCTCTTATACGGCCCCTCTCTCCAGAGGCCACCCCTCTTGAAAGGCCTGCATTCTTGTGCAGAAAGTATGGTATTTCCCTTATATTATCCCCCTCAAGAGAGGCCACCCCTTTTATAAGGCCACTTTTTGGCTGCACGTGGGCTGGCCTTATAAGAGGGGGACCACTGTAGATGCATTCTGAATCAGACAATGTTTCAGTAGTTCCTGCAGACATCCTGCCTTTTCAGTGGTTACATTTTGTAGCATAAGCCAAGATCTGTTAAAAAAACTACGGTCTTGTTTGGGGGAAAAAAATCACCTAAATGCACAGTGTTAATTACTGGATGTGGCACTTTAGCGCCATGAGCATCCTGTCAGGGTAAAAAGTTAGTTAATAAAAATGAAATATTAATTTCTCTTATTGTTTAAATTATTTTATTTGATACATACCCCTCAAGTTCTCTGTTAGGGCAGAAATATAAGTTGGCAAAGAACACAAGGAATTCAACTATTGCATTGAGTACTGGGTTTGACACCTATCCTGTAACACCCTATCAGGGTTGGTGATAAGTTAATATGGTCAGCAAAAATTGACCATTTCAGCTGACATGAATGTCAATATGCTAAATGCTCGGGTCTCCAGTTACGGATACATGTAACAGAATCCCTCAGCAGATATCTTTGCCCTTTTAATTATTGTATAGTGACATATATGTGTGTGTGCATATATATATATATATATATATATATATATATATATATATATATATATATATATATATATATATATATATATACATACATACATATATACATATATATATATATATATATATATATATATATATATATATATATATATATATATATATATATATACATGTTTATTGATACAGTGTCATTCATATTATCACAATGGTAATTTGACTGTGTCTGATGGACAGTAAACATTCCATGTATTCCTTGCAGCACTCTAATATAGATGTAGGTGTTAATATACATGTACATATATATATATATATATATATATATATATATATATATATATATATGAAATAAGACTTCTTAGTCATGATGTGCAAACTGATACAGAGGTTCATGATAAAGCTATAGCATTGAAACCCTGTTCTAAATTCTCAATAAACCTCAACACTGAAAACAAAAAAAGGCAGGACAGATTTTCATTGCTGGTCACAGTTTTTCACACAAAACTTGTATATGCAATGAAAGATGGCGACTGAAACAAAGTACAGTGGCCCCTGCCTTGAGAGACTCCAATGAGATTACCTGGCTTGAAAAAAACACTTTTGGCAGGTCCCTGCTGCTAGCTTTTCCATATCATTGTACTTCTAATGAAAAACCACCAGTCTTGAGAGGCCACTTCTGGGCCTTCTCTTGGGGTGGCCTCTCAAGATGGGGACCACTGTAACCAGTGATTCCTACTTTTATGACCTCCTCCCCCCACCATGAGGGAACCCTGTCCTTTCAGAACCACTCTTTGAAGACACTTGAATATATATATTTTTTTTCCAAATACACCTATTTTAAGATCACGTGCTATACACTAGTGTTTGCTGGCAAAAGGGATGGTCTTAAAAAGAAGGTTCTGTTGTATTCAAGGTAGAAGTGCACTATCACATTGATACTGCTAGACGTCCCATATCTTATGCTGATAGTTGTATGTACAAATGCACAAGTAAAATACATTCTCATGGTTTACTGAGACATAAGCAGTGCTTATCTTCACCCTCCCCCCCCCCCTCAAAAAAAAAAAAACCCTACCAAAACTGGCCAGTTACTCCAGGGTTTGTACCTAATTTCAACAGTTATGGAAAACGATTTGGACTATAATGTTAGGCAAGACCTATCAATATAACATGCCCAGGGCAGCCACTTTCTTTGGTGTGGGGTAGGTACTCACCACCCAACCCATGTCAAGGAAAGTTTCTGAGTCTGAAACTCCAGTCTTAGTTCAAGGGGGAATGGTTAACATAGCTTCCAGTAAACATTTTATCTTGCTACTAATTCTCAAAATGGATTTCAAAATGTCAAAGATTGCATCATTAGTGATGTATAGTATACATGTGTTGTAAATTGCCTTATTTTTTTGTGTATAAATTTTCACGGTTTCACTGTAGTTTTAATTTCACTGTTTTGGACATAATTCCTATTCAAACAATGCTAAAGTACTATTTCACTGTGTTATATTTTCACGGTTTTGTGCCATAAGTGAAATAGGTGAAAAGAGTTGGGAGAAAGTTTCAGATTAACATATTTTTATACTCTTGCCCAACAGCTTTTCAGATCCCCTTTGATACCTCCACATTTAACTCATTCCATACGTCGCTGATTTTTACGTATATTTACCTAGATGTAAGACAACAATTGCATTTAAATTCTTCATGAAAAGAGCTTTCATTCAAGTACACACATACCTATAGCCTTAAGTCAGTGCCAGAACCACTGACCAGGGCCTGTGACCATTGTATGGGATGAGTTAATATATGAAGCATGCTTGAGTTTGAAAAAATACATCATGAAGACTCAGAATGATATTTTCAGAACTGAAATAAAACAATATGTTAATCATTGTGGGAGAAAAGGGGCGATCATCTCATATATTGTTTTTTCATTGGAGGCATGCAGTTATTGGGGTGGGTTTTTTTCAAGGGGGGGGGGGTATCTGCCTTTAAACATGGATGTTTAAACTATAATAATAGATAATGGAATTTTTGTAGCTGAGTGACTGGTATGGGGGGGGGGGGGGCACATACTCAACATCAGGGTGGGTGTGCGCCTCGGACATTTATTCAATACCCTATCTTAATCCTAGACCAGATGTAAAAAGGTACCCTTTCTTAATCCTGTAATGAGTTGAAAGGAGTATTGCATTGGTGCATCCTAATTGTTACCCCTATCCTAATCCAGCTGTGTACATTTTAGGGGGCTTTTCTAATTCTGGGAGTAATGAAAACAGGGCCTTTCCCACAGCACATACCCAGTACAATCCTACATGGAACTAACCCCCCGGGCTTGTATCTGTTAACATGTATTTGTTTGAGATATTGGTCAGTTTTGACAAGCTTGCTGTATATCGTGTCTGTTGTAGGCCAATGAGATGCTGATAGCAGGCAGGAAGCTGACAGCCATCGAGGCCCACCAAATTGGGCTGGTGTCACAAGTGTTTTGGCCCACTATTTTGATGCAGGAAGTTATACCTAGAGTACAAAACATAGCAACTTTCTCTGCTAAGGTAAGTTCTTGACAAATGTAAAATCATGAAACATGTAGTATCTTGTGTTCCTAATACATTAAAGACTTTTAAGATTGTTTTGAAATCTTTGCAATATTAACCTGAGCTGAAAACAAAAAAAAAATACCATGCGCAACAGATATAAGACAGGTCGTGTACTTTGATTTACAAGAGTCTTTATACTATGGTTGCTTGAAAAAAAACCACAATACCAAGACATTGTGCACAGTACAAAACCTGTACCAAATGGTATTGAGGTACAATCCATGAGTAATAACTTCTGATGGTACAAAGTTCCCATTGTAGTTAGGCCCCTGTCTCTCTACGGCTGCTATCTTGCTACAGAAAGTTACCACACCTGCAATTTAAGAGCACCACCATCAGAGACCACCTGGTTTTGTGACCACATTTCTGGTGGCACAACAGTCCATATTCTTTGTAAATTTACGTGCAATATGTAGCTGCATTGAGCTGGCAAGATGGGTGGTCTAAAGCAGGTACCACTGCATTTCCTCATAATAGTCTCAATTAAAGCCACCTGTGTATTATGGCCCCTGTTGTGGTGCTGTACAGGTGGCTATATTAGAGAGGGACCACTGTAGGGGTAGAGGTATTAGAGAGAGACCACTGTAGGGTAGTTGTATTAGAGAGGAACTAGAGTACGGGCGGCTGTATAAGAGAGGGACCACTGTAGGGTAGCTGTATTAGGGACTAAAGTAGGGGAGGCTGTATTAGCAGAGGGACTACAGTAAGGGAGGCTGTATTAGAGAGGGAGAGTAGGATTGGCTGTATTAGAGAGAGACCACTGTAGGGTAGCTGTATTAGAGAGGGACTAGACTAGGGGAGGCTGTACTAGAGAGGGACTAGAATAGGGGTGGCTGTATTAGAGAGGGACCACTGTAGGGTAGCTATATTAGGGACTAGAGTAGGGGACGCTGTATTAGAAGAGGGACTAGAGTAGGGGAGGCTATATTAGCAGAGGGACTACAGTAAGGGAGGCTGTATTAGAGAGGGATGAGAGTAGGAGTGGCTGTATTAGAGAGAGACCCCTATTGGGTAGCTGTATTAGAGAGGGACTAGACTAAGGGTGGCTGCATTAGAGAGGGACCACGGTAGGGTAGCTGTATTAGAGAGGGACTAGACTAGGGGTGGCTGTACAAGAGAGGGACCACTGTAGGGTAGCTGTAGTAGGGACTAGAGTAGGGGAGGCTGTATTAGAGAGGGACTAGAGTAGGGGTGGCTATATTAGAGAGAGACCACTATAGGGTAGCTGTATTAGAGAGGGACTAGAGTATGGGTGGCTCTATTGGAGACGTCCACAGTAGGGTAGCTATATTAGAGAGGGACTGCAGTAGGGGAGGCTGTATTAGAGAGGGACTGAAGTAGGAGTGGCTGTATTAGAGAGGGACCACGGTAGGGTAGCTGTATTAAAGAGGGACTGAAGTAGGGGTGGCTGTATTAGAGAGGGGCCACTGTAGGGATGTTTGTATTATGTGACAGTCAAAATGAAAAAAAATTCTATCTTGAAGGAGAGTTAAAATATATAATTTTGAAAACCCGGCCTGATATTGTCATTGCTGATACGTATCAGCCTGGATCATTGTCTGTGCCGAAAGTGTTGATAAAATGATCAATTCTACATAGGTCAAAGCTCTCAATTAACAAATCATCATATGTTTATTTTTATATGTGCATGCAATTTATTTTTTCCTTGCAGGCTCTTGAGGCCAGTAAGATTCTAATTCGCAGCCATCAGCGAGCCAAGTTAGAATACACAAATGAGAGTGAATGCCAGATGTTACTGGAGCGGTGGTGCTCAGGAGAGTGCCAAAAAGCTATTCGAGCATACCTGGATGATGAGACAGATATCTTACTATGAGCATGCCAGACACTTGCATTCCTTGCCAAAATGTGGGAAAGGTTGTTTTATCTCAGTCGAAAGCTGTGCGTCTTTACAGTTTTTTTAAGTATGGTCTAGCTGTTTTGAGTTGTGAGAATATTGTGTCTGACTGAGGCCTGACTGCCCCCTGTACCTTGTATCATATATACTCCTCAACATGATATTACTGCCTGTGTTGTGTACATGGTATATGCAACAGCCTGTGAAGGGACATGTACTTTTGATGTTTTTCTTGCTGACCGTCTGCAGGTCATGTACCATTACAAAGAGGATAATGCTGGCAGTCTGTATACAATGTCTCTGCCATGGGGAAGTGATGGGTTCTACGCAGGTGTGGTCCTCCAACTAAGGAACAGTGATAAGCCCCCCATAGGAGTAATCTCTTGGCCTGGAAACAGTGCCTGGTCCTCTACACTGAATGGTCTGTTGTAGGTACAGTGCTCTTCTGTTTTCAGAGGTGATGTCCTGCCCTATGACTAGGGCTGCGCCTTCCACACTGGTGATCTTTGAGCCTAGGTCCAATTTTGAGGCTTTTGTAGGTGGTCTGTTGGCCTAGATTCAGTAAAAAGATCTCTACAGTCTCTTGTGCTAGGACGAACTTTAACAGACACCACCACACATTATGCAGCAGTCTTTGTAAAAGACATACTTTTTACATTTCGGCAATCTTTTTTTGTCCTGTTTATTTGTATGTATATTTGTCTCAGTAAAGAGAGAAGATGGGATGTGGGGTAAATAGCATTGCCATGTGACCTTATTTATTGCTCGTAATCAAATTTTACTTGATCAGGAGACATTTCTTTTAAAGAAAGTTTATTCTGCACATTGGAAATTTTCCTGAATTCTTTTTAAAATAGTCTGTCAATATAGATATACTGGTAGTAGTGAAGTTTTAAGAGGTAACAATGTAAACTATATGTATAAATATATTTATATTATATATACAATTAAGTTAAACTGGACAAAAGCAGCAGTGGCTATGTAAATACTTGTAGCTGAAAAGTGAATGGAAACAAACTTGTAAGTTATAGAGTTCTCATAGAAAATGTGTGCATGTATAAGTTATTGAGACTCAGGGTAATCAGGGAATACCCAGTTAGTGTGAGAGCATGGCTGTACAAATGTCACCATTTGTCTTAGTATCAAGCTGGAACCCATCAACTGGAGCAAAGCTAGTCACCAAAATTGACAGTGGCATCTTAATGGCTTGAAATGCTGACAATGGTAAAACAAGTGGCACTTGAATTTCTGAATGAAGTAAATGTTGTCTTTGGTCATTATAAACCTTGACCTTGGCATTTCCAATTTTTACAGTAAATTTGCAGCATGGGATCCTCAATACGTATGATAAGAATTCTAATATTTATGTGTCTTTTAAGTTTCCAAATGCCTGGGATAAAATCCATCTTTTAACAACACACCGAATCTGTTGACAAAGAGAATAGAAATCTCCTGCTCACTTTGTAAAAGTTAGGAAAGGGTTTTTTGTGTGTGTATAAAAACTAAGAACAGCATGTGAATAAAATTATTTGTATTTAAGACACAGGAGAATGCTTGTATTGAAAAATCAAATAAAACAAAAATCACCTTCAAAAACTTTGCCTATCCTTCCTGTTGTACATAATATACATCATTTTCTCCACGTATGGTTTCTATTTCTAAATATTCAAGTATTCATTCATATAGTCAGATTAAAATTGAGAATATGTTCTTTTCATGAGACTGTGATTGTAAAATGTAGGGCACCATATACCACTGAACACCTAGGTGGTTCTTTGAAGACTGAGGAAAAAGTAGTTTCAAATAAAGTTTTGCATATGTTGGGTGACCTGAATGAGGGGGCTGGTGCTCTCAAAAAGATGTGGAATTCTGGTATCCAGCTCTTTCTCTCTCTCTCTCTCTCTTCAACTCCCTTCCCCTCCCTCACAGTCACGCATATTGTGAAAGTACATTTAGAGTCAAAGTAGTGGTTATGCCTGTTGGAAATCAAAATTTGTAAAAAAAAAAAAAATGAAATAAAATACAATAAAAAAGAATAATAAAAATAAATGGAATGATTGGGTTCAAACTTCACCAGGTTTTCTTGTGTTTAATGTGCCTTCATTATAAACCAGGTTTTGCGGATCTTGATCTACTTTGTAGATGCTCCGTAAACTTCTCAGACAGGAATCCATTTTAAAAAAAGCATGCAATTTGTCCATCTTCTAGCCAGTGGGTCTGCAAGGCATGATGTTTGTAGGATCTCTGATTCCCATGATTGCATTTGTGCTCAGGGACAGGGTTGCTGCGAGTGCATTCCCATCTGCCAGTCTGGAGTTGATTTTTATGGTATAATCTTTATTGTATCGATAGATTTTGTATTGGAGCATGTTTAGAGGGAATCACCAAGGTGGTGTCTTCTGAGGTAGCATGTCCTCAGGGCCATTGTTATCTATCCCAGTGGCTATCTCAGGCAGCATGTTTTCAGGACCAATAACATCCAAACCATATGCTTTTTGGGTAGCATGTCCACAAGGCTTGAAAAGGGGGAAAAATACACCCTAGAAATTGTCTGGAAGAGCAATCCTGAGGGATTTGAGTATGTAGGGGAGAAATGTCTTCAGTCACACTTGGAAAGTGATATTATAGTTGGCCACATACATGTATAACAATTTGATGAAGTTTGTTCAGTGAATCAAAATGCATCTGTTGTACAGTTAAAGACAGTGACAGTGGGATCCCATTATAACCCTTAAAGTGCTAATCACTGCTATAGTCCTTTTCTCATTATGTTAAACATATTATGGTTAAACGATTCAAATTCCTCATGAAGATATCTTTCATTCAAATTACAGCAAGCCTAGTCCAAAGCAAAAAGCAGTCTTAGTCAACAGCTTTCCTCGGGGCACTGCGCGCAATGCACGCAAAGTGCCCCCAGGAAAGCTGTTGACTCAATCTTAAATCAGCACTTTAAGGGTTAACATCAATCCACAATAAGACTGATCTTCTAGGTAATAACTAATTTCTTTTAATGTTAACTATATGTCTGTTGAAAATGCAGGAATCAGATCTGGTTGATTGTCATTGTCTTTTTGGTTAAGGTCAACCAAAAGTTATGCTCTACATCAGGACTATGTATGCATGTATTGAGTGTAACAACAATAACTAAATATACAGGTGGACCATGGCAGGTAGCAATCTTTGAAAAGAGACCACAATCATGAATGGCAAACTTGTATCCTGGCATTGGCACTTTCTCATTTGAATAATGATTAGTATCAAAATTTGTTTTCATTAACACTAAATAAGAAATAGTCAAAGCAGATGACACAAAACATCCAGACAGTTTGGCAGCTAATAGGGGAAAGGGTCAAGGGACGTTTTCGTCAGGCTTGACTTCTTTTTTTTATTTTTGGCAAAGCCTGTCTTAAACTTGGTCAGTTGTAAACAAACATACATGTAGATGAGAAGTTTTTGAATCAACCCTATTCTGAAACTTCCTTATAATGACATGGTCTGGTCACTGCAAAATGTGTCTGGTACCAAAATATGTCCGATAAGTAATTTAAATAGAAAAGTAATTTGACTTTAAATCCCTCAAAACTTGTGTTGTTAAGTTGATGCATCAGATACCTGAGTGTTTTTATAAGGTTTCACTGTACCTCAGAATGAAGATAATTCTTATTTGGGACAACAAAATTGTCTTAAATTTTGTACTTCACTGTATTTTAAAGTTTGGTCAAGTAGAAAAGCCAAAAGCTGTATGAAAATGTTGATGACACCTGTCTCAGTTCTATTGTCAACATGTATCCATTAATCAAAATTGCAAACTGGAGGGAAATTCAACTGACCATTCTCAGATTTTATTTTTGCCGTTTTCATCATGTAAGAAATGCTAGACAATGGGGCTTGTGGTTTACACAATGCTGCTTGGTGGCAGGACGTCACATGACATTTTCAACCAATGAATGAAGCATATTTTATTTATCTCCATGTGGAACAGGTGGATCCTAGGGATAGGCTACCTGTAGTGCCATCTACAGGTAACAGGCTCCATTGAACATGCTGAGTTTTTCACCCAGAAATATACTTTGCTAATATTCATAAATTGATAAAGGTGTACCAGGAATAAAAAGAATATGCCTTTTGGATGTTTTCTGTGGTTTATGTCTATATAAATGGCAGCTATACACAGGTTCTGCAGGTCACAATTCATTGGGCAGCAGGTGTAATAATCAGGATAATTCTCTTCATGCTCAAGTTTATTGCTTTCTACTTGCTTAGGGTCTTAGATGGGTCACTTGGTATTTTGGTTGCAAAATTTTAGCCTGGTCCCACTTAGTGAGCACTTTAATACTGTGTCATAGCAAGGCAGGTTTGTATTTCATGGAAAAAAAAAGGAACATATTAATTGAAATCACAACATACTTCATGAATTTGCAGTGGATGACACACACACATGTGTATTGTAAATAGGAGATGTGTGCACTGCAGCCCTGCTATGCCCTTCCATGTTGCTAAGCAGCAGAACTATACCGCCACACAGTGAAGGCAATATGGCAGGATATATGGGTATCTAGAAATGACATGAGCTCTGATTTTATTTTATTCAGTGCAAGTCCAACATAGTTAAAAAGGTCCACACAAATATGAATATCTAAATATGTTCTGCTTCCCATATGTTTTGAAGATAGGTGAATAGCATCTCTTACGGTCAATTGCTTTATCATGTTGTTAGAAACAGGTTTGGCTGTACTTGGATCAGCCATCCTTCCTGTCAGTTGTTTACTGCGGGATATGCCTACAGAGCAGGTCAGCAGTTAATATGATTGTCTCCTATTGGATCTGACAGTATACTGCATGCATGTATATTCCCAACATTCTCCTGACTTGGAATAGCTTAGCAACAAGTTTTAATTTTGATTCATACAGAAATATTACCACCACCACCGAAAAGAAGAAAAGAAACAATGACAAATAAAGACTATGAGCAATGAGAAGACTGAGGAAGTGTAATATGGCTTTCTACAAGTCATTCCTCATTGCTGTGAACCACGAGAAGGCCAGAGGTCTGGAGAGGTCATTCCACATGGCTTTGAACCATGAAAAGCCCAGAGGCAAGGAGACTATGGCTCTGTACAGGCCGTTCCACATGGTTGTGAACCATGAAAACCCCATGTGGAAGGATAGTATGGCTTTGTGCATGTCATTTTTCATGGCTGTGTACCATAGAAATACCATGGGCAAGATTTATATTTCAGTTCTGACTCTTCCTGGGTCTGAATCTTGGGACAAGATTAACACGGCTTTGTGCTGGTCATTCCTTCTCCGCATCTTCCTCCACAGTACATGTAAATGTAGCCCTGGTCAGATGACCCACATTACCTGAGACTTTGCTACCTGAATATGGCTTCTACTGTCAGTTTTAAAATTACTGAGAGTGCTGCTTTATAAGAACCCACCAAAATAATACAAATTTTCTGTGGTATAAGGGGCCTGTCAAAGTGTTTTATTTTCAAAACCACTTTGAGTATACTTTGGTAACATCCTTCACAGTTTGACCCAAATATTGACCAGTAGTTTTGGTTATACATGCAGCAAAAAAGTAAGTCTCAAAAACATGCCGATATGCTATACAGGGAATTCTGAAAATAATCAGAAAAACAAACTATTGTCATTTATGTTGTTATATTATGATGAAGAAAAACTTTTGTTAGGCTGGATAAACAATAAAATGTTTTTTGGTTGATTACTCATTATTAAAATTCTTACCTAAACAGAACTGTATTAATAAAAGCTGTACAATTGTGCATCAGTACCTTTTTTTATTTTGTATACTGTAGATCTTTTTTGAAGTAAATATGCTTAGATATCAAGATTTTACCATTGAAATTCTGGCTGATTGGAATATACACAATGGATTGCAAGATAAAATATGTACATGGTGCATGCAAAATAGGAGTCAAATTCAGAACTGACGAAGTAAAAAGCTTCCACCCCTTGTCACTTTCCCTTGAGGGTGGCATGAGAACCAGAAAAATATTTTGGACAATGTCAAAAATAATTTTACTGTCATAAATAAAGGCAGTCCTAAGTTTTTACTATGAAAAAAGAAGCACCAGCATTTTTATCAAAAGGGCTTTGACTCTGAAAATTGCTGCAGTAACTATTGTGTAGAACATTTAAGATTTGGTTCAACATTGCATGAAAGAGATTTTTTTATTTGTTTTGTTGAGAAAACTCAAAATATTATCATGGGTTTTAAAAGGTTCTAGTCTGAAAAGTGTGAACATAATTTCAAAAATATAACTAATAAATACATGTGTAAATACATAATTTTAAAAGGCCCAACAATTTGGACTGAGTTCTTCATCCAGAGAGAAGACTGCTGTATTGAAGCCAGTAATATTCTTCCCATATTGCATCAAAAAAGATGTCTGCCCAGGTTATTGTCCCATCTTATATTGCACAGCACATGGTGAAAAATTGACAATTTTAAATGCAATTTAAAGTGACTTTTATGAATAAAATTAAGTGTCTTCACTCTCAAAGTTTTTATCTGATGGCTGAAATAAAACTGATATCCACAGAAACACAGTACAGAGCTCTCAAATATAGACCATGTTGACCTGTGAATCCTGTATAAAGTGTGTGGAAGAGCTGGATTATTAAATTGTCCGTCTCTCCTGTCCAAACAGTAGAATAAATAGGTCAGATGGTCAACATAAAATACCAACAGAAGACATAAAAATCATTCCTGGGCAATTCTTCCTTCAAGACATCTTCCAAATATGACTACCATTCAAAAGGTATATTGTGTCATCATGTACATCTGTCTGAGTTGAACTGATAAATTTGACGAATCCATCAACTAATAAAAAAAATGACAACAAAAGAAAATAAATGAAGGTGAACACCACATAAAAACGCCAAACTTGTTTGCAAAACACCTGTGGATCTTGCAGTTAGCACCAGAATTACTGAATTGATGTGTGCAGGAGCTTATTTAAATTAAAATTATAAACGTGAAATTTTAATTTTGCTTAAATTAGCGATGCTTTCCTTAATATATTACATGTAAATGATTATTATCACGCTCTTAAGCAAAATTTTATGACTGATTGCATTTTCCAAAGGATACATGTATAAATGTTGTGTACAGAAATTTGGTACCAATTATTTAAAACACTTCATACAAATTTTTTAACAGGCATGGATTCCATGTTCCTAAGGTGAGCAGCTGGGGAAGGAAACACTGATTATTCGTATAACTATTGTTTATTGCTATTGTGGTGTAAGACATTCATTATGTGACACATGAATTCAAGTTTTTGTATTTGGTGAGAGGTCTGAAGTAGATAAAATATTTCACTTGTATGATTGGAATAAGATAGATAAACTTTAGTCAAAGGACATGGTCGGCACAGCCATTTAGTTGTGAATGTTGGTAGTACCAGTGCCTGTGACATGAGATAAGTTTTTTTTTTATTAAATCTAGGGTCAGTAAAACATTTGACACATCCCAATTTGCCCTGTTTACATGGGTCCTTGCCACAGATGGCATTGTCTTCATGTATGAAGGCCTCTTTGGCTGTGAAGGAGGCCTGGATGTTGTGAAGATTATATCAATGATGATGGTGATTGTTAGTTTGAATGTAGGTCAAATCTGACACTTTTTATTTTATTTTATTTTTTTTTAGCTGAGGCCTGGTGAGGTCAGTGGCCTATTCATCAGCTATGCAGAGAAAATATATAGCCTTAACCCTTTGCCCTTAAAACTGGCCAAACCCGGCTAGTGGCCATATGTCATCTGCTTCAATGTTTTCAACTAATTTCAACAGCAATGAAGACAGTTTGACTGAGCATTGTAGGTGAGACATATCAAGATCACATGCCAAGGAAAGCTGTTAATTCAGTTGTAATTCCAGGGGGAAAGGGTTATGCTGAAGTCAAAATGGATAAGTAGCAAAATTTTGCATGATTAACATACCAACAGAACCTATATTTTTACAGCCTGCCATACAAGATACAGCTTGAAACAACTTTGTTCATACGGTCTCTTTTGTGTTTTGTATGATAAGTCAGTCAGGCCATTTCCTCAAGATTTACTGGCTTTAATGTAAAGCCTAAAATATATGTTTGTGATAGTTTGAACACACTATGAGAGAGTCCTGTTATTCCACATAGTTACCAGTGACCTATAAAGATAAGATGTACCATGTGTACATGATGTATATGGTGCATAATTTTACATATGATCCGACAAATAAATAATATGGCAGGTTCTTCCTTGTTCATAGAGTTAACAAGTAAGAAAGAAATCAAACCTAAGCAGGCCAAAAAAACCTGCACTTGAGCACACAAGGATGCTACAGTTAAGCCCGTCTAAAACGGAACAGCCAAATGCATTTTTTTGTGTCGCAAAGTGCTGTACTGGGGTTTGTAAAGGTTATATAAGGTTGAAAAAGGATTTGTAAAAGGTTGGCAAAGGGTTACAACATTTTCATCAATAAGGTTGAGAAAGTATGTGAAATAATTGTTAACCATTAGAGAAAGGTTTGAAAGTGTTTAAAAGGGTTTTAATGTAATAAGAGGAAATGGTTTTCAAATAGTTTGGAATGTGTTTGAGAAAGGATTGCCTTTCACTCAAATGGTTGGAAAAAGGTTGCAAAAGGTTGATGCGTTTGGTGACTGTTAAGTTTGATGTGGGCTTAACTGTATGTTGGATAATCAACAGGGAATGCAGCAAGCTGAGTGCATGAGTTCATGGTGAAACCTTTAACTGGCATGATTTTGCAGAACTGGATTAGGTCTTCATTGATCTAAGCTTGGATGTTGTGCACTGCATAAAATATCTGCTCCAGCTTGTGTCAGTATATTTTTCAGAATGTATATACACATTCATTATACTGTGGAACTGACTGGTAGCTATGTCATTTTTCTGTTCCATATTATGACAAAGCATACGAGAAGTGTGGTGGATTTTAAAGAATAGAAACAAAATATTTGGGTCCTTTTCCTCCGTTCATGACTTTTTACCCAGGTTTTCCTGTTTCCAGAAGTTGCATGAGGTTTCCAAGTGATGTACTGCAAAGTATACTGTGTGGCATTTTTGTTACAAATGACCACAGCATGGGTATAATGCAAAAGATCTGACTTGGGTTAAGAGCACCTTTTACCAATGAAATGAACAAAGCTTAGAAAGCCTGCCACTTGATCTGAAGGTGCTGGTGTTTATGGTCTGCCTTATGGAAATTGAGTCCTATTTGGTGATATCACTAAAACAATTTAACGATATTGCCCAATCTTTTGGTGATATCGCCAATCATTTAGTGATGTTGCTGAATCATTCAACAATATCATTAAATGATTTAGCAATATCACTAGATATTTAGCAATGTCCCTAAATATTTGGGGATATTGCAAATTGTTTAGCAATATCAATTGATATTTAACGATATTGCCAAATGACTGTGATATTACCAAATGATTTAACATTATCACCAAATAGGGCTAAATGTAAAAGGGCTTTCCATTGATCTTACAGCACACTTTCACGTCCTCTATCTGATGTGCCCAGCCATGTCAGACAAGTTAATAACCTTCCTCACAACACTTGTAATTTATTTTCAGATTCATTAAGACTCACACAGCTCAATGATCCTTATCTTCTGAACAGTTTATCTTTTTTTTAGATAATTAATTGTTTTTATACAGGCTTTGTGAACAAGGGCCAATCAAATTTGGATGTCAGGACACTATGTCCCCTCAGTCAAGGGCATGTCATTACGTTGTACGCAATATTCACAATACTTTGTATTCAGCTCCATTCAGTATTCAGGGAACTTCAGCCACAGATGATGCAAAAAGTGATGATTGGCTTGTTTATATGTTTGCATAAAAACCACTCATTTAATATACTTTTCAATGATTGGCTTCATAGAACTATATTTGGATATCAATTTGAGCAAAGTGAAACTGTGCTTTAGATTTTGGAAGGGTTTTTACTTGTATCACGTTGCAAGTAATATAAATTATAATACTGGCATTGTTTTAATTGGTAGAAAGTTCAGATTACTGATTTTAAATGTTCCTGTATGTTATGTGACTTTCAGCTTCATTTGGTATGTGGAATAGGGAGTGTTGTCCTCACTCTGCCTGGTGCTGCCTGGGTCTGCTCTCTCCACACAACCACAGAATAAACTGTGAGCATTGTTTATACAAAAAATATGCAGGGGCAACACCACAGGTACAAAAATGAGTTTGGGTTTGTTACATTGTATCTAAGGTCAGGGTGTGTTATTTTGTATCCAAGGTCAGGCTATGTTATATTGTATCTAAGGTCCATTGTAGAGTTGTAGATTTAAATGGCGTCCTATTGTAATGAGCAATATTTATAAACTGGTATCAGAGTCTGTGTCTGGTGTGAATTGAGGTGTCTGTCTCTACTGAGAGATGCTGTACCAGGGTGACATGCTACAGACAAATAAAGCAAGTTCATTGACACCAAAAATCTCATTGTTATGTTTCTAACAGTTCATGATCATCAAAAGTGCTGCTACGTTAAAAGGAAACAATACATGTACTCATGGCAGTCATGGTTTTGACTCGTCCAACTGTTGATAAAAACTTTTTGTTTTTCTTTTTTAACAAAAGGAAAGTATAGTTCAGTGACTGGGTCCTGCACATTTTATGATAAAAAAATCTGCCCTTTGGAAACAAAGTGCCACCCTTATTTTTATTTTAGAGGTCAAGAAAGGTTTGCGAATTCTAATTCGGTAGTGAGAGGTCTCACTGTACAAGTTCAGATAACAATTTGACTTACCCCTGAACTAGTATGTGGCCTTTCTAGCTGGATAGCTTATCCTAGTTAAACCACGTGCCAGTGTATAACTAAAGTAGAAACAAACTGGGGCATTATATTCAGTCCCAGTGATTCTAAAATAAACAGTTGCAGCTAGACCATCTGTACAAACCAAGGCCCTAGGGAAATCCTAACAGGTACTGCAACAATGGACATCCTGCACCAGAAATGTAAAATAAACCCCATGATGACACCTACTCCTCACTTTGAAATTCTTCAAACAATTAAGCTCTCTTTCACTGCAAACCCTGAGTCAATGTGTCAACGTAATGTGTCAAGTTTGCGATATTTGAGAAAATAGTGGCAAGTTTGAGTAGTTCTTTTTTAATTGAGTAAATGTGGCTCTAGGCATGTCAGAAAAGAATGAAAGTCATTAGCATTTATGTCAAAAACAGGTTATCAAAGCAATTTTTCATAGCACAATTTTAAGTACAATTAGGCAAACTTGTTACTGTCGTCGGCCGCTGCTTGCTACCGATAGCCCCTGGGAGTTGAACAGAAAACGTGTAGCCTAAAATGCCTGAAAGTGAATATTAAAACAGAATGATGCCAAAAGATAAAATTAAATGGCAAAACAGGCAAGTCTAAAAGATGTAAAATTATTGTAGCCAAACTTTTTAATAATCTTTGGATATTAATAATAATAATCTTTGTCTGTATGTGTAAAAAAAGTTCTTGTTATGAAGATCTGCGTTGCCAATCGCATTGATATTTCACTAAGGGTCACATGAGGTCTCTTTTTTTATTTCCTTTTTTTTTTCAAGCGAGATTCATATTGGGCCTGGTCCTGTTTCTCATTTGACTAATAAAATATGTTTAAATCAAATCATGAGGCCCATAAATTTCCATTTTGGCCACCGGATGGTGTGAATATTGCTGTCCTATACTAATTTTGGTGTACATTGTATTTTAACTCTTTATTTCATCTTCAGAAACCTTTCATGGATATATGTATACATACATACATATATACAAACAAACATACACACATACATACATACATACATACATATTTCAGTTTCTTTTTTGTGTCTGTGTCTGTACGTGTAAAAAAAGTTCCTGTTGTGAAGATCTGCGTTGCGATTCACTGACATTTCACAAAGGGTTAGATGAGGTCGCCAAATTTTCAGTTTGGCCACTGCATGGTGTGAATTTTGCTATAGTATACCAGTTTTTGTGTACATTGCATTTTAACTGTTTTATTTCATCTTCAGAAAGCTTTTATGGATTTTTTGAATCGCTTCAGAATATTTTCGGACTAAGGCCATGGACGTCTGATAAAAAAAATGATTGCAAGATCCCAATTATATGTATAATTAGTACGTATGCTTCAAAAGGTATTAACTTGATTTCTATGATTTTTGAAGCATGTTCTATGGGTAAACCACAAACATTGATTGACAAGTGACTGCAACCCGATTTTCAAGGTCAACTTGAGTACACTTGGTTTAATTCTATGCCAAGATGATGAAGTTTAAAGTATTGTCAACTTCTTTTTATAACAGTGAAATTAGATATTGCTCCTTATTTGCTCAAGCTCTCTCGTATCCCATGATCTTTCGGCAAGAAATATGGCCATTTGTCAAACTAAAAAATGTGTTTCTCGTTTCGTACCTTATGAAGGAGTGACACATGAAACTTTCTTAGCTATTAGCATGTAAAACCGTGTTATATGTTCGAATGATTGTTAACTATAAAACCAAGGTAACCTACAAAGTCCACTTTTACAAATATTTGATGAAAATTATACAGATCTTCTTTAAAAATTTATTCGTTATAAAGATCTTTAAACATCTATTCGTGTACACTATCGACGACTTGGGAACGCCAACAATATTTCCATTACCCCAGGAGGACAGGTTAACACTCTTGGTTATACCAAATAGAATATATACTATACATACATGCATGATGATGATTACTATTTTAAGTTCTACTACTACTACTACTACTACTACTACTACTACTACTACTACTACTACTACTACTACTACTACTACTACTTCTACTACTACTATTTGGAAAGTAGCATGTGCCGCAGTGACGTGCCAGTAATCCTAACGAGTCTCCAAACAAAATTTATGGCAGAATAAGACATAATTTCAACACCCACAAAGATGAGCTTGCTGTAAATATATGATAAAAACACTACACAAACTGCTTGAATTTCTGACAGACATAGAAGAATCTCTAATAAACATAATCTCCGCAAGGTGACCATTTCAATATTACGACCACCAACTTACGGTCCCGTTTTAGTTTATGATGAGACAAAGTGTGACCCCTGTTAAGTTCACATTTTTCATTCCCTTGGGTCGTCTTGATCACGGGAGATTTCACATAGAATGGGATGAACGGTATTGAAGGCACAATCGTGTGCGGATCGCACGACACGATGAAGATGCATATAAACCTACTTACGAGATTGTGACTGAGGGAACGTTAAAGATGGTCTTACTTCCGAGTGAAGTTAACACAATTCATCGATATGGAAGTAGGATCTCTGGAAAACCAACAGACAAAGATGTAGCTTACGACGTATCAGTCAAGCCGCATGTTCATCAAGAATGGCAATAAATGAATAAATTAATTAAAATTAAAATTCACTAAAGAAGGCAACTCATTGTGGCAACGCAAGAATCCCGAAATGTGAGAACCTGATCAATGCCATTTGGGTCACAGACGGCAGAAGTTTGATTAAGGACGAAGCAATCAAAATACAGAACATCGATAGTTTCCAAGATTTGGCAAAATATGTAAACGGCACTGAGCAGTATGCAAAAGATACGAAGGAGCAGCTTTATTACGGACTTAAGTGAGCTGCCAATGGACTGCTAAACCTGACAAACTGTGGACTCCGGATATTCACAGGTAAATTATGTATGTTTTATCATGCAATACTAGTTCACTTAAGTTTCACTCCTCACTATATTTAGCTGGCAACCTGTACTGGCTATCCGCCTTTTCCCTTATTCCAGATGACACTACCAAATGCATGTTTTGTGTATTTATCCATTTATATGTATGTGTTGCATAATGCAGTCACTATACATGTATGTATATATATAAAGAGAGACGGACGGGTGGACAGACAGACAGACAGACAGACAGACAGACAGACAGACAGACAGACAGACAGATAGATAGATAGATAGATAGATAGATAGATAGATAGATAGATAGATAGATAGATAGATAGAGAGATAGATAGATAGAAAGCACATTCCCACCATCAAGCAATAATAACTTTACTGCCTAAAAAGTCGAGGGCCCACTCTACCTTACAGACTGGAGATCCATATATGTATTGAAGCTACACGAGTTAATCTCTGAGCGTATTGCACACAGAATGACAAAGATGTTTAGTAAAGTTACAAGGACTGATTAGATGGGATTTCATAAAATATGTATATTGGCAATAATATAATGAGGTTATGAGAAATAATGCAATATACTGATCTTGTGGATATGGAAGCATTGGTGTTTTTTATGTCAACGGATAAATATTTGTATGATAACATTACATCTCAGATCACAAATAATGAGCAAAAGAGCCTTTTTCATTGCCAGCAGGGGTTTGTCAAGGGTGCTTCCTGTCTCCGTGAAATTTTATCTTATGTGCTGATGTGTAGTCTATTAGTATGAAAAAATCTTCTATACAGGCATAACTGTCAGTGAAATCGAATATATAGTAAGTCAATATGCAATAGGTCAATATTCAATAGGTCAATATGCAGGTCATACCTGCTTGAAGACCAATAGCTGTAACAAAGTAGTGTCTTGATAAAGTCATTAATATCTTCGAGGATTATGCAGGTGTATTGGAAAACTGATAAAACTAGAGTCATGCCTGCATATCATTCTTTTTATCTTAATAATGCAAAAAAGAAGAAAAAATGGAATGACGGGCTACGTTTTTTTTTTGGGGGGGGGGGTATAAAATATGCTATGATCAAAATGAGTTAATACGTACGTTTCAATTATGATCCCGGCTCCATAAAATAAAAGCCCACATACACTCATAGCCACCGAAACATCACTGTGTGGAGAGATTATCATTATAAACAGTTCAATTATTCCAAGTCATATATGTAATGCCTGTGTTGCCGCACCCACTAAACTTAAAACGAAAACGAAATATAAAAAGATGAACCTGGGGAAACAGACTTCTTCAAAATGCTAAAACTTGGCTGCACAATTTTATATTGGATGGTGTCTTAAAGATGAAGGTAAAAGAAACATATTAATTAGACCAAATATTTGTAGGGGATTAATAGTGAAGTACACTCAGTTGCAAAACTCTGCTCTAAGGAGTTGGTTACGTAGATTAGCTGACCCAGATTTGAGCTTAAGCGAGGAGAGCAAATCTCTTCAAAATTAGGATCTTTCAATCTAAATTTACAATTATCTAAGCTAATAATGTAATATGAATATAAAAGATGATCCATGTATATTTGGTATTGTTTGTATGGAGCATAATATTTTCATGATTGACAAAAACTGCATCAATTCAATTCGATTCAATTCAATTTATTAGGAAAACTACCCCGTTACAAGTGGGGCACCGTGAACCGGGGTAAGCTCACGATGTGTCCAAGTTACATTAGTAAAAGCGTAAAATGTAAAATAAAAAAGTCACAGTTTACATAAATAAAACAGACTATAATCCTTTGCTTTAAACCAATATGAAGACTGCTGCGTAAGCACCATGCTTCTAGTAAGTAGCTTTTATAAGCCTCGTCAAAAACGTCATTAGCACCATTAGATAATTGTAAATCCAGTGATCCAAGGAATATGAAAGTTTTTCGGAATAAGGATGACGAGCAGAACTGGGACCATAGCTGAATGTTAGCTGTATTGGCTAGATCAGACTCTAGTTTATGGAAATGTTTGATCCTTATAGTTCATGGAAATATTTGATCCTTATAGTTCTTAACTTTGGGCACGTGGAAAGAAAATGTTGGAGGCTTTCTTTACCATTGCAGCATAGTTACAGATGTCATCGTTAACAATTGTAAACCTTCGATTTTTTTTCAAAAATAAATTGCAAGAAACCTTAGATATTGAATTTCAAATAAAAGCAAGGTAAGAGTATATTTTGACAAAATGAAAGGGTTTAATTTGTATGTATGTATGTATATACATATATATATATATATATATATATATATATATATATATATATATATATATATATATATATATATATACTATTATCGGTTAAGTATATCGTGGAAGGTTGAAATCACATAATGTATTTTGTTTTCAATGAAAAATGGAAACAAATACCCAGCTCTGTGTGTATGTGGGAGGGAGCAGTCAAGGACGACTCTAATACTGGGGCGAACTCAGTAAAGCACTACTATGCAGCAGCCATTCAGAATGTCACGGACGCTACTTATATTGCACCAATTTAAGAGAAGTGCAACCAGAACCTGTGACACACAGTGAAAGGCGAAGCTAGCTGGAATGGACTTGCATTGTAAATTAATCGAAAAGAGTACGATAGTTAAATGAGACACTGTTACCGAAAAGCAGTGACACGCACATGAAATACCAAATCAGGTCAAATACATACAAGATTTACTATACGGCAGTCATATGCAATCTGGATGTGAAATAAATAAGCACTGCTTCTGTTGGGAAACCTCAGGGATAGGGAGTTCCACCAAATGGCATATATTTCAAATAATTTTCGATGGCTGTTCAAGATGGCCATTTGCTTCATCACTTAATTTTTCACCCCGTTTTTAGCTCACCTGATTGTCAGTCAGTTGAACACATGTGATGGTTAGGCATCCGTCGTCCGTCCGTCTGTCGGCATCCACAATTCACAATTTCGACTACTCCAAAACCGCTGGCCAGATTCACCTCACACCTTCAGGGAATGTACCTTGGGTAGGTCTCTACCAAGTTTGTACAAATGGTCACGGTCTATTGATTTTCAGATTTTTTTATGATTTTTTTGTTTGTTTGTTTATTTTAGACCAAATCTTTATAAATCTCCCTCTCCGAAACCGCTTGGCCAATTGCTTCGAAATTACTTAGGGATACTTCTGGCAACCCTAAAACCTAAAGTTGTTCAACAGGGGGCGCTGGGATCAGTCCAATTTTGGAAATGTTTCTTGTAGAATGGCCAAATAAAGATTCTTACAAGGTGGCGTCGCTGTGAATTCCTGAGTTTTAACGAATTTTTCAATTCGGGTACTTATCGGTAAAAGCATATAGTCTGTTTGATTGCTATGTAAGTTCATGGGCATTGCAAAGGTAATTCACGATTTTGACTTCTCCAAATCAATCACCAGCTTCACTTCAAACCTGGTGGTGTGTACCTTTGCTGGGTCTGTACTCAGTTTTTTTTTTTCAAATAGTCACGCTTCAGTGATATACGGATTTTTTTAAATAAAATTTTTCGTTCATTTTTTTTGCCCCAATCTTCAAAATTCTTCTCCTTCCAAACCGCATGGCTAATTGATTTAATATTGCAAGAGAACACTTAAGGGCATGACAACGGGAGTTACACAGTAGGCCTACATGGGTGACCGTGACCCCATTCTCAAGATCACAGGGTCACTTATATGTATTTATATCTTCAGATGATAACTTGAGAACTATTTCAGCCTGGACTTTCCTATTGTTTTACATGGTTATGATTCTTTTTGAGGGCCACACTCTGAGAGTACATGAGTGACCTTGACCTCATTTCCCAAGGTCACAGGACAACTGACATGAAATTTACTGTTCACTTGATAACTTGAGATCTGTTTTCAGTAAGTACCTTGATGTTCCACATGTTAATGTTTCTCTATGAAGGCCACGCTTAGACACTACATAAGTGACCTTGATCTCATTTCTGAGGTCACAGTGCAACATATATGACTTTTACTCATCACTATCACTTGAGAACTACTTGAACTTGGACCTTGATGTTGCACATGTTAGTGTTCTTCCAGAAAGGTCAGATTCACTCAGTACACGGGTAACCTTGATCCTATCCCAAGTTCACAGAGCCACAAGTGTGATGAATTCCTAGGTCAGCTGAGCTTGGTTTGCTCAGACAGCCCTCTGGTTTCTATGGTGATAATTGTTCACCTACATTAATAGATCTCTCTTAAGACTTTTACAATTGTCCCGCGGAGGTCGGCACTTTTCAAAATTTTAATATTCACTATCCTAGTTAAACCATTTGCCAGTGTATAACTGAAGTAGAAACAAACTGGGGCATTATATTCAGTCCAAGAGATTGTAAAATAGACAGTTGCAGCTAGACTACTTTTACAAACCAATGGAAATCCTCACAAGTACTGCAACAATGGACATCCTGCACAAGAAATGTAAAATAAACCCCATGATGACACACACTCCTCACTTTGAAAGTCTCCAAACAATTAAGCTCTATTTCACTGCCAACCCTGAGTCAATGTTTCAACGTGCTATGTCAGGTTTGTGACAATTTTGAAAAAATACTATCAATTTTGAGTAATTTATAATATTAAGTTAATGTGCATTTAGGCATGTCAGAAAAGAATGTAAGTCATTAGCATTTATGTTAAAAACGTTATCGAAACATAATTTTTCTTAACTCGACTTTAAGTACGATTAGGCAAACTTGTAACTGTCAAGCTTGAAAAATGTTCTCGTTTTCTTTATAAGTAGGATTTGTAAGGAAATGCAGGGAACGTGTGAGAAATTGTGCCACAATGTAAGGAAATGTCTAAATTTTGTCAGAAATATGTACGAAACTTGTAGGCAATTGTGAGAAACAATTTTACAAAAATGCGACAATTTTTTACAATGTGTGACAAAAATGTTCCTTACATTTGGTTACACGTTTCGTACATATTTCTGACAAAATTCAGACATTTTCTTAAATTGTGTCAGTTTCTTACAGATTTCCTGCATTTCCTTACACAATCCTACACAATCATGTAACATTATATCGTATGGGTTGAATAAAAGACGAGCAAATATAAAGTAAATCTGAGTAGAAGTGTTCCATTTATTGAAAACGTTATATTGAAAGGCCTACATTTTCTGTATCATTTTATTAATCAGGAGTAGCCTACAGCACACGTATGTCGCTTTTTTGAAACTTTTTAATCAATAAATTTTCCAGTTTCCTTTCATTAAAAGGGGGAGGGGGCATAGTGAAATGTTAATGAAGGCAAATAATGTTGCAGTTTCCTCACCATTATAAACTCGATTTTTCACCATTTTCATTGATGATCTGTTGAAAAAATACTAAGTAGTTTACACTGACGCGGGTGTAAGAATTGGTCCTTGCTTCATTAACCCATCGCAGACGACATCATGCGCATGAGTAGCACTGTTCCAGATTTACAGTTCTTGATAAATGCATTTGTTGGTTATTACCACCCATAATTTAGAATATTTGTGGGAAAAAACGTGAAACAGCTCCGGGCCTGCCATTTGATTTGGTGTATGATTGGACCTCTTGAAAAATGTTCTCGTTTTCTGGAAAAGCACCATTTTCAGAGCCAAATAATAAAGTTTTTACCATGAATGAAAGAAACAGAATTACAATATTTTGTAATATATCTCGTTCCACTCTACATTGAAAAAACTTAAAATCTGATAGCCTTCAACTTCTTACTGCAGAGCTCATGAAATATTTAGTAGATTACCTGTGATAATCGCCCAGTTTGTAATGGCGGAACTGGTGAGAAATATTGTGCGTGATAGTGTTCCGGTTTGAAATGCAAATGGCTAACCTGATGATCAACGTTACCCCTGCACCGTTCCATAAATGGTGGAACTGATTCGAACTGATTGGTTAGCTAGCAGTCTTCACAGTTTAATTATAATCAATAATTTCATTAAACCCCTGATAGATCAAAAAAAAAACAAAAAAACAAAAACAAAAAAACAAAAACAAAAAAAGAAAAAAACAGGCAGGGCTGGAGCTGTAACATGAATTTTACAAATATTCAGTGGTGAACTTGAAGTATACGCAGTGCTTGCTTTTGATGCCGTACATCACTATCCTTCCCTATCTGTGACGTCTTTTCATAATTCCTGGTGCAGCTTATTTAATTTTACATAAACAATATTATTTATCCTGGTAATATACATTCTTACTTGCGGCGGTTACTTTGCTTTTCAGTGGTACGTGCATTTCGTACATCTGCTGACATATATGCTGTTCTCATTCTTCCCATGCAGGTCCATTCTTAATGCTTATGTACAACCTACCAAATTTTTAGGAGCTTTAACTTGCAATTTGTCTTAACGTTTTATTGAAAACAAAATATATTGACTGCCAATTGCATGTAGTACATCCCAGTGTGCAGTCAAGTGTGAATGTACGTAGTTCCTGACAGGAACACGTTGTTGCTGCAGTAAAGTGGGTATCAATTTGCATACAAACAGGGTAATCTTCACTTTTCTCATGCCTTTGGAGCATTGTTTGAACATTTGTCGCATGATCGTGAAAATCGTCATCAGGCGTGTATGCCCCCTTATCTCATCGTAGATCATGAATATGTGATAATCAGACACAGGCAAATGAAATATTTACACACACACACACACACACACATATATATATATATATATATATATATATATATATATATATATATATATATATATATATATATATATATATATATATATATGTGTGTGTGTGTGTGTGTGTGTGTGTATAAAGTATCCATTGTATGTATATTTCAATCTTTTTGTATACGGTCAAGTTATTCGTGTTTTCAAACCACTGGCTCAGTTCAGCTCAGCTCAGCTCAGGTTTTGAATCATGTCAGAGAGGATGTATCTAAGTCACTTGAGGATGGACTGTTCACATGGCTCCGTTGCTTATTTTCACCTCAATTGACTTGTCAGTCAGCTGATGTCTGTCTGCTCTCCGTCCGTCTGTTCTCTATTACCAACTGATTTTTTTTTTTTTTTTTGTGGACATTTTCCAAACCGTTGCCTGGATTCTCTTTACATTTGGTGAGGATATGCCTTGGTGGGCCTCTAACAGTTACGTTTGTTCAAATGGTCACACTCCAGAGCTTTTCGGATTTTTCTTTATATTTGGCAAATTTTTTTTTTTTAATCTGGTACTTATCGATTGATGCATACATTTCTATTACTTACAATATATGTCATTGGAGATTGCAGTGATGATTCCCAATTTTAGTTCCCCCACCAAATCAGTCAGTCAGATTCACTTCAAACTTGGTAAGAATGGATGCGTTTCTACTGATTGTGTTGGAAAGTCAAAGTCATGTTCCAGTAAATTTTGGATTTCTATAATTTGCTTTTCTTTCTTTTTTGTTAAATCTAAACAACATGTGCCAAAAACCGCTAAGCAAAGTGGCTCGAAATTTCATACGAACACTTTTGGGTACCCCCAGACCAGGATGGGACTTATTACGGGTTGAACGGCAAGGTGAGCTGAGGACTGACTGCTCAGAGCCCTTCATCATCATCATCATCATCATCATCATCATCATCATCATCATCATCATCATCATCATCATCATCATCATCATCATCATCATCATCATCATCATCATCATCATCATCATCATCATCATTTTTAGTTCCTTTTACGAGGGTGTGCTTCCCTTGAATTTTTTTTTTTAATAAAATAAAAAAAAATAATACAGAATTCAAAGGGAACGCCTCAGAATAAAGCTCTAACGTCCACCGCTTTGCTCGGCATGCTAGAGCCTGTCGATTTGTTTTACGTTTCACAATAAAGGGCCAATTCTGACATTAAAATTACAAAATTCAGTCAGCAGGAAAAAAAACAACTGAAATGTCATTAAAAAAAAACGCTTCTGGCCATTCGCCTTATCTCCATTTGCTGCTCATGCACTGTCAAGCACCTAGTCATACCGCACTGTGTGTGATATGCTTACCGTCCAGGGTTAGGCAAAATAATTAGTATACTTGGTTCACCATTGTTAGAGCAAACTGTGAAATTTAAATAGTGAAATTTTTCTCCAGTTCTTGTAATGGGGCCTTCTCAGCTTCATTCCATGCAATACAGGCAAAAATGGCCTTAATTCATAATATATATGTAAATCCATATGTTAAAGTTGCCATACTTTTGTCCGTTTACGAAACGAGGTCATGTAAACCAAAAATGTTAAATGGCCGAGGCTCTTGCTTCAGAGTAAAATAATTCATATGCAGTCATGTGTGCATCAGCTGCTGCCTGGTGTGCGATACGCCTTCACACCCCCACAAACCACTTGGACGAACGGTCAAACAGAGCCTGTTTGTTACAGAAAGATGTCAGCTAGCAACGGTAAG
Source organism: Hermodice carunculata (assembly GCA_964020975.1). Lineage (NCBI taxonomy): Eukaryota > Metazoa > Annelida > Polychaeta > Eunicida > Amphinomidae > Hermodice > Hermodice carunculata. The sequence continues at coordinate 81,143,030 of OZ026624.1, forward strand.
GAAACCTTGCACAATCATTAGTGTGATCAATCAAAATAACTAGTCAACAGCTATTGTACTCTAGCCGCAGAATGTAGATGTCAAGTTGATTCCGATTGTCTCGCCGTTGTATATTTTGTTGTTCTGCAGACTTCCAAGCATAACATCAAGTTAATATTGATCACAATGCTAACAAATATATAATTATTGTGTTAAGCAGAACGACTTATCACAAGCATGAAATTGACCCTGCGGGACATGTGCCTGCATCACAGAATATACACGCCTGATTGATAACGCAACTATGCACATGATGTATATCATCAGTAATACAGCACACGAAACCTAGACACAACTACTATCTTTCAACAATTAGAAGACATGGAAAGAATGAATAATTTAAATAGAATTTCTGCATACTTTCACATTTCTGTTTTAATGCAACCTATCAAAACAACTGCCTAGTTTCCCAATTTTCAGTATTTATCCAATTTCTTTGTGTTTTACAGATGATATATTGAAAACACGAAGGAAACAGCTGGAAGCCGAGATTGATGGCGTGAATGCGGTACGTATATATGTATGTATGTATGTATGTATGTATGTATGTATGTATGTATGTATGTGTGTGTGTGTGCGTGCTATTTTTCGTCGAAACCAAAAGACATCATCACGACACCGCTCAATGCATCACGTTTACCAACAGGTTGACAATTTCCGTGCCAGTCTTATTTATTTATTTATTTATTTATTTATTTATTTATTTATTTATTTATTTATTTATTTATTTATTTATTTATCATGAATAAACTTATTCACTCGCTCATTTTTTCATTTATTTATTTTTTTTTTTTTAAAGAAACAAGCCTTCAAGCCTAGGTAAGACTCAAGTGACTTATGAATTCACTCACACCACTTCACAAGTAAGTCAGCTTCTTTATAATAAAAGAGAAAACCTTCTCTCAAAATTCTTTGATCGAGTAGATTTTCAATTTACTATATTCATTAATTTCTTTATCATCGTGATTCAGATCGGACGCTGATCTTGATATATCTACAACAAAATACCAATTGTCTGTGAAATTAAATCTGTGTGATGCCCACAACCATCAACAGATTCTAATATGAAAAAACATTATTTGTAAAATACATCGCTCTATAAAAAAACCCAGAGGAGTGTGACAGTCCTGTGCTCAGCTGACCTTGCATGCACAGACTAAGGTGGTCCTGTGAACTATGATAGCAAGGTCACCCACCTGTTTAACACCATGATAACTCCTAACATGCACATATACCGTTGCCAATCATTAAAAACTGTGGATAACGGACGAGACACAAGAGCTAGATACCAAACCACCACATAACCTTCGCTGACTGACAAGTCACCTGAGGTAAAATCCTCTATTACTTTTACCATACGCCAAGCAAGGTAAAGTTGACGTTGTAGCTTATCAATAGGAAGTATTCACGTTTAGCTATATTAATTATAGACTTTCTCTGGTCCCCACAGTTGCTAGGCAACAAAACTATGCCTTTGCCATGATGAGTGCATTTCTGCCAGTTGTGCTACTTAATCGTCAAAAAAACCTTTTTCCTTCCAAACAAATGAATTTTTGAGTATGTTTAGCATCTTGAATATCGTAAAACTTAGTGAATGACTTTTCTTAAGTTGTTTGCTGTTCTCGACTTGTCACTTTCATCATAGAGGCTCATTTGGCCCCGCTTAACACACAAGTCGTTATAATACAGCAACATACGTTCCATGGTATGGCCCACATAGGTGCAAAATTATAAACAATGGCTACTTCGTGTAAAAATCAAAGAGATACCATATGCAGGTCTTGGCCTAATATGTGAGTCTGCCCTCCTTTTGGTCAAGTTCCTTGCTGCAGCCTAGCTGGCATCACAGGATCCCAGTTAATACGAATAACTCCTGATGTGTACTTTATTAAACCCAAATTTATGGGCACGGTTGGCTGAGCGGTAAGACACTCGCTTTTTACCTTTACAAGCCCGGGTTCGATTCTCGTCCTGGGAAACATGTGGAGAAAGTTCCTAGCACTTTACCCGTGTACAGTGATTTTCTCCGAGTTCTTCGGTTTCTTCCCCTCCACAGACAAGGTAGGAGGTATACGGCTACATCTGTGCCATGTCGATAAGTCAATGCTTGACTTCCTTCATAATCCATGTGAAACAAATGTATCCATACTTTAAACAAGTATGATTAGAAGTACTGTACTTTATTCCGATGCTGTTAACACACGCCGATAGATGGTTACCACAAACGCACATTTTACACTATACATTGCACCTGGGTATTTATTTGCCAGTAGTAAACTTTCAATTTCACTTTGTTGTAGTTTGGGGTACAACAGATTACAGTTAGTGCACTGCAACTTGCATGTATGGGTTATAATTTACTGTAACTTAAATACGTGGATTACAGTTATTCTGTCATATATATATATATATATATATATATATTCATTTTCACTTGCATGTATGGGTTATAATTTACTGTAACTTAAATACGTGGATTACAGTTATTCTGTCATACATATATATATATATATATATATATATATATATATATATATATATATATATATATATATATATATATATATATATATATTCATTTTCACCGAATTACCCAACAGCACATAACAGTAACTAATCTAGGGGTTCTCCAGACTCGGAGACGTACAAAAAGATAAATTCAAAAAGCAAAGGACAGTGCAATGTACGATTATGTGACTGTGCACTTAGGTAGACATGAAGTAAAACAATCAAACACAAACTCAATATTTTACATTTTAATCTAATTAAAACATGCATATACACACAAATAGACTGAGAAACAAGCATATGCATCCTACACACACACACAAACACACACACAAAACAAAAACAAACAAAAACAAAAAACAAAAAAACAAAAAAAAAAAACAAACAAAAAACAAAAACAAAACAAAACAAAAAAAAAAAACAGGGAGCGACTGAAGGGGAGAGGTTATAACCCGACTGCATAGGCAGATACAAGATGCATGCTGCTGGGTGCGGCCGAAAGCACTCTGGCAGCATGCTCACATTGCATGCACTGTGGAGCCGCCCCTGCGCCCAGCAGCTTGGCTGTTCCTTCCCGGTCTTGTCATTGTCGACCCACCTGTCGAGTGTTGGCCCATATGTAAGAGCATTATACATATATTCTTATAGACCTATTGGATAAATGAATTATATATATATATATATATATATATATATATATATATATATATATATATATATATATATATATATATATATATATATCAAAATCAAATGAAACACTATGGATAACATGGTAATATATATATATATATATATATATATATATATATATATATATATATATATATATATATGCATTAAAAGTATAAATACAATGAGATGGTATATGCTGATTTCGAGATACATTATAGATATTGCTCAGTTACAAAATAAACGGCGTGTTTCAACAGTAAAGTTTTGCACTGCTCTGAAAATTACTATATTGCATTCTTCTGAAGTCCTTTACTCCCAAATAATAAGATTCTACTCAGTCTGTCACTTGCAACACTTATTACGAAGCTTGGATTAACAACGCAGTGATGATACGCTGGAGCTTCTTTCTTTCCTCGGCATATCTAGGTCAGTAAAGACAAAAGTTTTTAAAATCCTCAGTTGAGTCGGAGCAGGCACAACTGAGTATGACAGATGCTAGCAAATCGCTGACCATGGGAGTAGACATCCGGAGTGATTTTCCCAGGAAGCAGAGTGTCTTTGAGTTTCGACTTAAAGATCTGAAGGGAAAGGGAGTTACGGATATCAGTGTGGAGGTTGTTCGATGGTTTGATGGCGTCAGGGAGAAAGGAATTTTCAAACCATTGGGTGCGGCATTTGATGAGGCCTAGGTTGCTGTTAGGCACATGGCGGAGCGTATAAGTACGACCAGCAAGGGCGGGGTGTAAGGTTGTATAGATAGCAAGGATTTAAGTTAAAATACATTTTATAGGAAAGGATTAATTTAAATATTTGCGTCTACTGGCTAGTGTTGGCCATCCAAATTCATCTAAGAGTTTGTCATTAGATGTGTGCCTTAATGCGCCAGTGCATATTTTAGCTGGCTCATACGAGAGCGACTTAATTAAATCACTCAGACCTTGCCCACAATTATCATAAGTAACACAACCATATTAAAAATTGGCTTAACCATTGAAAAATATAATCTTCCCAGTGTTTTTCGGGATAGCTAAAATTTGAATCTTCGAAGAAGCGCAATACGCTGGCCAGGTTTGCTTGTGAGGAGTGTGACATGCGCACGCCAAGAAAGGTTGTTGGCTTGAGTAATTCAAAGGTTGGTATGGGTGTCTTCCTCTAGTATGGTGGTACCACTTAGGAGGACAAGGGGTGATCAGGTTTATATATTTTGGCCGGGAAAATAACTGAAATGGATTTTACAGCATTAAAAGCCACGCACCGTAATTAACTCCAGTGGTAGATGATTGAAAGATTTGTGTTCAAGCTGTGTGCCGAGTCTGTAGGGTTTTGAACTGTCTCAAGTATGCTAGCGTCGTCGGCGAAAATGCGGACATCACAGGTCAAATCATCTACAATATCATTTATATACACGAGAAATAATAAAGGACCTAATATGGATCCCTGAGGCACACCGGCCTGGACCGGGAACCAGGAGGAGGTTTGCCCGTGCAAAATAACACGTTGAAAGCGGTTTGAGAGATAGCAGTTTAGCCACCTAAGAAGTCCTTCAGATAACCCCAGCTGTCGTAGTTTAAAGAGGAGGCCAACATGCCATACTTTGTCAAAGGCCTTTGATATATCCAAAGATGCCATTGTGGCCTCTCTGTTATTTTCAAGCCCATTGTAGATATTGTGGAGAATACCGACTACTTGGTTGGTCGTTGAATCATTAGCTTTAAACCCAGAGTTCTTATCTGTCAGTAGGTTATTGCCTGATACATATTCATAAAGAAAATTAAACACCAGTCGGTCGAAAACTTGAGATACGTTCAATAACAAGGAAATCGACAAGTTGAAAATGTTTACCAAAGGCTTGGAGATGGAGTCTGCAATAATTTTAAGAGAGTATTACTTATATTGTTGGGGCCTGATATAGAAGTTAATCTTAAAGATAATAAAACTTTCCCGACACTTTCTTCATTGAACGTGAAATCACTTGTGCGTGCCGCAGTGCAATAGGTAAAGTTCAGCAGAGATGGCCGCTCATTATCGGCATGGGGAATACACTGACAAGCGAGGTAAGTATTAAATACTTCACACTTTTCGGTAGTGCTAGAAATAATCTTACTTTCTTCAATAATAGGTATGTTTTTATGGATTACACATCCAAGTAAGGGTTCAGACAAGTTCCACCATTGTGTGGGATCAATATTTTTCTCATTTAATTGTGTACGTAGTTTAGAAAAGTAGGAGTTTATTGAGACTTTAATTGCGTTGACTACCCTATTGCATCGCATTTTTGTAATACTGATAAAACTTGTCAATGTTGACACAGACATCAAGAGTGAAAGGGCGAGGTGTTTTAGTTAAGTTCTAAAATTGTTTCCATGGTCGATTACGCTTTTGCATAAGTTTTCTGATTGTGGCTGTTATCCAAGGTTTATCCTTTGGCTGAATGGTAACATCTTTGTATGGGATAAACTCTTTGGCAGTATTTAGGAAAATGTCAGACGAGTAGGAAACTACATCATCAATGAAATTGAAGACGTTGAAGGCAGTGTTCCAGGGAGCAAAAAATAAGGTAGTATTAAGACCTTGAAAATCAGCTTTTTTGACATTCCATACACCTCTTTTGAACGGGTGGTCTCTATGGTAGGAGAGGGAAAAATAGCAAGAAATAACCGAGTGGTCAGAATTTGAAAGAGGGGCTGAGACTCCACTGTTCAGGATAAGTCCAGATGAGTCAGCAGTTAGAAGGTCCAACAGACTGGTTGAATACATGTTTACTGTAGTAGTTCATCTACTATCTGAGCTATGGGGTTGAAATGAGACATACCAGGTTCACCATCTTAATGAGTGGAGTTCCAATGAACTATTATTAAAGTCACCAGTGAGTATCAATGTAAGCGGGTTACTTTGAAATGCGAATGAGATGGTATTAAATAGCGATTCAAGAAAAGTATCTCTGCCGGTTGACAGGGCGGTCGGGTATGATTCCCTATCAGAACTGACCCATGTTAGGTCGAGATTTCCACCCAGATACATTCACAGTCTGGACTTTCGAGATCGAAACGCCGTCTACTTGGCAAGCATGTATGTATATAGGGTAAGAGGCCACCTCCTCTACCTGTTGGGTGGTATTTTCTGCGTTGAGATCTACGTTAGACTGGTCAGTTAGGCCTAGCACGTAATTATATGTAATTTTTGATGTCATTTACATAGACACGAAAGTAAACAATATATTTCGTGTCTACGTAAATGACGTCAAAAATTACATATAACTACGTGCTAGGCGTAACTGACCAGTCTAACGTTCAAATAACATCTTTACTTCCATTGAGAAAGCTGGGGACATCACCGGCGAAATATCTGGATATCAGAAATATTATCACATGGATTAAAAGTCCAATATGAACTTCAATTTATGATTTACTAATCAACATGTGAGAAAAATGTCTTTGAAACAATAAGTTTGTGTATGGCTTACTCTATGGTCAGACCGAGCAGGTACTAGTTGACCAGACGCCATGCTGTTACAATGTTATAAAGTTTCCCTGGGAATATCATGTAAAGTACCATAGTCGTAATATTAAACACACATGTGTAGATCAGACCAAAAACAGGCCAGTCGGGCACCTGATGTCTATGAAACCATAGTGTTTCAGTGTAGTGTAGCCTTGCAGGCATTATCATAGTATATAACATAGCCAAAACATGGGGCGTAACAGGTAAAGTAAAAAAATAACAACATATGAAACAGTAAGGGTGCGAAGTTGAAAATTGTAAGAAAGAAACGTAAAAGTGATGCAAGCATGTGCGTGGACAAACTGGACTGCAGTGAAAAAATCACAATCTTGGGACTGTGCATGTAATGTGTTACAAATTTCACATTGGAGCTAATGAATACATGTATATAATAACAGTTATCGTTATATCCATCATATACATACATATAATCAAAAACATACATAAAAAGCATAATGAATGAACATTTCCAAAGCATGGAGCGTGTGAAGGCAGTTGGAAAATTGCAATAACAAAAACACAGATATTGAGTCACGTTAGTAGAACGCCAAAGCAACTGGATAGGAAATGATGTTTATATCCATAGGGGGATAGGTAACAGTGTCACATTGGAATCACTTACACTTGTCCAAGTCCTCCGTTTCAACTTTCATGGATCTGCACAGCACGACCCAAGGGAGGGTCAAATCCTCATACATTAAGCTCTCGGACGGAAAGTACACCATCCTTTGACGAGCATAAATGTGTCTTCTTTGCCTTTTCAGACCCCAAGCCAGGTAGAGGATATGAGGTCTTTTACGTGCTCTGTAATAAACATACCTTTCTTCTTTTTCTTTGCTTTTTCATAGACATTGTGCCTTGCCCTGTAAGAAATAAACTTACTATTATGTCTCTACGCTTGTTAGGAGTGGGTTTTCCTACACGATGAGAACGAGATAAATCGCAAGCACCAAGACACATATCAGGCCACAGACCACAGTTATAAATCCCCCAATTTTTCATATTAGCGTTTTTCAGTCTAAAAATTCAGCATTTTGTAATTTAAAATTTTGTCAACGGCATTTAACAGATAAAATTTTCAGAAAAAAAACAGATAACTTTTTGTCATATAATTTCCAACTCATTATTTGTTGATAATTGAAATACGAACAACACCTGGATGTCAGCTTTATACAGATGTATGAACTGTGCCCTCGCCAGGGTCACATCATTGTCCTTACTCACCATAAAGTTCCCACCTGGTCTGAAAGACAGTGCACATATATGACCACCAATGAAGCAACTCTGTGATGCAAAAAACCTGACTTAGCTAACTGTATTCAAACAGAAGCTACTGCATGCTGAAAACACAGTATTTTCACAAACACGGACGGTCTCCGTCGGATGCGCAACCAGCCAATCACAACTGTGGTCTGTAACCACCAAGGGTAGCAAATTATCAACTATAATCTTGTCTGTATATTCGCCATCCCTTTCAGTCTCATTTGTCCAAATACGTAAAGCATTGCCACGACCACACTGTTAAAGTTCATCCAAGCTGTTCTCCACTTCCACAATTTTTTTTCATAGTCAGCACACTTATCAACACACTGACTGACAATGCGGTCAGCTGATTCAAGCTTCCTCATAATGGCAGTGATTTTAGTCTCAAGACCGTTTACCTTAATTTCCAGGTCTTTAATTCTGTTCAGGTAATAAGACACTTCAGCCTTTACTGATTCGCCGATAATTTTGGGCAACCATGACTTAATTTTAATACTAGTTAGAACACGAAAAAAGTTATCAGCCTCAACACAGGACTCGATATCAAAAGCACAAGGTACAATGTTTGAGACACCGTCTGACTCACTTCGTACTTTGTGGAAGGTGGCGAAACTCCTGTAGGTGAATCCCACGGACGTACAGTACGTTTGACGCTTGATGCATTTGTAAGATTAGGAGTTCTTGCTAGAGTCGTGTTATTGACCGACCCAGACAGTATTGAGTCTTCTTTGTTCGCCATTGTCCGCACAGGTCTATGAGGCTCAAAGAGTTCTAAATGGCTGGTATTTCCAGACAAAGAAAGGCATTACAAAAACGAAAGAAACAGCTTTGCCCACCAGGTCCGGCGATCCAGATTCCAGCACATTGATCAGAAACACAACATAAATCCACTGTTTCAAAAAAAAAATGGAAAATTCGCTGGCGCAAAAATGATCAAACAAGGAAAAATTTCCTACACCGTCACAATGAATTGACGGTGATCTGCGACACCTAGAGGCAATTTATATAATATAATATAATATAATATAGTATAATATAATATAAAATAATGTAATTTAATATAATAATAATAATATATATATATATATATATATATATATATATATATATATATATATATATATATATATATATATATATATATATATATACATATATATATGGATGACAGTAACGTCTATATGGATTATAGTAAGAGTACTATATCTGATGTTCATGGATTACAGCAAATGCACTGCAACATAAATGTGTGGATACTTCTATGGATTGGGGGTTTCTAAATTGACCGTTGTTTCATTGCTTTGAACCATTTACAATTTGCTGCTTCAAGAGAAATATTGTACATTTGTAGCACTGTCATATATTTCATTATGTTCTCCTTATTCGTAATGATCATGTACACAAGATAGTTTCCACAGGATTTTCTTTCCTTTTATGACGCACAAATAAACAATCTAACAGGACATTATATCATTTTGCAGCAAATAATCATCCGGGACATTTATCCCGAAATAGAGAACGTAGGCGAACGACTGAAAGGGCTTAAAGGTGAGTTTATCAAATTTGCCTGACCTCCTGGAAGAGCAGAATGGTGAGTCCATTATGTATATTTGACCGACTAAAAGAGCTGAGCGGTAAGTCAATTGTACATGTCTGACTAAAGGGAAGAGCTTGAAGGTGAGTTATTTATATTTGTCTGATTAACTGAAAGAGCTGAAAGCTGAGTTAAATGTATATGTCAATATGAGTGTGAATTTGAGGTACAATTGCAAACATTCAAACTGTCAGTGACATTTTTCTGACAAGGTTGAATTTGAGGTGCGTTTGTGTAAATGATCTGACATTTTCCTGAGAAGGTTAACTTTTGCTAAAGGTACAAATATGGAATTGGATCATTTGTTTCCAAAAACACTCAAAATGTCGATTTATTAATATTTTGAATGGTCAATAGGCAAAATCTGGAGACAAATGTAAACCTGAGACACAATCATTGACGGAAAGTCTGAAAACACAATTTAGTATCACCCATAACTGATTTCAAAATTACGTGTATTCCAGTGAAAGAATGCAACGTATGAGCGCACCTCCTGAAGTACATGGGTGCACTTTGGGACTAATTGACGGGGACAGTTCCTTGCGTAACGGGCATACGCGTTCCTCAAATCAGGGATGTCCACATTCTTGCTCAAAATGACTACCTATTACTGTTTTGATTACTCCTTTATTGTTATTCCTTTGGCCTTTTTCATTACACGTGAACGGAACAAAACCACGGAAAGGAGTGTACAGGATACAAATTTTTCATTATCATTTTATTCAGCTCAGGAACATCTAATTAGTAACGATCCTATATGTAAACAACAGATGATTCGTTGAAAATATCAAGACGTGTTCTTGTTAGTAAACCAGCCATTGCTATCAACATTCAAAAGATGCACGGCGTAAACACGTTAACTACAGAACAAACAGAGCAAGAAAATGTATTCTTTTTCCTCTTCAGACCAATTCCTCAAATTTGACATCAATGGCTCCGGTGAAATTGGTGAGTAGTTGTCTTATCACACATACGATTATGTTCTAACCAAAGATATTCTAACGACATGTTGTACCAGTAGAATTAAGAATGTGATGAGTGTTTATATACAGTCTAACGTCTATGCCAAAGTGATTACTGGTAGATCTGTGTGAGGGGAATACACCAGGATACACGCCGAAAAATCTAAACTGTCAACATACAACTGTATCCACACGACCAAGCGGTATGTTCAGTTTACTTGGTCTTGGCAAGCGTCACCACTATTCACGCTTACTCAATGAACCAAGTTATTTCTCGTGTCTCCGACGCAGTGAAGCATGACTTTTGCTCGCTTGCTTCTCGGGTGAGTCTCCTGCCCGCTTTGTCTTTCGTCTGCATCTCCTTTCAAAATTTGTTGGTTCAAGCAGGAATGCTAAAAGACACACCCCTGGGGGAAGTGACGCTAGACGAAAAACGTTGCCAGACCGTCTTATGACAATCGACAAATTGAGACGTCGACAACATAAAGGACTGAAGAAAGTGGTCTTAATAGCGAAGTGATCTAATAAGTGATGCAATTTTACTATTATATTTATATTATAAACATATTTATTTTACCTGGATTGCCTAGGTAGTACAAAATTACAAATCTGGAGGCTCTCCAGACATACAACGCAACACATGGTCTATGTACAAGACGCACAGGACAAGTACAATGAAAGATACATGTTAAACGGAAAGCATTACAGTCCTATATATCACAAGAAAGCATACATCGTCAAGTTTATACCTCACATAAAATGTACAAATAACCCATCTATTAACGATTCAAATTAGTTTCAGCAACATATGACACACCAGACCTTAAAAGTGAAACCTCCGAGTATTAATTATGAATTTTTGTACACTTGAAAAAATGTGTTGGTTAACTTCAAGTGTAAAGTCTGTGTTGCCATATAACAGAATTTCCACCAAGCGTTCACTAGCTACATGGACCATTAAGCTTGAGTGAACCCCTGGTGCGACAATATCTCTAATTTCCTTCAACAGGTTTAAACGGGGGGGGAGGGGGGCAGCATGTAGTGGACAAAAGAGAAAGAAATGAATAATGTCTTCGACGGGATGACCACAATCACACGATGAAGAGGCTATAACGTTTATTTTGAAGAGATGTGCGTGTAGACCTGAGTGACGTAGACGTAGCTGGGTTTGGCAAAACGGTCACCATGAGCGTAGTATGGGGGGGGGGGGAACATTATCAGTGGCCAACAAAGTTTGTTTGAGGGTTAATTTGAATTTTGATAGAGAAATAGAGCTACGTATGTCGTCCGGTAGGTCGTTCCACGATTTAATTACTGAAGGCAAGAATGAATCACCAAACCGTTTTGTACGAAATTTGACCTGTCTCAAATACTGCGGTGTTCTAAGACTACGACCACTGGTATCGGCTGGTTTTAAGGGTACTATACTTGATAAATATTCGGGACACAATCCGTGGTACATTTTGAAGAAAGCAACTAGTTTGAAATATTTACGCCGGTCTGCTAGAGTTTGCCACCCTAATTCAGAGAGTAGACGGTCAAGCGAGGTGTGGCGGCGAGCGCCCGTGCAGATTCTGGCCGCTTCATATTGCACGGACTCAAGAAGGTCCGAGAGTCCTTTGCTGCAATTATCAAAAAGTACACACCCATATTCAAGTATTGGACGCACCATAGTGAGATATAGTTTGCATAAGGTATTTCTAGATAGTTTGAATTTCAGTCTCTTCAAGACAGCAAGACGTTTGCTGGCTTTATCTATAATTCTCTCAATATGTGCATTCCACGTTAGTTTGAAGATAGAGTTATCCCCAGGTGAGTATGGCTGGTTGTTTCTGGTATGACTTGATCACCCAGAAGTAATGGAGGATGCTCATATTTGTCGCGTTTTGTCGAAAATATTAGAGAAAGAGATTTCAATGCATTAAATAAGACGTGCCAAAGATGACCCCACTGGTCAACTTTTCTCAAATCACCGTTCATGCGGTTCGCTGAGATGGTGGGATTTTTTACAATTTCAATGATGCTAGTATCGTCGGCAAACAATCTTATATCACATGATATGTTATCTACAATGTCATTTACAAATACAAGAAATAAAAGGGGTCCAAGAATAGATCCTTGGGGAACTCCGGCTTCCACAGGGAGCCATTGTGAGCAGTGGCCCTGGATGACCACTCGTTGCTGACGATTTGAGAGATAACTACGTACCCAACGTACCAATGATGCTTCAAAACCCAATTGGCGTAGTTTGAACAATAGTCCCTCGTGCCAAACACGGTCAAAGGCCTTGGAGACATCTAGAAAAACTATTCGAGCTTCGTTGTGGTTTTCTAAACCGTTGTAAATATTGTGCAGTATGCTTATTAGCTGATTTATAGTCGAGTCATTTTGTTTGAATCCTGAGTTTTTGGACGTTAATAGGCCTTGACTAACTAAGTATTCATAAAATTTATTAAACACGAGACGCTCCAATACTTTGGACACATTGCATAGCAAGGAAATTGGACGGTAGTTAGTTTTGCTTTGACGGTCGGACTTTTTGAACACTGGACATAAATTTGACTTTTTCCAGCAGTCGGGAAATGAAGATGACTGCATTGAAAGATTGAATAGCTTAAGCAGTGGGTAGCTGATACCAGTTGCCACATTTTTTAAAAGGAAATTACCAATGTTATCGGGACCAGTTGCAGAGCTTGTTTTGAGGGATAGCAGAACTTTTTTCACCTCTTCTTCAGTGAACATAAACGTTTTGAGCCTCTCATTAGTACGTTATTGGAAAGTAGGTAGAGTAAAGCTATCATCAGCTCCAAGCTTGCTCTGACTGGCGAAGTACTCATTAAAAATTTCGGCTTTCTCTATATTATTTGATATAACATTTTCATTTTCAATTAAAGGCGGTATATTTTGATGGATCTTGCAACCCAGTATGATTTGGTCAGGCTCCACCATTTTTTTTTGGTTTAAATTTTTGTTATCTAGATCATCTCTCAGTTTTGAGAAATAAGACTGGATAGCAGATTTATTAGCGTTTGCACTTATGTTACGAAATTTCTTATAGATTTGATAATGGACATCGTATTTAGTTCGTTTGTAGCGCCTCCGTGCACGATCCCGTTTTCTCCTCATTCTTTTAATAAATGAATCCATCCAGGGTTTGTCTTTTGGTCTCACAAGGATTTCTTTGCTTGGAATATAATCTTTGGTAATGCTGAGGAGCAGATCAGTCCAATAGGTTGCAATATCATCAATGCTGTCAAAAACACTTAAGCCAGTATCCCACGGAGCATACAGCAGTGAAGAATTTAGCACTTCGAAATTTGTATTTTTGAAGTCCCATATGGTGCGTTTAAATGGACGATTGCGCATTACAGTTAAAGTAAGGGTACAGTGTATAACAGAATGGTCGGATGAAGAGACTGGGGGTAACGTTCCGCTGTTGATAATAAAACCGGGAGAGTCAGTAATAAGTAAATCTAATAGACTTTCAGTGTATTCAGTGGATCTCGTAGGTTCATTGATAAGTTGGAAAAGATAATTTTGGGAGATGATATTAAAGAGTTTTGTACCCAGCTCGCTGTCAGTATGATCCGACTCCCAGTCTCTACATCTATCGCTAAAGTCACCTAGTATGATAAGGGCAAAAGGGTTGCTTTCCAGTGCAAGAGAAATCGAAATCGAAAGAGTGTCTAAAAAATGATCACGGCACTCTGCTGTTTGGCCTGGCGGACGGTAAAAGGTGCCGATAAGGATACTGCCTATTAAGGTTAAACCATAACGGGACAGTAAATTGGCAGGCTTGATATAGAAATGGTCGCTTTCTGGGGGGGGGGGGGGGTCCTTATAGGGAACTCTACTGCAGAGTTGTTGCTATGGTATATGTATGCCCTACCATGCGACGGCATACTTTACAATGTTTTATGCCAAACGTTATTGATAATTTTATTATGGAATAAGATAACATGATAATTTGTTATTATCTATCGGTTTAAATGGGTAAATGATTTTTCTCAAATCAGTCTGACCATTTCTAAAAGTCGATCAGGGACTGCAAGTTGTCTGGGTGCAAATCAATGGTGGTGATGCGACTTTATTTAAGATTATAGGTATCTCAGTTTAATTCCGACATCTTTTAAATGTTGTAAATTTTGTTAAAACTTTGCACAAAGACTTTGATGTATAAAACAATAAATAAGAGAGACACATAAACCCAAGACAGGCATATTTGACTGGTCGAACATGTATATATCACTTCCTTCAATGTAATAGGCCTTAGAGCTATAACGTCTCATGAGGCGTTAAGCTAACCAATTTCAATTCGTATGTGCAGATGTAATCGAAATGAAGGTAATGATGGAGAAGACAGGTCAAGCGAAAACACATATAGAAGTGAAAAACCTGATGTCTGAGTTGGCGAAGACTAAATCTGGCTGTCTCACATACAGAGAATTTCTGGAAATGTCCTTGGGCCCGCGGCCACACGTTCCTAGTGTGTAAGTATCTCAAACATCTGAGGAACACGCTGACAGCTTTACGTGTCACAGTGCACCCAGAATGGACCGACAACAGCTCCTGGCACGTGATTCGCAATAAGAGAAAGGAGAAAAACGAATAGGAGGAGGAGGAGGAGGAGGAGGAGGAGGAGGATGAGGAGGAGGAAGAGGAAGAGGAAGAGCAAGAAGAAGAAGAAGAAGAAGAAGAAAAGAAGAAGAAGAAGGAGAAGAAGAAGAAGAAGAAGAAGAAGAAGAAGAAAAAGAAGAAGAAGAAGAAGAAGAAGAAGAAGAAGAAGAAGAAGAAGAAGAAGAAGAAGAAGAAGAAGAAGAAGAAGAAGAAGAAGAAGAAGAAGAAGAAGAAGAAGAAGAAGAAGAAGAAGAAGAAGAAAGGGTGAATGCGGATACATCGCTGTTTTATATTGGGATATATTATCAATACAGCGCAAAAAAGGAGAGACTGCTGCAGGTGATAGGTTAGGATTTACGTGGAATTACTTTAACGTTTTTCATCCTGCGGTTGTGCAGTTTCACAAGAAAGTGTTTTGTTTGCCTGAGAGGGGGATCTATTTGGAATCATAGGGGAACTTTCTAAATTATGTTAAAATTTTAAAAGACAAGTTTAAGAGCGTAAGTTATTAAAAGTTACTATAATAGCCACTGAAACAGTTTGTGAAAGAACATGACGCTTTCCCTACATGGTATCGATCTAAGGCAATATAACATTTCTCATTGAAACTTTTTATGCTTAATGTGTTTGTATTATCATACCAGTGTTCTTAAAAAATGCTCTTTGCTAATTTCGGACTGTGGTGTTAATAAGCAACATCTCAGAAGCCTGCTCATTTTGGGATATATTCAATACTGCTCCATGTAGGATGTTCACGGGCATAAGATTGCAATTAAATTCATATCAAATGGAAGTTTAAGAGCGTAAGCTATTGAAACCTACTACAATAGCCATTGAAATAGTTTGTGAAAAAACATGACGCTTTCCCTACATGGTATCGAACTGTTTGCCTGAGAGGGGGATCCATTTGGAATCATAGGGTAACTTTCTGAATTATGTTAAAATTTTAAAAGACAAGTTTAAGAGCGTAAGCTATTAAAAGTTACTATAATAGCCACTGAAATAGTTTGTAAAAGAACATGACGCTTTCCCTTCATGGTATCCATCTAAGGCAATATAACATTTCTCATTAAAACATTTTTATGCTTAATGTGTTTGTATTATCATACCAGTGTTCTGAAAAATGCTCTTTGCTAATTTCGGACTGTGGTGTTAATAAGCAAATTCTCTGTTCTTCAAAAGCCTGTTCAGTTTGGGATATATTCAATACTGCTCCATGTAGGATGTTCACGAGCATCAGAATGCAATTAAATTCATACCAAATGGACAGAATGCGTAATGGTGGACGCTTTAAGTAAATGAAAATCTTCGTGAGAATCGCGTAGCATGGAAAATACGACTACTGCATAATTACAATTATTTTGACAAAGTGACTGAAACAATATAACCATGGATATACACCTGTCTGATTTATGCACTTATCTGTCAATGTGTGAGTTTGATAGTCATATTCTGTGTAACGTAGGCAGGTTACTGTAAAACAGTACATTAATTTCAGCAGTGAATATATGGTAAGTATTCTTCTCTATTTTTTGTAGGAGATCGTTATTTCAAAACCAGAAAAAAGGAGAAAAGCCCAAGCATAGAGCTCCAATACGAACGTTAGAAAGCCTTCCATAGGAGAGGAGAAAGGGAGACAAGACTCCTTTTTAAGTTCTGCTTCAGGTCATCGATTTTAGTTTAATGTGCATTATTTGTCCGATAAATATCTTATTGATCAGAAGATACACAGAACAACCCAAAGATATGATCAAGAAAAAAACATGAAGATTTTCAACATTTGGTAACTGCGGTAATAAGAACACAACTCACAGTGGACGAAATTCTATGTGTAAATGCATACTCGTCACAAAAGAAACTTATATTGTAATATAAAGTAGATTAGATTTTTTTGTAAGCCATATACAGCCAAAACAGTTGGTCCAAAAGTTTGTCATGTGGCCTCACCTTAGTTATGTAACGCCAATTTCACAAATGTGACAGATTTTGTTTACATAAGATGAAGCAACACAATTAAAGTTCCTGTCTACAAAATGGCACAAGAATCTGCCATGCACTGGATCAAACCAGTGTCATTTTGCACCTGTTCATAGTGGCATCAATGACCCAGGTGATCACCTGAGACCCCAGAAATACTATAAACTGCCGCCCTTACCAGCCCCTACATGGAAACCCATCAAGCTACCATCATGCCAAGACCAGGGGATAATGTGGCATCAGTGGCCAGCTAAGTCACCAGACTTGAGCCCCATCGAGCATCTGTGGGATGTACTGGGGAGACGTGTGAGGCAGCATTGGAGGAAGACAAGTTAAGCAGATGATTTGAAAACACTGTTGGAGGACCAATGGAATGCCATTCCACAGACTCTTATGAACAAAGTCGTGAGAAGCATGCGAAAACGCATTTAGGAGCGCATCCGAGAACATGGAGGTTACACAAATTATTAAATGTGCAAGATTTGTCTTTCAACTTCACTGCCTTTTATTCTACGGTCCAATGAACTATAGCAGCAGCCACGATCACTTTTCATCGAAACATATGAAAGACATTATGCTTCATTAATATACATTATTATTTGGCCTCTAGAGCATAAAGAAATAAAATAATATTTAAGTGTATTCTGATATGTTTCTTTTTTGATGAGTATATTTCACTTTAGTTTGAACATGAAACGTATTATCAAAGTTTTCAAAGTACCATGCAGAGAAACTGACGCATTGCAGGGCTAATTAAAAAACTAATTAGGTGTAGTTTGCGTTTTGAGTGGCCAGATTGTACCTAAGGTGTACCTTGAAGTATTAATAACAATTATCACTTTTTCGAAACATTGATCATTTGGGAGCACATGGAGTGAGAGAAAAATGGAATTATTACCTCACTTTAAATGGAAAATATGTGTCATACAATAACGTCATATGTCAAGGTTAATTTAAATATGGGTTTTCTGTTTCATTGTGTGACTAGGGCGGCAATAATAGAAAAGAGAACGAGAAAGTATGGGGCATACTGGCCGCTGTTGATCCGTCACCATCCACATAAACCTGAGACAAAGATAATTCATTTGGTATTACTGATGTATTGCGTGACTTTATGCATTTAATATCTGGATTTGAACAAAATCTAAATCATGTATTTATAGAACATACTATCAGTTGGTGAAGAATCTAGTTTATCTGATGCATCTGTAAACTAATTGTGTATAAATCTTCATATTGGATGAGGTTATACATGTATTTGAATGCCAGACTCTACACAGACGCCCGTGACTTTACTCAAAACACTACAGCCCAGTGTATGTACATTTCGGGCCTGCTTGGGAAGTTAAAAATAATTGGATGTACGATCCACTTTCATCTAACAGTATATCACAAATTTAGTTCCGTCTAGACATACCATTTAATGTACATTCACTGTGACCGTTGAAATAAGCAACACCATTACCATGTCAAAACTCAAATGCAATATTCCACAAACTATGTGATGTGAGTTCCTTCCAAAGGCAAAAAATGCATTTTTTTTTACCAAATCTTATCCTGTACACACCCAAATTTCGATATGAAATTCGACCACCAAACTAGATTCGCACATCTAAATTCAAAGGACCCGTTCATAGCAAGAGACAATCATCAGTTATAATAATAAATTCCAAAACATCTGTCCATGAAAAAGAGAAGACGAGTAAAGTTTTCAATGTTATTGATATAACCACACCAGAAACCATTGTGATCCAACCAGTTTCATTTTGCCAATACTCTTGTGAGCAAAATCAGCAAAGTTTGTCTCAAGAATAGTCCATGACAATGAATCACCAATTGAAATGAAACAGAATGTCCTCCATCTGACTTGGAACATGAGTGCTTCCATATATACTAATGGAATATAATATGCCCATATTATTATAGGGACCAGGAACATTGTTCAAAAATAACTGTTGAAGTTTATGGTGTGAAACCCCAAAATAAGTCCAACTAAAAATATTCGGTATCTGTGTACTTATATTTTAGAATTACACATTGACAGCAACTAACATGGAGAGCATAAAACTGCAATAACATATTTGTTTGTATTGATGATACAGAAGTGTCGCAGGACATTTGACCTTTGAGAAAATTTTTTTCACAAAGTTAAGAGTGCTACTCTTGGTAAATCTCTACCAAAGCTACCTTTACATTCGATGTTGTCATTTTGGGGCATTTCCCAGTTTTTTCCTATATGGGGGAATTCGTACAAATTCTTGGGAGAGCTCTTCTGCGAGTTGTCTCCAAATCACACAATAGGTAACGTGAACTATAACACATTTTGGATGCTGAGTTGGGGTGACACTGTGATCAGGTTCATTGTAACGGAAATTTGCGATGCATCCTTGTTCTTAATTATATGTGTTTTTACTTATTTCATGTTAAGTAGTTTGAATGGAACATAGTTGATGTGGCGATAACTTATCAGCCGTTACCTATTACTGCTATGGACACTTGCTGTCTGCTATGCACGGTCATTTTGTAACAAAAGTTAGACTTATGGAGTAAGACTAAACACTTCTGTTATGAAAACAAGGAAACGAACAAAACAAAAAGACATTGCTGCACATTTTTGTATGCTTTTTATTGTCTTGTCATGCAACATCGCATGCAATCCTTTGGAATCGTCTGCTCCATAACATATGCAACATCTACAAGTCAACATGCTCTTTATTATTACAGGTATATGGACACTGGACTCCATTTGATAATGACAACCAGTCTCACAACATGTAGAAATATTGAGCAAATAGGCCCTAAAATTGAAATGGAACAGGTGACTGGCTATAAGGTCAGCAGACTAATTATAAACATGCATAAAGGCAGTGAAGCATTCAGTTTCAATGCAGTGGTCATTAAATATGGAATGCATTCCTATAATGATTAAGATAGAAACAATTACATTGGATACATTGACAATACATGTTTTCTTCCAGAGGTTAGGACAAGAATACTTTCTCAACGTTTCCACATATTCTAAGGTAATATATGCTCATACTATTAAGAATATCAATAACTTCATTGGATGGAGGAGTTAAGGAAAGTAAGAAATGCAAACCTTGCACAAATGTTGATGTTGGTACAGAGACCAAAAATAGTATGTTTCCTTTGACATATTCTCCTAAATTAAGATTTTGTGAATTAAATTAAAATAAAAAGTTCCTAGCATGTATCATTGTTTTTATCGGGTAACCCGTTTTTACAGTTGTACTCTGGGATCCCAGAATTTCTGGGGAGTATGTATAGCCAAATGAAATAAGCAGAAGATCTATAATGTTGAAATCATAGTAATACCACTTGCGGATTGTTTTAGCCCCAGTATCTGGACTATAGTCAAATGAAGTACATATGCATGTGGTTTGCTAGTGCTCGAGCTCTGTTACCATACCTTGCTTCGATAGATTAACCCCTGAAATGCTTACACGACGTGATCGACTTTTACCCAACAGCAAGTACTTTGCTTTAAACCACAAGCAGTATTAAGGTGATCTGTCGATCACCTTGCCAAAATGGCACAACTAGCAGTTAAGTGTCGTTGACTTTAGAAACCATAAAATCAAAATAAAAGTACACATTTTAACCGCCATAAAAATCTTGTTATCCTTGAAATCATTCAGTCAATTTCCTGTTAGTAATTTGGTATAATACGTACAATACAATACAACACAATAGATACAAACAGACATTAAAATGAATGTAACATTTTCGTTCAGTCAAAAAGGGCACTTTTTAGATAGCTTTCTTTACAATTTTGATGGTTGCGTGTTTGAGAAACAAATGAGTAAAATTAACTTTTGTATTAAAAAGCTGAAGCCAATTTGATACAATAATTACTGTATTACATACCACGCTATGACACCATATCAAGGTTTTGACATGGGTATCTCCAGATGACATCTTCTTCACTTGCCCCATCATCTGAACCTTCTGATCCTATAAGGATATCGTTATGATCCTATAAGCAAAGCTTAGATTTGATTGTGGCACAGTTGGCAGGGTGTCCAGTATTGCAATATATGATTGATTTTGTAGACCAGGCCATCCCCGAAAAAATGTATAATTTAAACACATATAGATTCTTTTGGTTTGATCAAGCTTTTCTTCATGCAAACAGAAAGGATATATGGTGAAAGTACCTAATTATTTGTGAAAGAGTTTTAGTTCTGTCATTGATTTATTCATAACATGAGCAGACTATTGTTGTCATTATACATTTAGACTGCACTGTATAGATTGTTAATTAAAAACTGCACGAGATCCAGGCCCATCCCATTAAAGGGAGCTGGCATTTCCTCATCTAGGTCTCTCAAATCCTGAGTGTGCCGTGAAAGTGCACCTGCTTTCACGCCATGTATAGTTCAGGTTGTATGCAAGCTACGCGGGTAAAACTCCTTTGATTGCTGTGAGATAGATCTGCAAATTGCCCCCCTCACGTGGCTCTCTAAAATTCAACAACAGGGTAAACATATGTGACATTCAAAATTGGAGAGGTCTCTATTTCCATGTCTCAACGTCTTAGTGTAAATCTCAAAAGTAACATATAGTTTTGTATAAGATCAGGCATCTAGTACCTTTTGGAAGGCACAGTGACAGATATAACTTTGTGACTGCTTTATTTTCACCTGAACAGCATTCAAACCAATCTTTATCTTCATGTATTTCATAGGTATTTCCATATGCGTCTCATCATTGCTTTATGTAGAATCTTTTGTGCGTGCACAGCTGGATTTTACTTTCGCCTTTCCATCACACCAGTAGCAGAACCTTCAACAATACCTCTTTAATTGTTTCAACACACAAATCCTGAAGGCCAGAATATGATTAACTTTTTACTTACGAGGCCAAAAAATTTGAAGATGGTATGGATTATGCATAATATCAACACAGTCCCCCTGAACCTGTTAGCGTGTTTCCTACAATTTCACATGCTTTAGCTTTTTGGGCTAGATCAATGACACATATATTCTCGGAGATTGAGTGATACACATTGACTTCCCTGATACATCATATACAGGGAACGTGTCTGTTTCTGGTGGATACACAGTCGGACGATAAGCCTCTGTAGAGCGAAAAACCTGTTTGACCAACTGGATCAGGATCTTGAAGACTATCCAGCCTGGGGCATATACCCCCCTTTTGGGGTTTTCAGTTTTCTAAACACCCACATCAGGGTCCTCAGCAAACTAGATTGTTCATTGATATCTGGCACCATATGAATTCTTTGAATGAAAGAGTTCCTTCTCTCCCCAGCATTGTAGGCAATGATTGTGACATGATTCTTTTATTTTCCCGTCAGACCCCTTGGTCAATACACTGCTTAATTTCCAGCAGCGTCCCCTGCAGCACATAAAACTTTAGAGACAATTATCAGGAACCAGGTCTAAAGAGCCAAAAATACCTTTAGAAACCCAGGGATGATATAATTTTCTGAACGCCCTAAAAAATAACATTGTACAAAACCATTCCAGAGAACCAGTAAATTATCTAACTTACTGTTCCCCCGCAATATAGATGAAGCCGTGTCTAAATTCCAAAGCATATTCTTCTCTGCAGCAAAAAATGCAAACATCTAGACCCGCAAACATGCCCTGCTCAAGGAGACGCAAAAATAGGCCTAAAGACACAATAAATGGTGTGACCATAGCTGCGCTGATCCTTATATGTCTTTAAGAAAACTGCGATCATGGCTTAGGGCAGGACCGTACAACAGTGCTTTACTTAATCAATATCAAACAAACAAACAAAAAATATAATAATTCAAAAAGTAGTAAGTAACAAGAAATCAAAAAAACTTTTCAGAAAGACCTTGTTGATCACCTCTACTCCATTCACACTAAAGACCCTGAACAATTTTGGAATATATATAGCAACCTCACTGAAACTGAAAAATAGGAAAAAAAACACTAACCTTATTAGCTCCAGTGAATGGATACAACACGTCTGTAATATCATGAATTAGCCTTGTAAATTTACAGATGTAAACTTAGAAACCTTCATACAGTAAAATAAAAATTCAATATTCAACGAACTTAACTTCAAAACTACTCCAGGAGAAATAAAAAGGCCATTCTCAAAGCTAAAAAATAATAAATCACCAGGACCAGACGGGATGCTAAATGAAATGATCAAAACCGGCAAGGAGGAATCACTCCCATTTCTTACCCTATTATTTAACAATATGTTTGCAACTGGTTCCTTTCCAAATTCATGGAGAATGAATCTTATAACTCCAGTATATACGAAAAGTAGTCGCTATTGCCCTGACAACTATAGGAGAATTGCAGCTTTAAACCATCTCTCTAAATTACTGAGCACTGTCCTCAACAATAGATTATCAGATTTCACCGAAAGGCACCACAGAATGACTGACAATCAAATTAGATTTAGGCTCAAAAGCAGAACTCTTGATCACATGCTCACCCTGAAACAAGGCTGCGTCCTGAGCCTGGATTATTAAATATCTTCTTATACCATTTACCCGACATATTCAATGATTCTTGTGACCCCCTAGAACCCGACAAAGAGAACATTAAATGCTTAAGGTACGCAAATGACATGGCAAAATACTCTCAACAAATTAAATACCTATTGCAATAAGTGGAAGCTCCGTGTATATATATCTCACTCAAGTGTCATGATATTTAATAGAGGTGGTTTGAAAATTGAAAAGTACAAATTCAATTACAAAACCATCAGACTGAACCTGCTACAGTTACCTAGGAATTACTTTCTCCCCATCAAAAGGTTTTGACTCTCATTCAAGTACTGTATACTTAACGGTAACGTAGATGTAGCCCTGAAATCCTTTAACACCCTTATCCTAAATACAGCTACTTAGACAGCGAGATCTTGGCAGCATTCATAATACAGGGACTCAATAGCAGCAATCTAATGAAGAAATGTGATAGCACACCAGTGGAACCGATCCACACTAAGGTTTGTCGATTCATACTAGGCGTGCATTACAAGTCATCCACTGCTTTCGTAAAGGGGAAATTAGGCTGCTTTCCAATTCTACTGCATGCCCTGAGTCAGAGTACCATGCACTGGGCACAACTGCAGTATAGAGACCCTAGCAGCCTTGCGTCAAGTGCCTTTAAAGAAAACTACCAATTAAGGCAGAAAAGCAGTATGTACTGGACAAAGTGTTTAAAATCATTGTTTGCAAATGTGGATTTGCTTGAATTTTAGGATTACCCACACCAGAAGTAACATTGAAAGCTGTACAAAAATTTTATCTGACAAACTCCAAGACACTTTGAGCGAAATTGGTTTAGATACATATCAGGGAAAGCTAGAGACAAAAACAAGCTCAGGACATACCGTTAAATTAAAACCACTATTGTGAGGGAAGAATACCTAAAACTTAATCTGCAGTCTCAGCTGAGAAAAAATCTAACCTAACTGCGAATCAGTGCCCATGATCTTAAAATCGAGTCTGGGTGCTTCAATCAGTAACTATAATGAGCCCCAAGACACACTCTTACATGGTCTACATGCATACAACTTTTAAAGCCTTAGTGATGATGACCAATTTAAATTTCTTATAACAGGCTCAGATGGGGACCATTGCCATTGAGGCAGCTAATCAAGTACATCGATGCCGCCAACACCATCAGTACCAAAGAAAGGCAGATCACACAAATGGTAATATTGCATAAACTATCACACATCCAGCTTGACTGGCATGGAAAATATCTATTTCATGTTTATTTACAAAATTTTGTTTTGTTATATGAATTTCATTTCTCTAATTCCATCAATTTTTTTGCATTAAGTTGCTTCAGTGTGTTAATAAAAATATATTTGTCTTATTGTATGTACCACACCATTCTATTTTGGGCGACAGTACAAACAAGTCTCATGCCTAGTTCAGTGATTCCTTTCTTGGTGTTAGATAAAATGGGCTTCTTTATAAGTGGCGTGCTGGAAATTTCTGCACTATGCCCTTAACTCTATGTGAAGTGCTACAGATACCAACGATTTCCACCTTCTGGAGAATTTGTCATGTAGAGTAGTATGAGCATTTTTGTACCAAAAGTAGGGAGGGCAATTGTTTGTCCCGTAGAGACAGCAAGCTTTTGTAGATATAAAGCTGTTTTTTTGTTTTTTTTGTTTTTTTTTGGGGGGGGTGTTTTTTTTGTTTTTTGTTTTTTTTTTTTTGTTTTTTTTTTGTTTTGTTTTTTTGTTTTTGTTTTTGTTTGTTTTTTTTTTTTTGGGGGGGGGGTTGTACTATAAGACAGAATATGAATAACAGGGTTGGAAATCTGCATATATTCACGCTGCCATTTAAACTTTGACTGCAAAAGGTGGTAATATGTGATCTGGAGGTTTTTGTCTGGCACTTGTGACAGCAATCACTGTATCTTTGTCAATTAAGTTGCCAGTCGCATATCTCTTTTTTGCTCCAGGTGTATCATTGCCTACTTATTAAATAAAAATTTGTCATAAGGTTAGGGGTATGCATGCGGGAGAATCGGTTGTTATCCTGTGGCTAAGGAAGCCATGTTGTGTCAACATATTGTTGCCTTATTTCTGCTGTCAGCTGTTAAGCAACCTCAGAGAACGTACATGCAACATTGTTGTCAGTGAACATGCCCGACTGTCTCTCAACCTCATCTTTTCTGAAGTCAGGTCCCTTTTATTGAGATTGTAGGTACAAGAAAAAGATTTCCTCCATTATCTGGGAACGTACCAATTATCCGTCCAAACTCTACTTCCGATTTCCTGCACACATATTTCTTTGTAGAGGGCTTGATCGAACTTGCGCATTTTGTGACTCTCATATAGACATATGTAAATATTTCATTATTTTTCATGCAAGACTATTAAAGATATATATTTACTAAAACAAAAATATTTGTCTACATTTCAATTTACTGATCTGTTTGATATTTCAGCTTTTCAATCATTTTATTTTAATTAAAAATTGCATAAATAAAAAAATAAAAAATATCATGTTCAAAATTTTACGTGCAAGTTAGTTTTTCATTCCCAATAATACCAAGTACCTGTGTATAAAAACTCTATCTCAAATTTGTTCAAAAAAAACTTATTTTCAGTTTTATGGATCATTGAAATTTAATCTGAAATTTAAAAAAAAAATGAATAAAATTTAAAAACTTTAAAAGATAAAGTGAACCCGTTATGAAAAATGACATACAGTTTTGTAGCCAACAGTATGCTGTGTCAATTTTCATCAAAACCTAATGTTTATCTAAAAATATATTTAAGCTAACCTTTGTCTATGCTCAAAATATGGAAAATGTAGTTGTAAAGCTGATAAGAATTTAATTATAGAAAAATTACAAACGGTTTGGTAATAGTTTTACATTCATGAAGATCCAGAGGCTAATTGCATTAGATATACAGTTTGTAGAAGTGAAAAATGAAATTATTTAACACAAAACTCGCATTTTGTAATTCTTTTGTTGTAAAATGCACTAGCCCCTTAAATCAAGGAAGCCATTTTGTTTAATATATTCTTTGACTTTTTGACAAATGCTAGTTTTTAGAATGGGGCAAGGATTTTGGAACAAATTAGTCAGGATGAAGTCATTTCTCAACTCTTTGTAAGTTATCTATTGTGGATGTAGAATCTGGGTCACTAGCTTCTTTATGTCCTGTATAGGAACAATTGATGCACTAGAAAACCGGTTGTCTATACCATTGATTAATGGATAAATTAGGAGAGATATAAAAGAGTACCATTCATGCACAAAATTACATGATAACTTACTGATTCATCTCCTTATACTTAATCGGTTATGCCAAAGTAAACAGTTGTCAACAATATATTACATACTCCAATTCATCATTTTAGGTGGAAAACGATACTTTTCCCAGCACTTAATACCATACCAGAAAATTACATACCAAACATAGAGATATGCTTTCTTTTCTTGATGTCCAAGAGTGGCGGGGATATTTACAATATAGTCATTTTATTCATCTTCTTCGGAAAGATCTTTATAGAAGGGAGGAAAATTCCAACACGCTGACCTCTAGGCCATCGGGACAACCCAAAAAGGTTGACCAAGGACCCAGGGTGATGTTATAGCAGGTGTGGCTTGTACATTGACACGGTAGGGCACTTCCACAGACCGACAATTTATGAAATACACCTCTAATATAAATTCGTGCTTGTTTTATTTCAATATTTAATAATAGATGTAGCCACCAGATGATTAATATTTGGTCAAATCGTCTGAATTTAAATTTGCAGTTTTTGTCACAAAACATCATAAAAGTAAATATTTTCTGAAAACGGACAGTATTGAGATAGCTTTGAATGCATTTCCTCTCTTCCAAATGTGGAACATAATGTGTAAGTAATTAATGATAACACATTTGCTTTATTTTACAATTTTTATCTACAACTGGTCTCATACATATAATGCTTACTCATATTTTGTAACTAAGCTGTATATGGGTATAATTTATAAGAATGCATTTTCTGACCATACAAAGTCTTTATATATTAATTAATTTAAATGTCAGTCTTTTTGGGGTGTCAAATATTGTTCATGGGATTATAAAAAGAATGCAGCCATATTCTAACCTTTGGTTCAAGAACTACTTTCAAATCTATATTTATTCAGGATTACATATGCTTTATCATATTAGACATTCGGACATAGATCCCTATGCCTCATAATGACTAATGCAGACAAATACCCCATTATGCCTGCATTCAGGAAATACATTTATCTGAGATATCTTTTCAAACTAAATGATACTGTAAATGCAAAGACTGACTTAACCAAATCGGAACATATGCTACACTGTTGACTAACTAAGAATTTAAGCTGAGATGTTCTAATAAATATACATATATCATGGACTTTTCACTCATCTTTCCATCTGAGAAGCAATTAGTTGCGTCCATCCATTCTTACTAAACTCTTCAATAATAAGTAAACGAAAGAATATCTAACATAGATAGAATTAATTTTTTTTAAATACGACAAAGAGGAAAACCAGGTCCAAACCATGATAAAATTGGATGTACAGTATGACCAAACCCAGAAGCAATCAATTGCATCCATCCATTCTAACGACACTCAACAATGAAAAGTACATGGAAGAATAGCTAACATAGATAGAATTAATTATCTTTTTAATACGACAAAGAGGATAACCTGGTCCATGATAAAAGTGGATGTAAAATATGACCAAACGCAAAATATTAATTTTGCATATATATGAATGTAACACTTCACCATAATCATAAGAAATCTTTTGTAAATTTATTAAAGTGTCAATAATAAATAAATTTAATAAAGTGTCGCACAATGCAAGATGCCATCAATGAAATACCACCATAAATTAAACTCTCAATATATACAATTCCCTCTGTTAGCTTTTACCAACGCAGCTCAGGCTTTCATAATAATATGTGTTGTGGCTAATCAAACATTTTAGCATTTGGTCTTATGTAAGACAGTCTGTTTCCACGAGTGTTGAACATTTGTTAACTCTAAACTTTACTGAGCATTCCAAGAGGTTAAAATGTTTTAAATCAGTTGCAATGCAAAGAAATTTATTTTCTCTTTTAATTATCCTGAAATCACCATCATTGCTTTGCCATGATATGACAACCAGCCCATAGTAATGTATGCATTGTACGATTGAATGCATGAATGGTATATCAATGGTTTCTGCCCTCCTTTGAGTGCGTTTCTGAGGACCATAATGGTCACTTGAGCTATGGGCTGGGTAAAAATTTCTAGCTGACGTGATTGATCCATGCCATATTTCAAAGAAATGCTTGCTGTGGGGACCAGCATCACGATGACAGGGAGATTACAAGTGGATGACGTATTGGAAGTGATTTCTTCTATCTAAGAATAGTTTTGAGTTCAGAATACTAAACGTACAAACCAGTCTTTTCAGCATACATTTCTTTCACAGAGATCATCACTAAAAATGTCTGCCTTGAAATGGATGGTGTATTGTCAGCACAGAAAGACCTGGTCATCAAATAGATTTCTATTATAGTGAACTGCCTAAAATTAAGAATTTATAAATACTGAGGAAAGAAGAGGCCAGAGCGCAGAGCCTTGAAGGACGACCTACAAGAATGGTCCCTACCTGGAAGGCTGACTACTAAATACCATTTTGCCCATTTGTAAAGGTTACAGACCACAGTTGTGATTGGCTGGTTGCGCGTCCCAACGGAGATAGTCCGTAATTATGAAAATACTGTTTTAAGCATGCTGTAGCTTCTGTTAAAAAAAAGTAGCTAAGTCAGGTATGCTGCATCACACAGTTGCTTCATTGGGGGTCATAGAGAGGAATTGTCTTCCAGGCCTGGTGGGGACTTTATTCTGGGGAAGGACAATGATGTGACCCTGGCAAGAGCACAATTCATACACCTGTATAAAGCTGACATCCAGGTGTTGTTTCGTATTTCATTCATAACAAATTAACGAGCTGGGAATTATATGACAAAAATCCATCTCGGTTTTTCTGACATTTTTATCTGTTAATTGCCGTTGACAAAATTTTAAAGTAGCAAAATGCTGATTTTTTTTAGACTGAAAAATGCTAATATGAAAAATAGAAGGATTGATAACTGTGGTCTGTAGCCTGAACTAGTCCTGGGAGACATGTTAAGTAATATACAATATACTACTAATATTGATTTTGCCCACTTTCTACCAGAAGCACGACGGAAAAAAACTTGATTGAAGGAATTCCTCATAAAAGATAACACTCCACTTGAACTTCATTTGGTTATAATATTTTGACTATTTTTCAGTGGGGTCTTCCTCTGGACAGCTATGTAGAATAACCCCTGAATTCTAATTACATTCCAGGTACACGCTTAGGTAGAGATGCTACTAAATTCTCTCAGCTAATTGCCATTATGGCTTTGTTTGAAGGTAGGGTATAGTCTTAATTTAGCTTGCCAACTTCCAGAGCACTTGTTTTCACAGCTCAAAAATGAAATAAAAGTGCTACAATTAAAGCGAGGAAAACCTCCAATATATCTTTCTCAAATCAATTTTACATTTTATGACGTAAAAAGGCGCTTGTGCTGTCAGAATCTCAGGCATATAACAGTCTCCAATCAATAACATGTTCATTAAATGACAATATAAGTTTAATCTAAATGTTAATGCTGGTGTGTAGACAGAAAATGACAGCAGGTGGCATGATAAAAGCACAACTATGGATCCCCAAAGTAAAATCAATTGTTATCAAGTGACAAATGAAAGCTGCTGCTGGTGCTGCTGCTGCTCAGATAAACTAATTTTAAACTTCATTAAATTTAAATTTACACCACAGTCACGTGGTAGGAATAACCGTTTGCTGCAACAAGTAACTTTTAATCCTTCAATTTAAAGTTAATTCGTCACACTGGTCAACAGGAATTGTTAATTTTAAATCGGTTAGTCGTTTGTCGTTTGTTCTTTACGTTGTTTTTACGAATAATTTCCAATACAAATATGTCAGGAAGTCATTGGGCCTAATTCTCCAGCTGCATGCCGTTCACAAACTCTGAAGGAAATTTGATTCGAGCCAATGCTGGTATACCCTGGTGCAAATACTCCAACAGTGCATTTGAATTAAGGACAATGTTATTTTATTAATGCTCCAAACGTTGCACAAACAGTGACGTACAACATAGCTCCCACCAACATGGAGGCAATATGTAAGCAACGAAAGGAGCTGGCTGTTACCACCCAACGCTGTACATCTGTCTCATGGGTTTTGTTTTTTCCTCACTTTTCTTGTAATATGACAGAGAATTTATTATAAGTGTTTGTATGTGTATCGTATATTTCAGGAAGCAAATATGGACAGACACTCAGCGCTGGTCAACTATGAAGATAACCCATGCATGGGCAATATACCTGAAAACCCCTTAGGAGAGCTTGCCATATATGGAACAACTATCCAAAAACGTATTTCAGCTTTAAGTATAGGATAAAATTCAATAGAATCTAGA
Organism: Hermodice carunculata; assembly: GCA_964020975.1. Taxonomy (NCBI): domain Eukaryota; kingdom Metazoa; phylum Annelida; class Polychaeta; order Eunicida; family Amphinomidae; genus Hermodice; species Hermodice carunculata. The sequence continues at coordinate 81,174,165 of OZ026624.1, forward strand.
GTTTTGTCACTGTAGATAGATAGATAGATAGATAGATAGATAGATAGATAGATAGATAGATAGATAGATAGATAGATAGATAGATAGATAGATAGATAGATAGATAGATAGATAGATAGATAGATAGATAGATAGATAGAATAAATGAATGTCGCAAGATATGCCTCTCAAAATGGTCGACGATGTATGATTAAGTATGTTAACATCAAGACAGTACTGATGCAAAAACCAATGAAAATATAGTCTTCATGGCAAAAACGCCCTTTATCAGATGTGATGCCACCACCACGTCATGGCTTAAAGTACATCTTTGGTTTAATTTGTAAAACGCAACTTAAATCCATACCATTTCTTATATCCAATATACCAGCATGTATTTATTAAGAAGGGATACTGTTATGATGGTAGTGGTTTGTGTGTCCATTTTACTACAAAGGAAATCGAAAGAAACAATACATCATTTAGTCATGCAAGCTTCTCAATAATCTTGTGTGTGCCCTCTCAAAGCAATATAAAGAGCTTATCTTAACATTGTTTTTACCAATGCTTAAAAGCTTTTGCTTTATTTAACAAATAACAAAAAAAAACTATTCATTAACACAGCATTTTAATTCATTAATTCACTCTAATGACAGAAACAATAAAAGGATGAAGGCAGTGTCCACATATCTGATATTGGCTGTTAAATCTTTCTCCAAGTTTTTTAAGTGAAAGTTCTCAGAACCTTTATCCACTTCAAGGTCTGAAAGGTCACTTAAACTGTTTTCACTATCGATCCACTCGGATCCTGCAATTCATCTGTGTCTTCAGCACTGCCATCATTACTACTTGCACTCTGACTCAGAACAGGTTGAACCTCATCCTATATAACCTAAATCTGAAAAATATACAAAACTTACCGATAACTACAAATGAAAATCAAGGGCTCTTCATAGATCAGCATGTGTGCCCATAGGTGTTAAGAAATACTTCAACCTAGACATATAGTTATACCTTGATCTGGCCCATGGTAGTGTAGCATATGTGTCAGTCGTTTTTCCCCTAGTTTACATGAAATGAAATTTTATAGATTATCATTATTAGAAACTTCACTTGTGTACTATGCCTCTCATACACTTGGTACAGCCACCAACCCCACCTCCTCAAAAGGAACCAAGTCCAAACTTGGAAAAAAAAATAGCAGGGGTCCCCCCAATAAATCTCTTTTGAGATTTTACCCTGTACACTTCAGTCCACCAACTGGCAGGTCCCTCCAGCGGCCATTTACTAAACCGGTCTAGAGGGGAACGGCCATAGTACCTTCACAAGCTGAACGAACCCATCTGTCGTATAACCTTCTTTTGTTAGACACTGTTCTACAAAGTAAAGTACTGTTCCCAAGATCTCTATATCCCCATTGAAATAGTGTCATAACCTGTGGCAGAGACATAGTGGGTAGGGAGAGTTATGTTGAAATCTCGCGTGACAATACCAAATCTGAGCATTCAACTTCATTGGCAACATGGTGCTTGGGGGCCTCTGAGGAATATAACGTAAGTTTGATCTGCAAGGATTCCAGATGGGAACCTGGTCACTGGTGACTGCAGACATTATAAGGTAGTGTGCAACATGCGCAACAAATGTTACATACTTTGCAGTGCTTATTTAAGTTACCCTGACAGCTGTAAAGTTTTTCTATTAGGTGGAGACCCATTTCCAGCCCCAAATTCGTGTTTACCAGGCCCAAGTTTCAGCGAGGTCTCAACATTGCAGATTCGTCAATTGCTATCATTTATCACACTTTATCCACAACGTTTTCTGAACAGACATGAAATATTGACATAATTTCCATAAAATCTGATAAATTTGAGACTTAACTAAAACTTGGGAAATTTACCAGGATGCATAAAAAGGCAATGGCGCCCCCCCCCCCCCCATGTGCTCTTGCGTAGTCAGGGGTGACGTAGGAAGTCAAATCCACCCGTTGTCTGTCTGGGATTCAATATTTGATTTACATGTATGTGTTCGTCCTGAACAAAACAGTTTCTATTGCCACTGTACAGCAACTATTGTGAACAAATTTAGCAGAGGCCTTGAATCAAAACAGTGGAGATACTTTTCCAGCTATTGTTTGATGGTGCAGAGAGAGCAATGTTATTTTGACCAAGTTGTTGTGCACGTAGGTCATGTGCTGAAATCAGGTCAGCTGTCTAGACATACTCATGCCACATAAAATCTCGTAGATATTGTATAAACATAAAAAAGTCACAAATAAATGATATCTGAGCCACAAAACCACTATTGAAGTCCATATCTGTCCGACAATGATTGGTCCGAGAGCTATTTTAAACTCCTAATTCTCATCATTTCTTCTTTAAGCAAAGCCATCTCTGCATCTAGCATCCATTTTGCCAAGGCTGTTTATATCAAATTTGCTTAGCATCGATGCAAACTTGACACACCACCTCGTCTATGAAGGCAGAGATGAATAGAAGACAAAAGATACTAAAATTCATAAAAAAAATTGCAAAAATTTTGCAGCGCCACATCTTGAACAAATTAACAACTATGGGACCTTAAGAGTGTCTCTCAAAGCAATTAGGTGAGGGGTAGACGATACTTTCAGATTTTCCCCAAAAAGAACAAAAAATTAAAAACTCAATGGAGCTTCACCTTTCGCAAAAACTTGATGGAGACCTACTACAGGTACATTGCCACCAAGTTTGAAGTCAATCCAGCTAATAATTTTGGAACTAGCAAAAAACTCACAAAAATTCTTAAAAAAAAAATAAGAAACAAATCGCAGCATAACCTCTTGAACAATTTCTGTGTAGGGGTCTCCATAAGTGTCCGTATACAGTTTTGAAACAATTTGACTCTTTGTTTTTTTTAAGATTTGACGAATAAAATGAACAAAAAAATCATGAGAATAAAGAAATTACTGGAGCTTGACAATTTAAACAAATGTGGTAGAGAAACACCAAAGGTATATTTCCACCAAGTTTACAGTCAATCTACTCAGTGGTTTGTGAGAAAAAAATCGAAAATGTGGATTGTTGACAACAGACAAGGAAGGGCCATAAGATAAGCTTAGCTACTGACAAGTCAGCTTAGAAAAAAGGGGGGAAAAAAGAAAAGAAAATGAAAATAAGACAAAAAAGAAAAAGGACTATGTGAATACCCCGTCTCCAGCTGATCTTGACATTCAACCCATAGTAAGTCCCATTCTGGTTTAGGGGATGAGTATTTTGGAGCGAAAGTGAAAACTGTGACTTGCCATTGCAATCCCCATTGACTTAAGGTGGAAACTGTGAAGTTAGTGCACAGTGAGACTGGCAACTTTGGATCGCAATTACCTGTTTAATTTTTTCACAAGTGCATTAAACCTATATATTTTCTGATAACTACATATCCATAGATGTGTATCCATTGAGTTTTTTTGCTGGATTGGAATTTTTTGAGATTTTAAAGCATTTTTTCCGGCTCGGTAGGATTTTTACATTTTTCGCACAGAAGTCTCACAATTTTTTTCCAGTTGAAATCAGAAGACATTTAAAATATATATCCATGTTCAGGATCGAATTCAATGGTTAGCCCTAAAATAGCGAAAATAAATAAATAAATGTAAAATTTTTAACTTAGTCTTGACATGTCGTTCATTTTCCTTCTATAAATTGCTCCAAAAGTCACGGAAGGGGTTGTCAGCTCAAAGTGGGGAGAAAGACACGACGTCTGCCCTCTTTTTATACGTTTGACCATTTTCCAAACTGAATCTCCCACCTTATAGGGCTTCCCATGAATTGTCTGGTTATAATATATTTTCTGACGTTCATGTAACACTCTTATGTGTTTCCTAACAAATTTGAATCACACAGACAACGTTAACTCTAACTGCTCAAGGTAGTTTTGCACTGTAAGAGAGTGATTCTCACCTGGTGGTTCCATCAAGGTGGAAAGAGGAGTAGTATTTTCTCCACCAAACATAAACTTGTTGGGAGAAAATGCTGTACTCTCTTTTACATTTGATTGAAATGCCATCATTACAAAAGGTAAGTGTTTATCCCAATCTATTTGATCTTCATGCACATAAGAACACAACATCTCTGCAATAGTCTTATTCGTACATTCAACCAAACCATCCGATTTCGGATAATATGATACAGTATGAATTTTCCGAATTTCTAAGACTAACAGATATGATGAATTATCTTACTTTCCATATTCTTCCCAAAGTTGCTATGCAACTGTCTAGGGGTTCCGTATCTAGCTATCCACTCTGTACACAAGATATGTGCTAACGTGCTGGCTTCCTGATTTGGAATAGCATAAGCCTCCGTGCATTTAGCGAAATAATCACTAACCACGAAAATTTACTTATTACCTCATTCTATTTTAGGGAGTGGACCCTTATATCCATGCCAATACATTCCAAGAAATAACCTACAGGTCTGGTGGCTAAAAGAGCCCTAAAAGTCTTCCTAGAACCATTCCTGCATTGGCATTGGTGAATATGGGTGTGCACAGTAGACTAGAGTCCAATCCACCAAAAATTCTGTCGCATCTTATGTGCAGTCTTAAATATCACCAGATGACCTCTGGCACATAGTCATGAGCTTATAGACTACCCTTAATTGTAAGTGCTTAGGAATGATTATTAATTTCCTATTTCCAGTTTCTTCAGTCCAAATTCTATACAGGACACCATTTCTTTGTGGTGCTAAACAAATCAAGAGAGGGGTTTTTCTCGAAATTTTTCTTTTTAACTGTATAATAAAGCTATATCCAGATCTTCCTTTTAAACTTTACAGAATTTTTCAATGGGAATAGGAAATCCAGTTACAGAAGTGCTGAAAACAAGGGTCAGTGAATCGGCATTGCCATACAAATGCCCCAAGCAATGCTTTATCTCAGAATCAAACATACTTTAGGTCTCTATCGACCTAGCAATTTGTCCTTCAGGTTCTTTAAAGTTATATAACCAGCGAAGGCTAGCGTGATCAACTCCTAGAGTAAATCTCTTACCCAACAAATATGATTTGTAATATTTAACTAACTGTTCCACAGCCAACAGTTCTTTTCGGGTAACAGAATAATTTCTTTCAGCTGGTGATAATGTCCGACTGGCATAGCTGATAAACCTTCTTGACATTGTTTTACCTGTGATAATACACCAGAGATACTATTAAAAGATGTCCAACACAAATGGCAAGGAAAAATCGGGAAATATCAGGGTAGGAAGGCTACATAAATCATTTTATAGTATTTCCAATTCTCTCTGACATTCTGTACTCCAGACAAACCTTTGATTCTTCTTAGTAAGTCTATATAATGGCTTTGCTTTCTCACCATAGTCCGGAATTAATTTCCTATAATACAATGTCAACTGCAAAAATCCTCTTACCTTTCTAAAAGTTGTAGGAACAGATATACCACCTGTCTCTGGAAGAAAGAACACTAACTTGGCTTCAATTTTAGAATCGCCTTCTTTAATGCAGCACATACTCCATTAAACGGGAGAAGGCAGCTGCAGCATTAGTCACACCGAACGGAGGGGAGTTGAATTCATATAGAGCACTTCCGGTAGTGAAGGCAATCTTCTCTTTTCAGGCTGGGTCCATGGACATATTAAAATACCCACAAAGGAGATCCATTGAACGGAACTAAGTGTTAACTTGTAAGAAATCAAGGGCTTCATCGATTTGTGGCAACGGCCAAGCTTCAATTTTAATTACCTGGTTAAGTTTCCTATAGTTGACATAAAATCGCCGAAGTATCGTCAGTTTTTTTTACCATAACTATACGACTTGCCCAAATACTCTGACTAGGTTGTATAACACATTTAGACAGCACATCTTTAAAACACTTCTCTACTTCTGGTCTCATATAAGGGGAAATTCTCCTGGCCATTTGCTTGATAGGCCTACCATCTCCAGTATCGATTTCAAAAGGCACAAGATCACAATGTCCGATATCCAAATCATCCTTAGCAAATAAATCCTGATGTTTTAGCAATAATTGATTTAACACTTCCTTCTGTTGAGAATTTTATTCTCCAATTTGCTTCTCAAACTTCTCTTGAACAACTTGATGTAGTTCTTCATCTAACACATTAGAGGAGATGCACTCACTAGCGGCAGCAGCAACTTTACATGCATTACTAAAAGGAGTGCCCCATTTAATATGAATAGGAAAAGTACCAAAATTCATGATTCGAATTGGAAAAATTGACACTTCTGGATTTACTAACTTTCTGCCAATAATTAGTCCATCATAAGTATTTTCCACGTTCAACATGTTTGCCTCCATCAAATATTTTCCCATATTAGTCTTGAATCTTTATAAAATAGGAATGACTGCTTCATGTTGTGGAGCGAAAGTAATATTTTGAACACTATATACAGGTTCCTTCCAATAACATTCTTGATGTATCTCTAAAGGTAACTCCATGCCAGCTAAGGCTAATTAACGTGCACTTAAATCAACAATAGGTTTCTGTGATTCTAGAATATCAGTACCAAGTATCCCTTGATATATGAGTGCAGCTACAATGAAGGAATGAGTACCCGTAACTAGTAAAAACGGCTAGTACCAACACAGGAATGGACTTTCCATTAGCAGCTGTCATCTACTTCACACGTTAATAATTCAAGCAAGGAAGGATGGATCGTGCTCACATAGCACCTATATCAAGCCAAAATCTACAATTTATTCCATCAATTTTTCCTGTAAAGAAATTATGACTCACATTTCAAAGATTCAAAAGTTAAACAAGTCTTGGCAGGATTAAATGGCCGGTTCAATCCTGCCTCTCCACGTTTTCCAACTGATTCTTAGCATATCTGACTTATCTTTTCACCATATTTTGCTGATACTGTTCTGGGCTATCAGACTTAAATTTCTCACAGTTAAACTTAAGATGCCCTGGCTGGAAACAGTACCAACAAACATTACGCTTATTTCAAGGTGGTCTTGTCTTTTAAGACTTCTAATTCCTTGGTCAGAGAATTAATTTTCTCTTGCATTGGTTTCATAGCTTCAGATTCAATAACATTATGAGTGTGTGGAATAGAAGTATAAATTCCCATGGAAGTTTCAATCTCTCCCTTTCCTGTATAGTGGTTTCATGTAATACATTTTCCACTGATTGTTCCAATGTAGATGGCGCTGTTCTTTTGACTTGGATACGCACACAACTATCTTTAATGTCTATTAGGAAATAATGTACAGCCATACTCTTTCTATTATCGAATGTACTTAGGGGGAACGCTCGACTTACTAACCTTCTAACACGGCTTCCTAAGTCACGAAAATTTTCATCTTTCTGTTGTTTACAAGATAACAATTTTTGTCGATAACCCTCCACTTACTTCTGGGCACCAAACTGGTTATCAAGAGCCTGGCATAAAGCATAATAATCCTGGCGAACACATTCTGGTAAATCATTAGCAAACTCCTGTACTCGTCCCTGCAACATCGCTAATAAAAATATTCTTTTAAGGTCAACAGTCCATCAATTGATTTGTGACTCAATCTCAAATTGTTTAATATAATCATCAAAGGCGTTTTTGCCAGAATATATTCCAGGTTCAGACAGAGTTTCTCCAGAGCTCTCCAACATACATGTACATCTTGTAATCAACAAGTAGAATAAACAAGGTCTCTTTGTAATGACTGTGTCAATTGATCAGGATCATTATTAAATCCTCATCCAGATGACACTCTCTGCAATCTCATATCATTTCAATATCTAAAGTCCATCCTCTGAGATTCTGTACCAAGAGGCAACTGAGGAGCAAATGATTTACCATAGGAGAAACAAGCCCTTCCATATCTACTGTAACATAATTCGACATGCCTCCCAGAGTTCTCCCCAGTTCCTGGTCAGTCAATTCACTCCGATCCTAAGTCTACCTGTCGCTGCCGGTATTACGAATGATTGACCAACCTGGAGTAGCCAAACCTCTAACAGCAGCTTCTGATAATGTATACAATTAATTCATCCTCTGTTGCAAGCTTATGAAAATACATACAAAAGAATTATATGCAAGCAATAAGAAAAAAATTCTATGAGAAATAGGGGTCTTAAGGGAAAATATGCCTAACTCACAAGCCTGTTATCTGTACTACATAAACTATACCCCACCTTGCTAAAACTACACCAACTCCAAAAATATTTACTGTATTACCAGATTAACCAAAACAACATTTCTGGTTGCCATGGTTACATGATACCCGGACTCTCCACCATTGTAACTTTCACTGCCCCAATGAAAAATTTCTACAATAAAAGTTCCCACTGGCACAGTGACTGACCAAGTCAAGTTTCCCTTCAGCGGGGAAGACTCGAAATCGTGGATTTGTTAGCATCAGGGAATGTGGAATCTGATTAACATCCTAGTTGCAAAGTACCCACTCAACTAAATAATATATGTTTATATTCATATTTGTTTTATACATACTTCAAACATCACAGAGACTAAGTAGGACAATAACAAAAATGACATAACTCTCCCTTAAGCTTATAACAAATTGTACAGGGTTGAAAATATCCGGAAATAATTTATAGATCAATTATAAAATAAAACAAAGTTCCTTGACTTTAGAAAATGATGTCCACCAGAGTAATCCAACCACTTGTAGGCCTTTTCCAAGTCCATCCATAAGCTGTAACTGAATATAAATAAAACTCCTTAAGGCAGTATCCGTATCAGCCACTTGCAACTTTTAATTGACAGCAAACTGTTCCCCCACCTAACAATTTCACATTAACTTCAACGGAGAAAACTTTATATCAGTCCTCATGAACCAATAACTACATAATCAATCAACCTGATTCATCATGAAGATACCAGTCCGATCAGAATCAGTATACGTTATTATTATTCTGTGAAATGAAAGAGACGAAAAGAGAAATTCATTTAAGCTATTTTGACAAAAATCGACACCAGTATTTCAAGTGAAGAAATAAGTTTGTGACACGAAGATACACTCATACAAAGTTGAACAAATTACCAATAAAAAGATATGAAACATTTTTTTCCATTACCAATATCAGTATTATAAAGCTATTCAACACACATGAGTTCAGTTCACACCACAAGTAATCAATTGTAAACGTTCTTTTGTCACAGTATAACACAGAAGCCTTACTTTAAGTTGACCTCACCTTTGACCAGACCTGACCCTCGAAAGGTCAATCCAAAGTTCCTAATTTATACAGAACAAAACTCTATCGTACCATTGAACGTACAACTGACATTTTTATCACGGTACACATGCAGGTAATCACTTTTTCGACTTGGTCTGGTCACCAGCGTACAGACATACAAAGTTCACAAGTTTAAACTTCTAAATTTTGTGAAAACCGAGGAAAAGATTCCGGGAAAAAGACCAACACATATTTGTTACCTATCGTAATTTAGAATAACGGAGGACACATGGAAGTGACAAAAAATACATTGGCTATCAAAGAAAATATTACCAGACCCGGAAACCCAGTCTATTCACGGCAATTTGTGCAGAAAAGTATTTCTTATCAGTGAAAGTACTTTTTTGTTTTAATCAAGGGGCAAAATCTGCATCTAAATATGGAAGATTCTGCCGTCGATCATTTAAACTGCAACATGCTTCGTAAACATTTCTTCATATGCAAACCTGGTCACCTGAATGGATTATATAACCTGGCGGTTCTGACCAACCGATCCCTGAAACCTATCAAATGAAAAATACGATAAATTTATGTCGACCTGTATGTAAAGCCAGTCTCAAAGCAGTTGATTTCGTAATAGTTTGTGAAACGTTTTTACCGCGGAATGCACTCCACGACATAATAAGTCACCAAGAGTGCACTATTGTGTCTGTTTTACAGGAATAATACTACGTCAGAGAATTCCTTATGCCCATCTCGCTACTTTCCAAAAAATTAAACTAAGAGATACTTACGTCGCGCCACTTATTTAAACGTGGTTAACTGACACATACACGTGTTCAGCCTAATCTTATGACGTTTTAACCCGCAAATTAAGCCTTTTCAGCACAAACTTTAACTCTCGTTATCTTTATACTGTTTCAATTTAAATAACCTCATCAAACTTTCACCCATGTCCTCAGCAATTAAATCTGGTTTAAGCATTTATAACAGACAAAGTCTCTGCTCACTCAAACACTGGGTTTTCAAAGTATGTAAAATTGCAGTTTATCAATGAATACTTCGAAATATGTTCAGTTGTAAATTGCTATTTATGTAACAGAAATTAATCGAAAGTTTGATATGCCACATTTTAAATTTTATTTGTGTTTTTGTTTTTTTTCAGTCCCACCATGGCCTAAATTACTCTTTTCCCTCAGTCACAGATAACCAGTGTTTATATAATACACAACCAGGTGCTAATGTTGTGATCCTATGTTTTTTAGGTAGCTCCAGTGATAGTGGAATTATATATTCCTTAACTGGGGTCATCCTGACAGTATATATATTTGAATGTTATTTTGTGTACTGTACTGTACTGTTTTTTTTTTTTTTTTCTAACTCTGATAACATTCTGTCTGATATGTTGCATGTCATACAGTTGTCAAATAAAGCCATTTGACTCATTGAATCCTTTTATTACTGAGACATGCATTTTTTTTTTTTTGAATACCTATTTCTGCAAACTTCAGCAAAATATCGCCAAACATTTTCATGGAAAGTGTGCAGGTCTCCAGAAAAATGAATGGTTAAATCCTGTCCTGAAGCTACATTTATCCTCAAAAGACAATTCAAATATATACTACACTTTACACATAATAACTCTCAAATCCTAAACCCTGCCTGTCTTACACGCAAAAAAATGATATCAGACTGCTAGATGGTCCAATAGCCCTTAATAACACCTATTCCTTCCCCCATTGTAACCATATACCTTTGAAAGGGAAAAAAATGTAACAACACGGAAAAACATACTTATGGACAATATAGGCAACTTGGTCGTGAATAAGGCATTCTCCCAGAACCTTATTAAAAATAAGCTAACATAAGAATGACATAAATGAGGGGGATCACAAGAAAAGAAGTCAGAAAATGGAGAAGTTAGTGACCAACATTTCTCAGTTCAGCAGCCGAGACAAAACAGAAAACCTTGAGTCCACCACGAAGTTCCCAGCCGAAACAAAAAACTTTCCTCCCCGGGAAAATATGAAAAGCCCAATTTTTAGAGAACTCTCTCGCGACATGTTGAAATCAAGATCTCCCAAATGCCAAGACAAGCCAAAACAGAAAAAGTCTACATCACCTGAACTCCTCGATGCAGCTACAGAATCTCCCCTCAGAAAAAAAAAGGGAAGCAGAGCTTTACCTCAAAGCACCCGGAGACAATAAGACCCAGGACCCTGATCACGCAGAAGCTGAGATATTTATATCCGGGTGCTGAAGCACCACCAGCCAATAGAAATGCTTGCCTGGGGATCAGGTATAAAAACAAGGTAATGCACTCGGCGGGAATTTTTCACCCTACAAAGGAAAAGAGAGCAGGAACAGCAGTATGACCAGGTATCATGGGTAAATTCAGTTAAGCCATAGCATGTGTTCCACCCTATAATGACACTGTACTGTCCCAGGAAAAAATAGAAAGTAAGGTGCACTTAATATCTACAATTTCCCCAGTTCTTCTACTTTCAATATTGATGAATGCGAAACAAAAACAAGTAAAATCAATCATTTTACAGTAGCATTGGGAAAACTTTATATAACATGAAATGTTTACTACTGCTACACAAGCTTACTCAATGAACCAGGTATTTCTCATGTCCCCGCGGCCGTGAAGCATGCCTTTTGCTCGCTTGCTTCTCATGTGAGTCTCCTGCTCGCTTTGTCTTTTGTCTGAATCTGCTTTCTAAATTTGTTGGTGCAAGCAGGGATGCGGAAAGACACATCCCTGCTGCAAGAGACGCTATACGAGAAACGTTGCCAGACTGCTTATAACAATTGACCAATTGAGACCTCGACCACATAAAAGACTGAAAAAAATGGTCTGGATAAGGAAGTGATCTAATAAGGGATGCAATTTAATTAAGGTTAAGCCAAAATGGGACTGTTAATTTGCAGCCCTAGTATAGAAATGGTAGCTTTGTGGAGGGTGGTCCTTATTGGGAATTCTACAGTACGTTTGCTATGGTATAACTATGTCCTGCCATGCAATGGCATGCTTTTCAATGTGCTGTTATGCCAAACGTTACTCCAATGTATTATTTCTAGGCTAATAACTGGATGTACATTGTTTACTAATAAAGAAACCACTAGGAATTGATCATTTTCTGATGGAATAAGATAACATGATAATTTGCTATTATCGATCGGTTTAAATGTGTAAAAAATTTCTCTCAAATCAGTTTGACCATTTCTGAAAGTCAGTCAGAAACTGCAGATTGCCTGGGTACAAATCAATGGTCGTAAGGCGACTTTAATTCAGATAATAGATATTTCAATTTAATTCCAACATCTTTCAAATGTATAAAAACTTTGTTGAAATTTTAACCAAAGGCTTGATATATGATACAAGAAATAAGAGAGACACATAAACTTAAGACAGGCATATTTGACTGGTAGAACATTTTTTCATCAGTTCCATCAATGTTAGAAGGTGTTAGAGCTATAATGTATCATGAGGTGTTAAGCTAGCCAATTTCATTAAGTAGGTGCAGATGTAATCGAAATGAAGGTAATGATGGAAAAGACAGGTAAAGCAAAGGCACATATAAAAGTGAAAAACCTGATGTCTGAGTTCGGGAAGACTAAGTCTGGCTGTCTCACATACAGAGAACTTCTGCAAATGTCCTTGGGCCCACGGCAACACATTCCTTGTGTGTAAGTATCTCAAACATCTGAGGAACACGCTGACAGGGTTACGTGTCACAGTGCACCCGGAATGGACCGGGACCAGCTCATGGCAAATCATTCTCGATTACAGAAAGGAGAAAATGATAAAAAGAAAAAGGAGCAGGAGGAGGAAAAGCAGAAGAGGAAGATACTCTGTGGTAATTGAACACTCAGAAAGGGTGTATGCAGCCACATTGCAGTTTCATATTGTGATATATTATCCTGCAGCGAGAAAAAAAAGAGAGGCTGCAGCAGCAGGTATTAGATTTGCTTTTACGGGGAAAGAAATTACCATTCTTCATCCTGCGGCCAAATAAGATATTTTTCACAGCTTTCACATTATACGAAAAATGTCGGTTTTGCTGCAAACAAATGATCAAATTATATTTCCTTCTAAATTCTGAGACGTCAAATTATTGGTAACAAATACATTTTACAAGAAAATTAATTGCTGTATTTATGGCTTTACGAAAATACCCCTACACCTTCCAGAAATATCTTGTGACCCAAATTTAATATATGGGCATCGTGTGTATATTTGACTTGCATTTAAGTGTTGGTTGCCGGGGAGGGCGATCTATTTGGAATCAAAGGGTAACTTTCTGAATAATGCTAAAATTTTAAAAGACACGTTTAGGAGCATAAGCTAATAAAAGTTACTAAAACAGCTAGCTACTGAAATAGTTTGTGGAAAATAACCCAGGAGACTGTCAAATCATTTCGACACTTTACCTACATGGTATCGATGTAAGGCCATATAACATTTCTTTTCCATGCTTAATGTCTTTGTATTATCATGACAGTGTTCCGAAAAAATGCATTTTGCTAATTTCGGATGGTGGTGATAATAAGCAACTTCTCTGTTCTTCAAAATTTTTTTCAATGTGGTAGGTTGCATGTTGTTCACGAGCATCTGAATGCAATGAAATTCATAACAAGAGTACAGAATGCGTAATGGTGGATGCTTTAAGTATATAATTATCTTCGTAAGAATCATGGAGCATGGAAAATACGACTACTGCTTACTTACAATTAATTTGGCAAAATAACCGAAATAATATAATCATGAATATACACACGTCTGATATGCAGGTATCTTTCAATGTGTGAGTTCGATGGTCATATTCTGTCATGACGTAGACAAATTACTGTAAAAGAATATGTTAGTTTGAGCAGTGTATATATGGTAGGTATGCTTCCTTGTTTTTGGTAGGAGATCTTCATTTCAAAACCAGAAAAAAGGAGAAAAGCGCAAGTGTCGAGCTCCATTACAAACTTTAGAAAGCCTTCCGTAGGAGCGAAAGGGAGACAAGACTCTTTTTTAAATTATGTTTCAGGTCATGTATTTGAGTTAAACGTACAGCACTTGTCCAATAAATATCTTATTGATCAGAAAATACACAAGACAACCCAAAAATATGATCAAGAAAAAAAAAGAAATTTTTCAGTATTTGGTGTTTGTGGTAATAAGAACACAACTCATTATTGGGAAGAAATTTTATGTGTAAATGTATTCTTACTTCAGTTTGAACATAAAACATATTATCAAAGTTTTCAAGGAAACATGAAAAGAAACTAACACATTATAGGCCTACTTGAACAACTGATTCTGTGTAATTTGCATTTTAAGTGGCCAATTTGTACCTAAGGTGTACTTTGACGCATTCATAACAATTATGACTTTTTGAAAACATTGATCGTTAGGAAGCACATGGAGTGAGAGAGGATGGAATTATGTCATAACTTTAAATGGAAAATATATGTCATACTCAGTAAATATACTGCATAACCGTGTTGATATGGCACTGGCACACAATACTATCTCCATTGAACCATTCTTTTTTAAGAATGGGGATTTGGTCGAGTGGATATGTGCGTTTCCCATTTCAGCTAGGTGACTGGTGCCAAAGGTTGCAGGTTCGAGTCCCACTCGTTCCGAACATAAAATACAATAATTTTATATGTCATGGTAAATTTAAAAATAGGTATTTTGTTTGATTGTTGGAGTAGGACGGCAATAGTAGAACAGCAAAAGTGAAAGGCATACGGGCCGCTGTATATCCGTCACCACCCACATAAACCCGACAAAAGTTAACCGATTTGTTATTACTGGTGTATTGCGAGAGTTAATGCAGTGACAATTTGGATTTGAACAAAATCTTAATTATATATTCATTGATTAGAACAGCCTTGCAGTTGCTGATGAATTTAGTAAATCTGATGCATCTATCATCAAAAACCGGTTGTGTACCCAAATAAACCTGAAACAAAGATACCTGAAATGGTATTACTGATGTATTCCGCGACTTTATGCAGTAAACATCGTTATTTGAACAAAATTTAAATCATTCATTTATTGATAAGAACACCCTTGAAGTTGGTGACAAATCTAATAAATCTGATGCATCTATCATATTCATATTTGATGCCTTTTATAATAAACTGGCGAAAAAACATATCAACAGTTAATTATTACTGCTATGGACCCTTGCGGTATGGTATGTATAGTCGTTTTGTAATAAAAGTTAGACTTATAGAGTAAGATTAAACACTTACGTTATGAAAATAAAGAAACTAACAAAACAAAAAGACATTGCTGTACATTTTTGTATGCTTTTTTATTCTCATGTCATGTAACATCACACGCAATTCTTTTGAATCTTCTGCTCCACAACATATGCAACATCTACAAAACGTCAACATGTTCTTTATTATAACAGGGATACGGACTACTATTTGATAACAACAGCCATCCCCATAACATGCAGAAATATCGAAAAAATAGGCTTTGAAAGGAAACAGGAGAGTGGCTATAAGATCACCATAGTAATTACAAAAATACATAAAGGCAATGAGCCGGTCATTTTCAATCTAATGGTCACAAAATATGCAATGCATTCCAATAATGTTTAAGATAGAAGCAATTGCAATGGAAACATTCAAAATACATGTGTTCTTCCAGAGGTCAGGACATAAATACTTTCTCAACATTTCCATATATTGTAAGGTAATATACGCCCATATTATTAAGGACACCATAAACTTTATTTGATGGCAGAGTGAAGACAGATTTAAAAACGTCAAACTTGGCACAAATGTTGATATTGGTATGGAGTCCAAAACCACTATGTTTACTTTGATATATTCTCCTGAATTAAAATTTTGTTATGCAAATTAAAATGATAAGTTTCTAGCATTTATTGTTGTTTTTATCGAGAAAGGTTTTCTACAGCTCAACTCTTGGGTTTCAAAATTTCTTCGGATTATGTATAGGCAAATGACATAACAAGACGATCTATAATGTTGAAATTATAGTAATACCACTGGCGGAGTGTTTTAGCCCCACTATCTGGACTGTAGTAAAATGAAGTAAAGATGCATGTGGTTCACTAGTGCTCGTGCTTTGTTGGCCACACCCTGCCTTAATAGATTAATGGCTAAAACGCTTGTTACCAGACACTATTAACTTTTACCCAAAAGCAAGTACTGTGCTTTAAGCCACAGGCAGCATTTTAGTTGTCTGTCGTTCACCTTGCCAAAATGGCAGTACTAACAGTTAAGTGTGGCTAACTTTAGAAACCATAAAATCAAAATAAAAGTCATATATTTTAACAACCATAAAATCCTTGCTATTGCTGAAATCATTCAGTAAATTTCGTGTTGGCAATTTGGTATAATACGTACAATACAATAGAAACAAAGAGACTTTGATATGACTGTAACATTTTGGTTCACTCAAAAAAGGCATTTATGCAGATAGCTTTCTTGACAATTGTGATGGTTGTTTGTTTGAGAAGTAAATGAGCAAAATGACCTTTTGTAACTTAAAAACCCGAAGCCAAGTTGATACAATCGTTACTATATTACATACCACGTCATGATACCATGTCAAGGTTTGGACATGGTTATCTCCAGATGACATCTGCTTCACCTTCGCGATCTAAACCTTATGACCCTATAAGGATTGCATTACATGATTGACATGATGCACATTGTTTGTATTCTGATAATGATAACGATAAACCACGACCAGGATAGGGATCTTGAAAGAAAGAATAAGAGCCTATGATCAACAAGCTAGTTTTACTGGACAGCTAAGCAAGGGGTTCTTCGATTATCTTTATTTTATGGGCAACTTCTTGTGCCGTAACACTTAAATTTTCATTGCATCGCCAGTTTATCTGTGCCTATAGGTTAACGTAAAGCAGTGTTGCACGGCGTTTTGCTTTTTAGGATAGATGACACAGAAACAAAGGTGTTAGAAATGAATATTTAGTAGTAGATATGTATTTTTTATATTATTTTACTTTGCTTTGCAGACCCGGCCAACCCCGAAAAAATGTATACTTTAAACACATATAGATGCCTTCAGTTTAATCAAGCTTTTCTTCATGCTAACGGAAAAGTGATATGGTGAAAGTACCTATTAAGTATTTATGAAAGGGTTTTAGGTCTGTCGTTTATACATTCATAGCATGAGCACAGCATTGTTGTCATTATACATTTAGACTGCACAGTATAGATTGTTAATTGAAAACCGCACGAGACCCAGGCCCATCCAATGAAAGTGGGCTGCCATATCCTCATCAAGGCCTCTCAAATGCTGAGTGCGCCGTGAAAGTGAACCAGCTTTCACACTATGTATAGTTCAGGTTGCATGCAAGCCACCAGGGTATCATTTTTTTTATTGCTGTGAGATGAATCTGTAAATTGCCCCCTCGTGTGGCCACTAAACTTCAACAACGGGGTAAACGTATGTGACATCCAAATTTGGAAAGGTCTGCATTTCCATGTCTCAAGGTCTTAGTGTAAATCTCATAAATAACATACGTAGTTTTGTCTAAGATCCAGTATCTTGTACCTTTTCGAAGGTACAGTGACTGATATAATTTTGTGACTCATTTTTTTTCACCTGAACAACACTCAAACCATATACAGTAATTCATAGGTATTTCCATATGCGTCTCATCATTGGTTCACATACAATCATTTGTGATTGCACAGCTGGATTTTACTTTGGCCCTTCCGTTACACCAGTTGCAGAACCTTCAACAATACCTTTTAAACAGTTTGAGCAAACAAATCCTGAAGGCCAGAATATTATTAACTTTCTACTTACGAGGCCAAAAAAGTTGAAGATGGGAGGAAAAATGTATAATATCAACACAGTCCCCCTAAACTTTTCAGCGTGTTTCCTACAATTTCACATGCTTTAGCATTTTGGGCATGATCAAAAACACATATATTCTGGTAGATAGAGTGATATACATTGACTTCCCTGGTACGTCACTTACAGTGAACATGTACTTGCTGGTAGTTTCACAGTTGGACGATAAGCAGCTGTCGAGGGGAGAAAAACTTGCATGACCAACTGGATAGGGGTCTTGAAGACTGTCCAGCCTGGGACATATTGCTCCCTTTTAGGGTTTTAAGTTTTCTAAGCACCCACATCAGGGTTCTAAGCAAAATAGATTTTTTCATTGATATCTGGCACTTTATGAGTTCTTTGAATGAAAGTGTTTCTTCCCTCCCCAGCATTGTAGGCAAAGATTGTGACACGATTCTTTTATGTTCACAATCGGACGCCTGGTCAATACGCAGCTTTATTTCCAGCAGCGTCCCCTGCAGCACTTAAACTTTATATGCAATGATCAGGAACCAGGTCTAAATAGCCAAGAGTACCTTTTGAAACCCAGGAATGATATAAATTCCTAATCGCTTTAAAAGAATAACATTGTACAAAAGAATACCAGTGAACTAGTAAATTACCTAACTTACTGGGGCCCCGCAATATAGATGAAACGGTGTAAAAACTGCACAGCATATTCTATTCTGTAGTATAAACTGCAAACGTCAAGACCTGCAAACATGCCCTGATCGAGAAGACGCAAAAATAGGCCTAAAGAAGCAAGAACTTGCATGACCATAACTGCGCTGACCCTTGAAAGTCTCGAAGAAAGCTGGGTTCACAGCTTAGAGCAGAACCATACAACAGGGCTTTACTTCTTCAGTACCAAACAAACAAACAGAAAATGATAATAATTCAAAATAGTATTAAATAATACGAAACAAAACAAACATTTCAGCAAGGTCTTATAGATCGCCTCTACTCTATTCAAATTAAAGACCCTGAACAATTTTGGAATATATATAACCTCACTGAAACTGAAAATAAGAAAGAACTATAACCCTATTAGCTCCAGTCAATGGGTACAATTCGTTGGTATTCTCATGAATAAGCCTTGTAAATTTACAGATGTAAACTTAGAAATCTTTATACAGTAAAATGAAAATTAAATATTCAACAAACCAGGACCAGACAGGATGCTCAATGTAATGATCAAAACTGGCAAGGAGGAATTACTCCCAGTTCTTACCCCAATATTTAACAATATTTTAGCAACTGGTGCCTTTCCAAATCGATGGAGAATAAATCTTTTAGCTCCAGTACATAAGAAAGGATGTCGCTATTGCCCTGAGAACTATAGGAGCATTGCAGTTTTAAACCATCTCTCCAATTTACACTGTCCTCAACAATACACTATCAGACTTCACTGAAAGATACCACAGGTTGACTAACAATCAAATTGGATTTAGGGTCAAAGGCCAGAACTCTTGATCACATACTCACCCTGAAAACTAATATTGAAAAGTACATTGGCAAGCTGTCCAGAAAATACTTGTATGTCGGCTTTCTGGATTTTAAATCTGCAATCGACATGGCATGGCATGGCTTTAATGAAATGCACTCAGAGTTTACATGTGCAATAGGAACTAAATATTGTCACACAGAAAAAATTTATGTTCTAATGTGTGGGTCAAACAAGGCTGTGTCCTGAGCCCGGATTATATGATATCTTCTTACATGACTTACTCGACATATTCAATGATTCTTGTGACCCCGTAGAACTCGACAAACAAACAATTATGTGCTTAATGTGCGCAAGTGACCGGGCAAAATACTCTCAACAACTTAAATACCTATTGCAATAAGTGGAGGCTCCATGTAAATATGAATAAATCAAGGATCATGATATTTAATAGAGGGGGGTCAAAAATGAAAAATTACAAATTCAATTACAAAATCATGAAATTGAACCTGCTACAGTTACCTAGGAATTACTATCTTCACTTCAAGTATTTCAGTTTTTTTTAAATAAATCTTAAAAGCTTTAAAATTTAAAATGAACATTTTATACAAATTGATATACAGTTTTGTAAACAACAACAAGGTCTGTTAACTTTCATCAAAACAAAATGTTTATCTGTTAATGTATTTGAGCAAATTTTTGCTTATACTCAAAATAAAGAAAATGTAATTTAAGAACTAATTAGAATTAAATGACTGCATGAACTCTCCTTAAAGGTCTATTTATGGCTTTACATGCATCAAGATCAGAAAGTCTACTTTCACAATATAAATAGGTTCTATGGGTTCAAATACAAATTGTAGAATGTACAATGAAGCCTTAAAAAAATAGCATTTTCTAATTGAATTGTTGTAAATTGCACTAGCCCGTTAAATCAGGGAAGCCATTTTGTTCTATATATTCTTTGACTTTTTTGCAAATTTCAGTCATCAGAATGGGGCTAGGATTTTGGAACAAATCAGTCCTTGTAGAGTCAATTGGGGCCTCTTCTTTAAAACTGTGCTTGTGATGTATTGTAAATATAGAATCTGGTTACTAGTGTCTTTATGTCCTCTATAGGAGCAATATATGCAGTCGAAAAACTGATTTTCCATACCATGGATTAATAGATAAATTAGGAGAGATATACGAGAGTACTATTCATGCACAAAATTATAAGACAACTTACTGATTGATCTTAAGCTACTTGAATTAATTCCTTTGGCAGAAGTAAAAACCTGTCAACAATATATCACATACTCCGATTCATCATTTTACGTTGAAAAAAATATTTTTCCCAGCACTTTATACCATGTCAGAACATACCAACGATACTTTCTTGTTTTCTTGTCTTGATGTCCAACAGCAGCTGGGACATTCACAGTATACTCATCTTGTACATCTTTGGATTGATCTTTATGTGAAGGAGAAAATGTTTAGATTTCAAGGTTAAAATCCTCAAAAAGAAAAAAACTTTCAGTCAAGTACTACCATGACTGTAGCTCCAGAGAAATATTAACGGCCATGTTAATAGCTCCCCCTGATCCATTTTATGCATGTACACACCCAACGCTCTCTTAGACTCACTGTAAACCTAATCCACCAACATGGACTAACAGAGGTTAAACTTTGAAGCACAAACGAAATGGTGCAGCTGTATTTCTGTTTGGTTATTAGGCGAGAGCTTCCCTGAATGTTAGTTTTATTTCAAGATCTAATATTTAATGTGTCCACCAGATGATAAATTTTTGGTCAAATCATGTCAAATGTCAAAAGCATTTATTTGCCTAAAGCTGAGGGTGTCGAAAGTGCGCTGAATGCATTTCCTTTTTCTCAAAATGTCGAACATAATGTCTGATTAATTAACACATTTTCTTTACATTGTAATTTTTATCCACTTGGCCAGCTTTTAGCAACGCATCTCATGCATTCAAAATAATATATGCTGGGACTTTTAGAATGATTTATATATAATAATGATATTCGCATATGGTCTCATGTAAGGCAGTCGTCTAATTCCAAGAGTATTTAAAATTTGTTGATCTTAAAGGTACCGCGCATTCAAAGGATTGAAATGATTTAGAATTAGTTGCAAAGGGAACGAATTTATTTCCTCACTTATTTATCACGAAATCATTGCTTTGTCACCGTAAAGAAAGCTTGTTTGTGCGAGAAAAGTAATGCTAAACTAGTAACAGATTTGAACTTACCAGCCTGTTCAGCAGCAAGGGTGGTACCAATAACAGCATAAGAAATTGCAGCTATGATGACAACAAGCTTCATGGTTCTCATGTCACTGTGAAAGAGTTGTACACATAAACTCGAACCTGCAGAAGTATTTCAGTATGTACTTACATTTAGTATAGAAAATGGTGATTACATTTAACATTTTGATACAGTTTACACTTACAAAATATACATGTGACATGGGCTCCATATGACCTCAAATTAGAGATAGGTGGAGAACATACATGTAATTGTACAGGAGCAAGTTCCTGTAGTTTTGATTTCACTTGTTCTCAAAAAATAGCTTAGATGGGAAAGTGAATTGGCGGCTACTATATACTGTTGAATACTACCCATTCGAATGGCAAGTGACCATATGGTCATGTTAGTGAGAACCTCCCTAGTGGTGTCCTTGGTTATCAGTCTCTGACTGATGAGATGTTTGACTAAATCCTGACGGATATATAGAGATATATTTCCCTTATGTTTGTGGTTTAACAAGCGAGAAATAAGGTTGGAGGTGAACATGTGAGATCGGTACCAATCACGATGAAAATGCCTGTACAATCATGTGAGGGCAACCACAATACTACTAACGGTTCTCTGGGACATTGATTGAAAATAATTTTGGAAATGAATGGGATATGGGACAGGGTTCAGCGCGTTGGTCTCTCGGCAAAGACGCTACTGTCAGAGTATGGATTTGGAATTCTAACGGCATGGGATGCAATCTCAATAAATACATATCGTCTCTATATATTCAAATTGTATAGGCGATACAGTCATAGGATGGATTTGAAATTCTAATGGCATGGGATGCAGATCTCAATAAATACATATGGTCTCTATATATTCAAATTGTTTTAATTATTTTCAATGACTGTAATTATGCATTCATATAGTAGCCACTGGTATATGCTACATACAGCTTATATGAAATAAAAAGCAAGCAGAGGAATACTTCAGTCACATCAAATTGTCTTCCACTACTGACAGACTAACATGTACCACTCACTGGAAATTGAGGTGATCGCGTCTGCTGGTATTTCAGTAAATTTGACGATGCAAAAGCTTTCTCACAGCTACAAGTGGCTATATAGTGAGAAAGATATCCCTCAATATATAGCAGCTGATCGGAACCAACAGCCAATAACATCGTTTTGCATATTCATTGAACAAGATATATCTCTCAGAGTTTTTAAATTGGTTTATGAGTGATAAGAGCAGACTGTACTTTGCATGGTACATTAATAATTGTGCATAGGGCATAATTGAAAAATTGTTCCACTCTTTTACATCTGAATAGTTTGTGCATTATATCCTAAAGCACCTACTGAAGTTTTTAACCGACGCCATCTTTGCTTGTAAGGCCATTAACGACACTTTCATGTCTTGATTATTAACCTGACAACAACTGAACCTTGCCAACATGATAAAGATAAGTGACCAACAAACGTTTAAAAAGACTTGTGTTCACAATTAGTTTTTCTATTAGGAAAATGACAGTAACAGAAGAAATAGCTTAGATTCCCGTCTTATTACGTAATTTACTATTTGGGTTATTGTTACCAGATTAAATGCACTTGGGATATGCATATATATATATATATATATATATATATATATATATATATATTTATATATATGTACTGTTTTGTAGAAATTTTGAACTTTATATGAGAAAGAAATGATCTAAGTGACACTTGTTGTTTATTGCACAATTGTTTATGGATAAAGTATTTTGCTCGGAAAATACAATTATTGAATGCGTATTGAGGATTTGTTGAATAAAAACCAAACAAGATTATTGTGGTTGATAACTGAACAGAATTATAAGAAAACAATGAATTCCACCACTCTTCATTTTTTTTTTAAAAATAACCTAATAGTATGACATACACAGAACTTATGAATAATTATGGCTTTTTCAAAACAGGTGTTGCATAATTCTGATTACACTACATGCATTCTAAACAATCTTGCATTATGAGCCCCTAATCTTTGCACAAGTAAAAACTGCAAGGCTTGAATTTTAGTTTCCATGGTGAATTTAAACGACAATGTAAATATTTCAGACCTATCTTTTTCAGGTAAATAAAACATGGGTATCCAAGTATTCAAACAAGTAGGAACTTCAACCATATTAAAATTAATAATGCACCAATAAAATTCTTTCACGTGATATAACTAATTAATTTCACATGACTGTTCAACTTAAATTTTGGTATTAATGCTGGTTGAAATGTCCGCCCCGGTTTGTTACGTAACAACTGTGTCCAATGGCCAGGTATTGGTAAACGTAGTGATAAATATTCCAAGAAAATAACCTTCAAGTAGAATTTTCTTTCTTAGTCTTCTTGATTTAAGAATACCCCTTTCTTATCTACAATTTCATTTATGAATCTAATATCTTTCCTTTACCAATACTTATTAAAGACATTTTTCTTATCAATTTTAATGTAAGGATGTAACTGTAAGAATTCACCTCGAATTTGTTTTGAATTCTTGGGCTTCAAAAAATAAATTAGATATCAATCAGCTCTATGTTAACTGATGGTAAACATGATGTGTAAAATCAAAATTACATCTGCTTTAAAAAGGGTCTGCTATTTTTATGAATGGGATAAATTCTTGAAATAATGATTTCCACTTTGCTTCGCCATCATTGTACAACCATTTAACCCAACATAATTGTAAAGCATACACTTGCATCTGAAAATGCATAACTTTTAAACCACCTTTATCAAGATTTTGATACATCACTGCATTCTTCACTTTCAGTGTTGACTGATCCCATACAAAATCATTAATCATAGACAGGACATTCTTCATAATATTATCATTGAAAAAAATTAAGGAAGCAGGATACATGAGTTTAGAAATTGCAAGATTCTTAAAAACAACATTTCTACCTTTTACTGATAAATGATAAATCTTGCATTTTCCAAACCTTTAATACATCTTGAAAAGAATGTAGCTCAACTTCAAAATTAATTATGCTCATTTCATCTTCATTCTCTGCATAAGTTATACCCTGCGCGTGAAAGTTTCCCTCCCTGCTAGAAAACTGGAACATCTCAGTCTTCTGAAAATTTTGCTGCTGTCAGCCAAAACACAGTCTTTTCTATATTACATTTTTATCCAGAACAATTTTTGAAATCTTAAAAAACATCAAAAAGTATTTTTGCTGATTTTCTATCTTTTGCAAAACAAGTGGTGTCATCTACGAACAAACTAATCTTTATAATATCATCATTAAAGATTAAACCCTTAATATCTTCTTTTGATTTAATCAATGCAGCTAACGGTTCAACAACTAATACAAATAAAAAGGGGGCAAGGGGACAACCTTGTCTTACACCACGTGATAGAAAAACAAACTCAGATGTATAAACATTATTAATAACATAACTGTTAACATCAGAATAGATAATTTTAATCCATTGTCGAAAAGATTTCCCAAAATTAAAATGATACTAATACTTTATCTATATAGCTCCACACTATGGTACCCAACTCTTTTTCGAAAGGTAAGGTAACAATCCTCTTGTATTTTCGACTTTTACAATAATGAATAATATCAGCAATTAATCTTATCTTTTTTTTTCAATAAAACGTCCTTTTACATATATTTATGTCTGATCTTCATTGATCAAAAGTGGCAGAAACCTTTGTAATTTTATGGCTAATATTTTTGCAAGTATGTTATGATCAATATTTAATAACGATAGGGTTCTCTAATTTTTCAAAATATATTCTTGGCTTATTTTCTTTGGCATTAATGAAATTTGTCCTCTGTGTTGATCTACTGACAAGCTACCGTATGGAAATGAATAATTCAAAGTTTCAGAAACTAAGCTCTTAATATCCGTCCAAAAAAGTTATAGAACTCGCCAGTAAAGCCGTTTGTGCCTGGACGTTTCCCATTTTTAAATATTTTCAAAGCATTACCAAATTCTTCTATTGTTAACAAATTTTTACATGTAGTTTTCTGTTCATCTAATAATTTTGGTAAATTTGGAGTTTTTAGAAATTGTTCGACTTTTCCATCTGTGCTTAATATTCCCCAATCTAAATTACATGAACTTTTGAAAAAAAAAAACTTTTTCGTCTATTAATTTTTTTTTGGGGGGGGGGGTGATTCCTAAACCATTTGAACACAATTTAGTAATACATTAATTTTTAGAGCTTCTCTTATCTACACCAAGAAAATATATATTACTTTTTTTTCACCTAACTCCATCCATCTTGCACGAGATTGCAGCATGACACCTTACGTTTGTTTATCATTTATTTCATTAAATTCTTTTTCTACTTCACTCAGTCTATTCATCTCTACCTCACTTAGAACTTGACTATTACTTAAATTTTTTAGCTCTTTCTTTAAATTTTGTTCATACAATCCGTTAGTTCTTGCTTTTAATTTTGAGTACTTAATCGGCATGCCTCTAATTTCACGTTGAATCATATGCAAGACTATGCCCTTATTTTCTAAATCTTGACATTTTTTGTACATGTACATATTAAATCTTTTACTTTTGTAACAAATTATTCATCTTTCAATCAGGTAGAATTAAGTTTCTAAAATCCTGGTTCTCTTTTTTCTAATATATTCTGTTCAATGTGTAAAAATATAAGGCTATGATCTGTCTTGATGGATGGACGAATTCTGTCATCAGTAACATATGTGGATAAGAAATATAAAATTAACCAGTTAACTAGTCAGCATTGTATCAGTGGATTTCGTTGCTGTCATGTAGGCAGGAAGGCATCTGGATTTCTTTGTCGCCAGATATGTATCAAGTCCAGTTCCTCTTTGAAAATATTTTGAATACTATGCCCATATTTAGAAATTGGTGAGACATTTCCCCATCTTTTATCTTTTAATTCAGGTATTGTGTTAAAGTCTCCTCCTACAATTTTGTTTTCTCGAGAAAACTCAACTATTTTTTCATACACTGAATCTAAAAAAGCTAATTAATTTTTTTAAATGATTTTTTGTGGGATCATAAACATTCACTAAAATAAACCTTGTCTTATTTATTAGAGTATCAAGAATTATACATCTTCCATTCAAATCTGTAATGCCCTGTTGTATTGAATAATTCGAAATATTTGGGAGTAAAATAGCTACCCCACAACTGTGAATTGTCCCATGTGAAAAGCTAATATTCGCTCCCCACTCACTTCTTCATATTTTTTTTACAATCAACTGTACTATGAGTTCCTTGGAGAAAACAAATGCCGGCGTGGCATTTTCGCAACCAATGAAACATAGATCTTTGTTTAAAATTGTGCCCCAGTCCCCTCACATTCAATGATGACAAGTGAAAGTTAAATGCCATGTTATTAATTGCCAATCATAGTTGATTAAATGTACAGCGATTAATATATCAATAATGTTAATGCTGGTGTATAAACTGTAAATGACAGCAGGTGGCATGATAAACGGCACACATGTGGATCTTGAAAGTAAAATCAATTGTCCTCAAGTGCCAAAAGAAAGCTGCTGCTGCTACTGCTGCTTAGATAAAGTTTAATTGGGCTTCATAAAATTTAAATTCAGACTACAGTCATGTCGTAAGAAAAACCTTTCGCTGCTTCAGGTACTTTGTTCAATCCTTCAATGTAGTAAATTGGTCACACAGGTCAATGGGAACTTTTAATTTCAAATCTGTTAGTCGTTTGTCTTTTGTCCTTCACATTGTTTTTAACAATAACTTCCAATATAAATATGTCAGGAAGTCATTGGGAGTAATTCGCCAGCTGTATGCTGCTCACCAACCCTGAAGGAAATCGACATTGAGCCAATGTTGGTATACCAACTATTCAATAGAATAGAATTTTCACACACTAAATAAATGAATTTAATATTGTCAACTTTTATTGCATGCTGCAGTCACATACTTTATTTTATCTCTATTAACTTACTGCCGTCATCTGTTTTCTCAAATATCTTTTTTTTTAAACTCAAATGTTTTAATAAATATGTATATATGATAATACACATAACGTCAAAAATACTGAACATCAAGCTAAGTTTTCCATCTCAAAACAGAAGACTAATATGGCTAAATATTTCTACTGACCCCCCAGTTATGAAATAATGTGAGGGGTGATTAACCACCCTCAAAATAAAATGCACTCTATGCATTACTATGCATTGAGGACTGTAAAGTTTCCTAGCAGTGCGTAATATTTGATCTTAAGAGTGGCCGCCTGTTAATGAGCGAGGCTGTGATTATATGATATTTGGGGATGGCTGAATTAAAGGGGAATCAGCGCTAAAAAGGTGCAAGAACCGATGGCCAAAATTAAGATTAACAATTGTTATTCTCAATACATCCAGCAATATATATATATTAGTATGTAGTAGCAAGCTACATGCATTACCTCATCATGAACATCTAATAATAATCACACACCACACATCTTAATTTTTTGTATATTTCTTATTTGAGCAAATCAAATGTGTAAACGATAACACTACTGTTCAACGTTTAATTGTTAAAATTTCTAAAATGCTGAACTATATTTGCATGCCCGTTGGGAATTTTTGTTGATGTCCCACAGCAAATGTACTGCATCAAATTGACACAAAGCAGGGACAGGACAAAAATGTCAAGGAGTATGGCTAGGGGAGTAAAAGAGGTTCTGAATATAACTGAGTGAAACAATGTTATCTAGTTCATTTATTTGGCACCTGCATATCATACATCCTTGAAGCACACAAAATAAGTCAGCTGACAATCTGAAGTGATGTAAAGTTTGAGTGCTACCCATTATAACTAAAAGTTTTGATGATGATGACAGGCAGAAAATACCAGATGGCCGAATAAGGCTATTCCACCACCTCGGAGATAATCCAGGTATGATCGTTCATACATGGAACAAGTGCATTTTAGATGAAGATACCTAGATTTGTCCTAGACTTTATGCTTAAACTCTTGCTAAAAATATTAACCCTTTTGTCCGATGTTGTAGGTGGATCAAGTTTCCACGGATGCGGAGAAAAGTATGTCACCTGTACCAGCTCTGGGAACTGAATGCAAGATGTTTTGTGAGGAAACAGAATCTGAAAATATTTGAATAATTGAGATGAACAAGGCTCTTGTCACGAGTGCTGTATAGAAAGATTGTTGCAAATGATTCAGTTTCCCGTAAAAAGGTAAGGTACATCTAATACAAGCTTGGTTTCCCCCTGTGACTGTAGAGATAAGTAAATAATGAGTATCAGTCTATCCTTTTTAATCACGGGAATAAGTAATCAATAGGCAAAATAGCAAATAGACTGCTCATCACATATGTTTAACCTGAAATGTCCTTTAAAGTGAAGGGCTGGTGGAAAAATATGTAGTTTTTTTAAGATGTTTGCTAAAATAAGTCTTGCTATATTAGCAAGAACTTCTTTTATGTTGTTTATTTTATTATTATTGCAATTGTTCACGCTCCTTAAACTCAGGAATCAGATGAGTCGCCATTACCATTCAAACATGTATTTGTTTCACTGTTTATTATATTTGTTTAAATGTGTTGGCTCATCTTCACTCTAACCCTGTTATCACCAATAGGATCACATTATTACGCAAAGTGTAAGTAAATTGACAAAATCCTCGTATCACAGGCATTTCTTGATGTTGAACACTTTTTCTGTGATTGCAACTATGCAACATTAGCTACATTTTGTACAGGAATGTCTTGCAATGCTTCGTGCAATAAGACAAGACATACCAATGGTCCTAGCAGTTGTAGTTTTTTAGTTTACATTTCTTTATAGCCGTACCATAATTCCACTGAATCGTATCCAAAATATATGTCAGCCATCACTAGTGAGCATAAATCTATACATTTGGAGTCAAGGCACTGAAAACTTTTATCATGCTGTTAAATGAAAGCCCCTTGCTTTTGCAGATTTCAACATTGGACCAAATAGATTATGGGACACATTAATAATATATTCTCATTATATGTACTGCTCTTTATACTTGAACGAAACTGTTTGGCATACATCTCTTGGAATGTTCATTTGTCCATTCTGTTTCAAAATAAATCTCTCACAAAATCAGTTCACTATCTTGTGTATATATCTCAGCCCTCCACAGGATAAAAACAGGTCGATGTCTCAAAACCATTGTGACCTATAGTCCGTTTCTTTGTTATGTTGACTGGATAGTGTCAGATGTCAATTTTGTTTTTGTCCAAACCATATTAGAATTCCAACCATTTATTACAATTTGATCTCAGAGTTTTTTTGGGCGTCAGAAACAAGTCTTCTGTTGCGTGGTTTCTTGACTTTGGTTCTGTTAAATTATAGGCCTTATAAGACCTCATTTTTACTCTGTATATGTACTTCAAGTCGTCACACACATCTCCAAGAAGTGCGTTAAACACTGAATTGTCCCCTTATCACACAGTGTCACTTTCAGAATCTCCTGCCTCCTGTTCCTCCCCCTCGATCACCATACCTCCTCCAGGCTACCTTGCAGTCTTTTGCATGGAGATCTTTATCATAGTCAGCTCTTGTCGTCCGGGGCCCTGTATGCCACTTGTAGTCTGGTGATGTAGTTAGCACATGAAAACATCAAACCATGAGCCTACTATCGGCAATAGGTCCATGATCAAACCCACAAAATCTATGCAGTTGATATTTTGCTTTGAGCTACAAATGGGCTACCTATAAGATACATAATTGTTTTCCCCTGACATATGGATTTTCTTATTATTGGTAAGGCAACCCAGTAGTGGAGAATACTTACCTGATGAAAATTATATAACTAATTCTGGATAAGATAAAGCGATCTTAGCATCAGAAATTGAGGATACATTACTCGTAATAGAATGACCGACAATATGAATCAAGCGAAGACTGTGTCAAGTGTGAAAATCAACCTTCAAACAGTGCTAGCCAGATTTTTTAAAAATCATTAGAGGCAATGTTTTCAATTTACATAGCATTATAACTACAGACGACAACATAAGGATGAAGAATTATACTAGGGGCAAAAATTATTTACTTCTTAATCTTCATTCACTTACATTAGCTTAAAAATTATCAATGGGTTCGTCATCATATGCTCTGTAATTTAGTATTATTGTGAGCGTGTGATCAAAGAAATTCTGTTTAGCTTTCAAAATGGTCAGGTATGTCTGACACTGTCATGGAAAATTTCAGGTATTTACTCTTTGATAATGACTTCAAGTTGGTTTATGGCTGGTAAATTAACTTGAGGGCATAAATCCAGAATGGCCACACTTGCGGTAAAATGGGTCTTTGTAATTAGGCATCATACTGCTTAATGGGAGTCCTAGAGCCAACAAATATAATGAATGCTACATTGTATGTGAGTCATAGGTGAACAGTTTCAAAATAGGCCTATACTTCTGAAACCAGTAATTGCTCCCATTGTTTTTAATTTTTTAAAGCCAGGGTTTCAGAGTATTTTAATTTCTTTTTTCAAAGTAATTACGTCCAAAAGTAATTTCACATTATGCGATGCAAAGTTGATATAAAAGTGCACAACTGGTTGGCACGCATAAGACAGAAATTCTCTCTAAGTTATTAATTCCTTTTACAGAAATTTCAACATAATACGGTATGAAGCACTGCCTTTATTCCATTCCTCCGGGATTTGAAAGGCATGTACAGGTTGACAATCACAAGACCGAGATTCAGCTCTCATAATCTTGCCATTTAAGCTGGTAGGAACTAAAATCTTGCCGCTGACACAGGTAGGCATTTAAACTCTAGAACAAAAATCTTACTCATGCATGGTAGACAATGCATATATCACTTTTTCTTAATGTGTCCTAAACTTTTTAAAGCTAGAAAAACGCTCATCCAAGAACTATGTAAGAACATCGCTGACCTTTTACACTTGTCCTTACGAGAGAAATGTAAACAAATTGTGAAGTGTAACGAACTCTCTTGTCTAAAGCAGCTGGGTA
This sequence comes from Hermodice carunculata, assembly GCA_964020975.1. NCBI lineage: Eukaryota > Metazoa > Annelida > Polychaeta > Eunicida > Amphinomidae > Hermodice > Hermodice carunculata. Next base: position 81,205,797 of record OZ026624.1, read on the forward strand.
AATATACTCCTTGGGAAAAACATGCCCCCCGTTCAACACTATGCACGTGTTTTAGGAGTATGTGTGGGGTATTCTTTTACTTTATTATATCAATGCTTTTCACATCTCTCTTGGAAGGAAATTGTGGTTCCCAAAAGGATCTTCTTTTTTTTTTTTTTTTTTTTAGCTGCTATTTGCTGTTGTAGTTGCTGCTGTTGTTGTCTTCTTGTTGTTGTTTTTGGTGGTGGTGGTGGTGGTGATGCTGTTGGGAGGCCGCATGTATCAATGATGGGTGTGACCATCAGGCTTCTGTAAGCCAGTTTGGATCTCCCCACCCCCCCCCCCACCCCACCACCCCCCCCCCCCCGACATGCTGCTTGTCAGCTTGGTGATCTCAGCCTGGAATTTGATTCCACTGGTCTGTGAGCCACTGTGCCAGCCAGTTCAGGGTTGCTGCGGGTTCTTCATACTCATGACTGATTCGATGGCCAAGCACATCCCACAAATGATCGATCAGAGACAGGTGAGGAGAAGGGGCCGGCCATGTGAACAATTGGATATTAGGTTGCTGTAGATATCGCATGCTGGCTCATGCAGTGTGTGGTCATGCATTTTCCAGTTGAAGCAGTAGCCCTGTATATCATTAGATCCATTCATCAGCTGTGAGCAGGATCTCCTCCACATAGCCCTGGTCTGTTAATGTCACATTCACCCTGACGAGAGCTGTTTGGCCTGTTGCAGTAATTGCCCCAACATCATGACACTGCCTTCTCCATAGCGGTCATATTCAACCATACATCCTTCTGCAAACCCCTGATAAGGCATTCGTTGAACCATTATTCTTCCATTCAATCCAAGCAGAATCGGGAATCATCAGACCATATCATGCTGTTCCATTGATTTTTGATCCAGCTGCATGTTTCTTACTCCACTGTAGCCATTATGTCTTGTGCGAAGGATTGAGAGGAATGCGAATGGCAGGAAAATATACCCTCAGTTTGGCCAACACTAGTCTCTTATTACTGGTAGACTTTGGTGCTCTGACGTTGCAGGCCTGACACCACTGCCGACGATACTTTTCTCTAAAACAAAACCTGTGCCTCCTCACATACTGTATCAAGTGATGGTGGTCTGTCCCATCTGACAGTCTTGTTCATCCAGATCCACCTTCCTCTTGCATTCTCTGGTTCCCTGGAAGCCATCCCACCACCCTTCTACCAATGGCCTGGAACACCCCATTATCCTGGCAACCTCCTGCTGGGAAAGGCCAACTTCCAATATCCCAATGATTCTGTCCTTGTCTAATTCAGAAATTTGTCAGTGACCCATATGCTGTGGATTCACATATATCCCAGCAGTACCATGGCTCCGTTATACAGCCTATCAGCATCTCAATACCAGACACACTTTTTTTGCCCCTCTCTGGCTGTTGTCTTGTTTTCAAATCTTTTTAGTGAGGAGGGGGGGGAGTAGATTCACCATCAATTCTGTTATTCTTTAAGAAAAATACAAATCGTAAAACATTTGGCTTGTCAGGCCACGCTGACTTACATTACCCATACTGACTTGCACTCTATAAAGATTTTTTAGTTGTGCTCAGTGAAAAAACAGTCATGTTTGTGAGACTCAGGCCCTACCGATTCTTTTGTTGCATTCTTGTTTGAAGCTTGCCGCATTCATTTCTAAGAATAAAATTATAAATTACAATCTATCAATATATTTCAAAAACTATCCGAGCTGAAAACACAAACTATGCTTCAACAAAACAGAAAAAATTCAGTCTTTTGAACAATTGACCTAAGCTATAATTGATTTATTTTTTATCAAACATGTTTGTATATTCAACTCCTATTTGCGCGTTCGTCAACATTATCGTGGCAACAAAATGTTATTATATACTCGAGAGATAAAATGTAGTGCTTTAGATAGTGATAAAAGCAGACATAGCTGACCAACTTTGTTCAGTTTTTTTCAGAGTCGATTTGGTTATATCTGCCGACCAAACTGTTTGTATGCTTGATGATTCCAGTGTTAAGCAGTTGCTTTCCCTATACTATGAGCTATGTTTGGCGGTCCATCAGCGAAAAAGGTAAGAAACGTAGTCCTTGACATCAGCAAGGCATTCGATAAAGTGTGGCATAAATGTCTGCTTCAAAGGTTAGAAAAAATTGGTGTTGTAGGAAATTTACTGTCCTTGTTTGAAGATTACCTTCATAAGCGCGTAGTTATCGATGGCAATTCATCTAGCTAGGGCACAATTTCTGCTGGCGTCCCTTAAGGATCAGTTCTAGCTACCCTCCTGTTACTGATCTATATTTAATGATATAGTTAATGTTGTAAATTCTAGTGTTAACTTTTTGCCAATGACACATCCTTTTCCTTGCATTTGATGAAGCAGCCCATGCAGCTATTGTTCTTAATCAAGATCTTGCCTCTTTGGACGACTGGTCCAAAGCGTGGCTAATTTCCTTAAATGCCTTAAAACCGACACTATTTACTTTTCATTTATTTGTCCCTTTTTATAATATGGCAGTGTGGTCTGGGACGGCTGTGCTCAGGCTGACGAAAAGATTTTAAATTTTACAATTGGCTGCGTCTCGCGTAGTTACAGATTATTGTTGTTCGAAAAATCTTTTTCCCATCTACTATCAATTTGTTGAAGTGCGAAATTTACAGATGTTTAGTCCATCGAAATGCTCGTTGAAATATCCCTAACTTATAAACGTAGGCAAGAGACATTGAGTCCCACTCGTTCCGGACAAAAAAAATATCTATCTATTTTACATTCAAGACTACACAAGGAGAGCCAATTGAATGAACATCTTTTCCAAATAAGCGTTAAGAGTTAACAGCATGTTTCTGTGGTGCTGCTGCAGAAAGCGTATTGCATTACTTCCTTAATTGCCCTCAATATGTTATAACAGCAACAATCTTCATACGGCTGTTAATTCAGTTCACGCATCCTTCTATGTAAACACAATTTTGTTGGGTGATTATCACAGCAGCTTCGAAGATAATATTCTTATATTTCTCTGTGTGCAAGAGTGTATACAAAAAAGTAAACGTTAAGGAGTTGAATAATTAACCCGATACATATATTAGTAACTTCTACAACCCCCTCTGTATGTTCTCCATTCTGGTGGAGTCCATCTCTTGTTGTTTTGCCCCTGCGTCACCACACCTAAAGTACTTCTTACGCTCAACGTGTGGCGGCCAGCTGGTGTGCGTTACGTTTGTCATGCGCTTGTGTTTTATCTTGCAAGGATTCACGCAGGGCTCTGCCCTTCTTCCCAGTGTTTTTTTTTTGTGGATAAAATATGCATAAACCAACTATGTACTGATGAGGAGGCGCTTTCCAGTTTCCACAAGACTGCAACAATATGACATGGATTTATTTTAGTCTAGCAATAGTGTTCTATATAGAAAGATACTTATGTAAGAAAATAAATACAAACATTCCTGTGAAGTTGATTTAACAAAAAAAATGAAAAGAAATATCTGGTTTGTTATCATCATCATCATCATCATCATCATCATCATCATCATCATCATCATCATCAACGTCGTCGTCGTCGTTGTCGTCATCATCATCATCATCATTTTGAGGCAACTGGAACCATCTGTAGATTAAAGTTCAAAACGCCACTCCAGATCTTTTTGCCATGGTCACAATAAAAAACTACATGCATGTGTGAATTAAAACAAACTAGGCGTGCATGTCCTTTTATCCTTTGCCATAGATTTGAAAACGATCATACCCGTCTAAAATTAGGTCATATATACAAAGTATATATTCTGTGCCTACGAATCTCACCCTCATAAGAGTTCTTTTCAGTTTGTTTTCCGAAAGATAGCGTCTAGGTATCCAACTTTGCACACAAAAATATTTATTCGGGCCATAACCATTGCTCAGAAAGGTTGGCTCCGTGGCCAAATGTATGGTGCGTTACCTGGTGGCGAGATGGTCATTTAGGAGGGCAAACAGGATACGATTTGCCCTCAACATACAACAAACACTTAACCAGTTTAAAAGAATTTGAATCAGCTGCCATTGGTAACTAAAACTTAGTCCTGTTACCTTTTTTCATAGCATTAATGCAAACAAGAAGGAAGACGTGTAAGTTTTCTCATACCTGATTGTTCTTTTATGCATCGGTACGGTCATATGCTCTGTTCTTGGATAATTGTGTGTAGCTTACTCGTTATTCATTGTTTGTCTGGGATCAGTATTTTTATTTTTTACTCATTCGTTTACTAACATAATTCGTTCATTTCTTTTCACCAAAATGACAGTCGATGCCTTGTACATCCTTTTTTGTTACCTACAGGAACTGGCGTTATGGTCTCATTTAGCGCCATGCAAGCTCAATTCATACATGTATCTAAATATGAATACCTTGTTACACCAAAGTTTTAGTTTTCATCTTTTCAAGATTCTGTCTTTCACAGTAGGATTCAAATGTATAGAGCTCGGGCCTGTGTTAACATGCAGCTATGGCGATCCTTTTTCCCTGTAGTATTAAAATTACAACAATATGGCTGAAAGGCCTCCAAAGTGCCCTATCTAAAAGAAATTTACAATTTTAGAGCATAAAAAGCATTCTTGTGCTCGTAATCTACTGTACGCGCCAGCCTCGAAGGTAACAAAATTTACATTGTATGACAATTGAAGCATTATCAGGTCATAAATGACGGTGTGCAGACAGCTGGTGGGCTGGTAAAATTCAGAATACTCTACACTCAACAATTTTGCAGATAATTTCGACGAAGCTGTTGACCCAATCCAAAATTTGGCACTGAAAGAGTTAAACGGTGCTACACAAACCATGATATCAAAAAAGCCTTAAACATTGGCCTGAATTCTTGATACCCCCCCCCCCCAAAAAAAAAAGATATCCAAAAAGGGCATTTCTACATGAAAAATCGTCACATTTTCAAAAGGGCTGCACATGTTTCAATGGTTGGTCATTTTTGCATAAATCTGTTGCTGGAGAAAACACTGCAAGCCAGAGAGAACGCAAACCTGGTGTAATACTGAATACAATTACGAAACATACATACAGTAGGTGAAGATTGAATCACACTACCAGCCGTCACCAACTTCCAGCTTTCGCCTTCCAACCTGGGCTAAAAACTTGTACGATGTTGTTAGTGACACACACCAACCTTAACCCCCAACTCTGAAAAACTTTATCCTGCCATGAAACTTTAGTGTATTAGTGTAATTTTCACTGAAGTATTAATGTCATTACCATGTAGGACTCCTTATATGATTTCACATGTTCTCTAAACTGATTGACACAGATGCGCTGTTCTCAGTGTGGTACACTGGCCATTTTGTCAGTTTCCTTCTTTTGCCCATTTGTCTCACTACCCCATCTTTGTGACTATTGTGTCGTAAATTGCAGGCCCTGACCTTCAAATCTCTGCAATGTACATTAATGGAACTGTCACCTGAACTACTACTCTATGTCCTAGATAGCGGGAAATTGGTAGTAAAACTTGTAACAAAAGACACGTGCACCAGCTTTACCGTGACCACCTTGAAAAGGTGGTGGAACTTTCTGCAGTGCACTAGCTGTTTACAGAGTTGATTTACTTACAGTTGGTGGCCAAGACACATTTACCAAATGTTACCAACTTGCTGGACAAAAAAAATGGATGTAAATGTTGTTTGGCACTGGCTTAGGGATATCAAATTGTGGCCTGGGCAATATAAACTTGAAACATTCTGAAAACAAAATTTGCCTAACGTATTTTATACAAGTAGAAGACAATTTGACTAAAACAAAAGAGAAGTTCCAGAAAAATTGAGGACCACAGTCTTCCCATCAGAAGGTCAATCACAGTATTCACCATTCCATGCTGTTTAAACTGAACAGTAGTTCCCCGCTAGTTTGAAAAAAAATAGCATTCACTTCAAGGGATGTAGAAACCATGTATTATCAAGAGACACACCAGATATACACAGGGTTGGCTTGGCAGTTTTCAAATTCAATGACTTTGAGACTCTCTATGACCTGTTTTTCACAAACACTAGGGCTTTTATGGTATTATATATGTTTCATGATTATTCATTTATTATAACATTTTGGACAAATGTTCTTGGTTAAAATACACTTTGTGAAAACATAACTGAGAAACAGCACAGTGTCTTATTGTTTGTTTGGTTGCGTTCATTAAAAATAATTTAGAAATAGGATGGACAGGTCTCCTAATAGTCACCAGTCATGGCTACATGTCTGCATCTTTAGTTCTTAATGCAGCGCCAATTTCGGGTAAAATGGGTTGTTTATAGTTACCTGGGAAATACTAAATTGGAAGACAGGGCGAGTAAACTGGGCGATTGTCTCATTTTGCACTGTGACAGCACACATTTGTTAAATTATCAACACTCAACTTTGGTCACCAATTAACTATTTGTAGTATTTTGGAGACTTGACCCAAAAGTTCAGATCTACAATTATCAAGCTGCTATAGGGAAAAACCCAGCTCTATCATAAACTACCCTCTAGTAAGGTTGGTGGTATTTCTACTCGCCTACATGTTGTAGCTATGATAGCAAATTGTACGAATCCTTATTTCAAAGGCTGCAATTGTCCTGAAATAAGATTTATGCAGTGACCTGACAAATAGACAAAAGGAAATCCTTTCGTCATCAGCGTTTCACAAGGGAATACCCATAGCTTCCAACCAAACCCTTCTCTCAACTTCAAGGCAAGGCACTGTTCCGTTGTTTCCATCCATCCACGCCAACTTGACCCAGCATAGTTTAACTCATTCCATACTATAAACAGAGGCCTTGGTCAGTGGCTCTGGCAATGCCTGAAAGGCATGCTGCAGTTGCCCTTGCGTCAGCTGCGGCATCACTTGTCAGGCAGTGCCAGAACCACTGACTCAGACGTATAGGCATGTTGGTACTTGAACAAAAGCCCTTTCCATGAAGAATTTAAATATGCAATTGTTGTCTTAAATCTTGGTAAATATACGGAAAAATCAGGGACTGGGACGGAATGGGTTAAAGAGTATTGTCACAACTACCTGTATTACCTTGCAAACAAACACATACTTTGTAACTTGATGGGTTACACTTTGACAAATGGATCCTCCTGGGTCTTTTGCATAGAAACTTCTGGCAGAACTTGCCTTTGAAATGGTGATTATTCAGCTCAAAAATGCTGACAAGAAAGGAAACTATAACGTTGGTACTGCATATTAGAGAAAGGTCCATGGGCTGAAATTTAATCTTCATGGCCAGCACAGTTCCCACAAAAAACCTGGATTTTTAAGGTTATCAAGAAAATATATGTAACTAATCCAAGCACTTTGAAGCATTTGAAAGGCCTGTCTTGCCTGTGAAGCCGCCTAATGCTACAGCATTAGAGTCTGCTTCGCTGGTAAGGGCCTGTGCAAACCCTTCATACATTATCAAGTGATACACAAGCCATTATTTTCAAAAGATGCACAAAAAATTGTCCAAGTAAAGTGATACCACAAATCACATATCAACAAAATAATACACAAATAGTATGTATTTTCAAGTGACACACAAAACTTCCATATTGAAAATTGTTGTTGTAATACAATGAACAGATGTACCTTTCACCAGCTGGGAACTAAAATGTACCAGCAAATTGTACAAAACTACGGAACAAGAAGAAAATTCTTTGAAATTGATCCACGTGCAGGAACGGAAATCCATATTATATTCAAATTCACTGGACACTTTTATGACAAAGATGTGTTCATATGTCTGCATACCCTTTCTACTGATAGACCAATGGTATCTGTGAACTCCAGCTTATTGAAAAATTTATGTGATTTTTTTTTGGGGGGGGGGCGACTGGGTTCGCTGCATGCATCATGGTCTTTTGTTTTACAGACTTTTACACGTCAGACACTTTGGCTTTTGTGTACTTCGTATCCTCAGCTAAAGTACCTTCTTTAGAACTGTTTCACACGGTGCTTCTCTCCCCATTTCTTCATTCAAATCTTGCCTAAAAGGGCCCACATGACCCAAATTTCAAATAAAATTTGGCGATTCCACCTAATTGCTATTGCATGGTCAATGTGATAGCACGTCAGTCATTAGATTAACTTTTTCCATCAACTTTTTTGCCAAATAGAAAGAGGAAAATGTGGTAATCAATAATCATGCTAATTCTGAGAATAAATTATATATCATGGACACACTGATCATAAAAATCAGTTATCAAAAAGTGAACTTGTGCATCTACCTTGTACCAGGAAGTAAAGGCAAGCAGATAAAGGCAGCTGTTTTGGCAATTATAGCATAAAGTGAAAGTAAAAAAACAAATCAGCTGAGGATCACGCTGCACACACAGTGATTAACTTTTCGCTTCAAAGAATGTGGGACATCTGCCAGGGAACAGAATTATGCAGACTGTATAAAATCTATGTTAATGGCAGTTTACACCTTATGTAACCTGTGACCTTGCTATCCCAACAACTAAGTGATGAATGCCTTGTGAAGAAAAAAATGCTATGCTTCTTGACTCCCATTTGGTCCAAATATTTCTCATCATGAGTGAAATACCATTTCAGCAATCTCTCTTTACAATGCTACCATGAAAATGTGTCCAAAATGTGACGTTTAATGAAGGGGTCAATGCTTCTCTTGGGAAAGAAAATCTAATAACAGTGAAACAGTGGCCTTTGTATACAGGGCTACTAAAGGAGACTGAACAAAGAGAATCTTTACTGCCCTCAATAATTAACCAGTTTTACATGGGAACATGAGATACTCACTTCTCTTTTTCAAGTTTATTTACCACAATAGGGTTAGTGTGGCACCTAGAAAATACTTCAATTATTTTAATAATTCTTGTTATGCCTCTGGTATCTCTTGCAATGACCATAGTGACCTTCACCGCAACCTTTAAATGTCATGGGCACATTGTCTAAACACCGTGTATATACAAACACATTTTTCAGTCATGATTCAGAAAACAGCCAACAAGCCTGCTATCGTCCATATACTGTATTCATTCCAATAGTAGCGCACTGTGCTAATGCAAAGAATTCCTGGAGCACACATGTTTTTCGCGGTGTTGTGTAATAATGATATGTCTTAATTTACAATAGCACAAGCAATTACATGTATTAAAGAATCCATACACAGTCAGGCTGCGTTTATCTGGCACCATCTGTTTTTTGGTCATTTTGCCGGATTAACAAGGCTGCCAGATTAACAAATCACAGTATAATTCACCAGGATATACAGAGAATAAGAGACCAAATTTGCACCTAACAATGAGTAAATAAAAACATAATCGTATACACGTATTTCCAATCATATGAAATTTTAATAACAAAGCGTGCAAGTTACAGAAAAAAGAAGAAAAACTTCATTCAGTGTATTCATATCCATATGTAGAATTAATGTTACGTTCAAAATTAATGGAGCGAGCTGGCATAAATGTGCCAACCCCAATGTTAATATCACACACGTATTTGGACATATTTTGCCTTTAATAGCTTATTTTGGCACAAAGAAATCTGAATTTTTTTATTTTTTTTTCTTGTTGTTTTTTTTTTTTTTTTTTTTTTTTTTTTTTTTTTTGTTTACTGCGCTCACTTTTCAAATCTTTTAAGTGTTCTTTGCTGCGCCAAACTTTTGTTATGTCGTCACCACAAAATCCCTCATTGGATTCTGGCCATTGCAATGAAATTTAGCTATTTAAGGCGGGAACAATACAACGTCTAATCAACTCGGAACTTGTTTAGAACACGTCAGGTAATAATTGATTTTGCGGTACAGCGCAATCAGGTATGTTATTGCAAGGTATATGCTCAATTGAATATCAAGTTACGGATTAAAGAGGCAAAATTACATTGAAAAAAGCTCTTTTGTTCTGAAATTAACATGCCGGTGACAAAATTCAAGGGTGCCGGATTATCATGTAGTAAATCAATCGGGGAAATCCGTTCACAGCTCATTGCTGCCGAATTTCAAGGGTGCCGAATTACAAAGTGACGGTTAAAGGTAGCCTGACTGTAGCATAAAATAACAACAATGAACCCTCTTCATTCATCAGAAGCAGTCAATTTTTAAGAATACAGTAGCTACAGGCCTTTACAGTAAACTGATTGGACTACTCATGCACCATGACTGCCAACACCTCAGCACCTGCTAAGTCCTTCATTGCCATTTTCAACTAACACCACCCATATAAAAGCGGGGTTTTCTGCCCTTAATAGCACAACTCCAGTTTGATACATGGGATTTACACCAAATTAGTTACTACCCAAACTTGCATGTACAACCTATCCAAGGTCATCACATGTAACTTACACAGCCATGACATTAACTCCAGTATCCATGTTTAGTCCAATTGCACACGAGCATGCAGGTTGTAACATAGCAATATGACAGGAGACATAAGAGTAGGTCCACAAATGTACATGTCCAAACATTGTACAGCAAGATCCCAAAGACAACAGAAACAGACGTGTACGTATTTCGTGAACTCATTGACCTATACTTCACATGGAAGAATCAGACTTTTTTCACACACACAAGCCATCACTTTCCTTGGTTTTGGCTAAGAACTGTACGTTAAGTATTCAGGTGTACCGCAGACAGTTGTTCTGTTGAATCATGTGATCGTGAAAGGTCTTGTTTATAATCCTTGGTCAAAATGTAAATGAACCTCAGACAGTTGTTAACATGGGGAATGCTTTCATTCTAAATCTCATTTATAATTCTGTAAACATGTGAATGTAGCACAGAAAGTTAATATGGGGTATAATATCATGAAATGATTCATTTACAATTGAATAAAACTTTGGTGTAATGTCTAGGAACGGTTTTCTTGTTTTTTTTTAAGCAGAAGGAACTCTTTTTTTAAATTATAAAGAGGCACTGTTTCAATTTTACGCTTTGTGTTATTCAACATTGAAAAAAATTACAAAGTATAAAAATATCTACAAATGTCAGGTACCGTTCCTAGGCAGGAATGTATATTTTCAAGATTTTTCATTTCATCGAAGTGGGTTAAACCATTTACGAGAAATATCTTGACAAGCTCTGGGACGTCAGAGAAAAGTTAGAATTGTGAGAAAATGCAATTAAAGTCTAATTGATTCTCTGGCAGTGGTAAACTGGCCATTGTGGAAAATGTACTCCTTCTCTCTGATTGATACTTGTAGTGTGAAAAGTATGCTTGTAATACTATAATTTTTGAGGTGCTGTCATAAAAATATATCTCTTAAATCTATGTTTAAAAAGGAATCTTTGAATTTTTTCCAGGCAAGAGGACAAAGTTGTGGTTACTTAATGGCTGGTTTCAGTCAGTAAAATAACAGATTAGGAGTGACCATTGTTCTCTCTCTAGCCCAACGGTCCACTGTTCTCTCCCTAGCCCACTGGCCCTTTGTTTTCCCCAACTTATGGCAGCTTGATTACTTCCCATTGCCTAGTAGACCCACGTCTGACTGACAGCTCATTTATTTTCTGTTGTAAATACAAAACCATGTGGATGTTTGGCCCATAACCATTATTTATTTAGCTCCTAAATTCTCATAAAAATTGAGATTTTTCAAATCCAACATTCGGCAATATTACAGATTGTGTCTTTAATTTTACTATTCTGCAAAAAAAAAAAAAAAACAATTCTTAATTTTCTAAAATTTATGCTGCAAAGTACCTTTACAGACAGCCCCTTAAGACCTCTGTCTTGAGAGACCACTTGGCTTTTGTGACACATTTCTGAAGGCACAACAGCCTATACTTTTTGAAACTTTAAGAATTACTTAAGACCACTCCTATTATGTGACTATTTTTGCCTGACAGAAGGGAAGGTCTTAAATAACAAGTACTCCTATGTTTATACTCCTCAGAATATTCAAGTTGGTTGGGTATGCTACAGAGGAGCCAGCCAGCTATCACAAACTTTGCCTCATAAAGTAAAAAAGCTTAATATGATTATGCCCTAAGACATGAAATTTTGGAGAGGCCACAATCCATATACTTTGGTCACATTAACCACAGGCTCATGGGCCTAGTGCTCTGATGACATATAATCTGATGACCATCATTGAAAAATTCATTTTCTGAAATGCATTCCCTGCATGACCCTGAGAAATTATTCATGGTCATCGTTATGATGCATCATCAAACGTCCACATGAACCCACATATGTGATACACTTGGTGTCATTCCCCTTATTCTTTAACACCTGTGATGCTTGTTCCATTTAATACCACCGGAGGCACCACCATGACTCCAAACTTTGATCATTGGCATAATGAATAATTGCAGTAAATTTACAAGTTCCATCCCATTTATAATCAAAATAATAAATTTATTGTACATTTCAAACCTATGATGCCAGGTCTACTTAATACTACCAGTGGCACCACCATGACTCCACATGTCATAGTCTTTTGCCTGTATTTTATTCCTCTACTGGCATGTGCTGATTCTTGAGCACAAGTTCGGACATAATGAGCATAACAAAAAATCCTTGTATGTATTCACTCATGACCTTGAAAAAGTAGGTCAAGTTCATCTTTATTAAGCAACATAAAACGTCTACATAAATGAATGATATACATTTGTGGTACATTTGGTGTCCTCAGCCCTATTCTTTATCAAAATTATGAACTTAATGTGTTTTCAATACCTTTTGGTCCATAACTTCTGTAATACTGAATGTGGTGCCACGAACGTTTGGCACTTATCTGTCTCTTTGCCTCATTGACATTCCAACCAATCGAACTCGAAATAGATTTTCATACATATGATAAGTCCTGAAAACTATATGGGGCAACAGTCAACACTTCAAAGTCCCTGTGCTCACAACCCAAGAGTTTACAGATGTCTTTCAAATGGCCAGAACGACATCAGCGATCATATAAGCTCTGGGTGGCGCAACATGTCTTTGACATAACATGGCTTTGTACATGTAGTTATACAATATATCTGTATTGTTACATAAACACACACACACACACACATCTATATATGTATATATATAGATAGATACATATGTCAATAATTATAAATGCCCCGACAATCTCAACTATATAACATTTTTAACTTTAAAGCCCTGGTGACTGTGAGAAAATAGGTCAAGGTCATTAATACAAAACGAAATTCTTCCATCATATCTACAATGTCTTTCGAAAAGATTTATCAAGCCTGGCTCAATTATTTCCTTATTGCAAACTCTGTCTGTTGCTTAACATTATACACTGACCTTGAGAAAATAGGTCAAGGTCAATATGATTTCACGAGAATTTGTGTCCTTATGTTGCGCTTGTCTGGTATTAATTTGTTAAGTCTGGTCTTATTTGTTGTCAAGATATCGATTTTTTTCCACCTCATGGGCTTAGCTTCACATTTCAATCATTTATATATACATGTCTTTTCCATTATTTAGACTTTTATCACTCTAATGTATCTGTGAAGTCACAAGCATGTACATCCCAAGTCTGTCACACAAGCACAATTCATCCATACTTTTTTCACTTTGAATCCTTTGTGACCTTGAGAAAATGCATCAAGGTCACTCATATTAAACAACATTGTAGCCCTTTCCATTTATTACATTTTGGCTCACATTTCCTGTAGTAGCAAAGGTGGCGCCACTAGTATCAAACAAGTGTAGAGTTTTAGCTCAGTAACATTCCTACCAAGTTTAATGATCCATAAAAAATTAAACCCACTAGTGTCCACAATTTTTTCATATTTTGACCTACATCTTACGTTATATGTAGGTCATGACCTCATTTTCAAACTTGACCTAGATTTTGATACATATGATATGTCCTGAAAGTTATATGGGGCTCCTATCCAAACTTTTAAAGCGACCATACTCACAAACCAAAAGTTTATTGACGGATGGAATGACAGATGGACATGAGCGACCGTATAAGCTCTGCAACCTTAGGTCATGTTATGATGCCCACCTTTTGAATATTAACAGAAATCAACAAAGAATGACAACAATGATAGAACTTTAACAACAACAATATTTTAACAATCCAAATTAGTACAAAGTAGGTGAACTTATCTCTACTGGTATTTCAACAGTGAAGCAGTCTCAGGTAAATCCTAATCCCTGGTGGGATTATCCACAGGTACTGTCCCACAGTTCCAAGTCCTATGACAGTTGCCATATGATCTGGTACAAATCCCACTGAGGTACGTTTGGGTCAAATGTATTACTGAAAGGTGTGGTGCTGATTCAATCCCACAGAGGTACGTTTTCCTTCCAATGTGGTACCTACCTGCCTTCTTCAAAAGGACGCAATATAAATAAATAAAGAATAGAAAAATTTCAGTGCCACCGATCAAACAAGTTATGGTCCTTGAATACCAATAGAAAAAATGCACTTCCACTTGTCAAAGGAATTTTGGTGTTAGAGTATCCAGAAGAATTCCAATATAATTTTGAAGCATTTACCAACGCACTTTCATAACGGGTAAAAGGCTCCGAAACACGTTGAGTAGTTACCCGCTGAAGACCCTTTAATTTAATTGGGCTGATACAGCCTATGTCAAAATTTTACAGAGGAACGTGTGCAATATAGACAATAGTAATTCCATATATATACAGGTTAGACAGGGACAGGTTAGCTTATGGAGAGTAAAGAGTTCGAACTGCGGAATAGGATATTGACTACTAGGAAGTGGTTCTGGGCAAAAAGACACAAATACAATAGAAAAAGAGTTGAAATAAAATACGCAACAGAACATAGAATGAAATTGTATTTGTGTCTTTTTGCCCAGAACCACTTCCTAGTAGTCATAGCCCTATTCTGTAGTCCAAACTCTTTACTCTCCATAAGCTAACCTGTCCCTGTTTAACCTCTATACATATGGAAGAACTATAGTCCATATTGCACACGTTCCTCTGTAAAGTTTTGACATGGGTTGTATTAGCCCAAATAAATTAAAGGGTCTTCAGTAGGTAACTACTCAACATGTTTCGGAGCCTTTAACCCATACATGTCTCTCTGAGGAGGGGCTCCTTGTCTAAGCTAAATATTCAGCAAAGACCACCCACATAATAATGAATAGATATGAACGTAGCAAATCATGAATTAGCTAAATAGGGTAAGTTTTGCTTGTAAATGCAGAGCTTCATTATGGAAGAAGAATACATGTCAAACAAACCATAATTACTAAATGTGTATTGTACAAGTCCAGATAAGAACAATTGGACTTACCCCTGAACCAATATGTTGCCTTTCTAGATGGGCAGCGTATCCTAGTTAAACCACCCGCCAGTGTTTAACTGAAGTGGAAACAAACTGGGTACATCCTGCACCAGAAATGTAAAACAAGCTCGATGATGACACCTACTCCTCAAACAATTAAGCTCTATTTCTCTGCCAACCCTGAGTCAATGTATCAACATAATGTGTAAGGTTTTTGACATTTGAGAAAATACTGTTAATTTTGAGTAATTTTTTAATATTGCGTAAATGTGCATTTAGCAAAGTCAGGAAAAAATGAAAGTCATAAGCATTTATGCCATAAACATGTCATCCAATCATTTTTTCTCAGCAGGATTTTAAGTACAATTAGGCAAACATGTAGGCCGCTGCTTGCTACCTATAGCCCCAGGGGGGTTTAACCTGACACTAAACATGTGAGCCTAAAATGTCTGAAAGTGAATTTTAAAAAAGAATGATGCCAAAAGATAAAGTTAAGTAGCAAAACAGACAAGTCTAAAAACTGTAACTTATTGTAGCCAAACTTTCTAATAATCTTTGGATATTAACAGCAAAATTATAGGGCAAGTTAGTTAAGAATAAAAGTCATCTGTATTTAAGTCAAGAGAATGCAATGAAAATATTACCCAGATATCAAGTACAATTAGGCAAGCTTGTAACTGACGTAGACCGCTGCTTGCTACTGGTAGCTGCTGGGGGATTAACATAACAGAAAACAGGCTAGCCTAATATGTCTGAAAGGTGAACATTAAAACAGAATGATGCCAAAAGATGCAATCAAGTAACAGAACAGGCAAGTCTAAAATCTCTAAAAGTATTGAAGCCAAACTTTTTAACCGTATCGGGATATTTACAGGAAAATTTGTAGAAATATTTTATAAAAAAAAAACATCTTTGCTTACGCTTGATTTCAATTTATTGTTAATAAATTTGGTTCCAGATGCAAAGTCCTGAAATTTAGAACAAATACGACCAAATATCAAAATCTGTGACATAAACTTATTATATCCAATAGTATCAGAAATATTACCGTCCGGTTGTCCGGGAAAGGATAATTAACTACTTCAAAGTGAAACTCATCTATTTCGTGATATACTTTTATACAAAATCTGTCATTAGTGACCTGAATATCCAAGTCCCAAAACACATCTCTGAAACCATCAGAATTGTTACCCTTCAAAGGGATATTTTTTGGTTAATTTCTGTAGCAATTTCACTGAAATTTTGTACATTAACACAAGCAATGCCATCAATACATATTGCGTTGTTTTATAATTTTGTTGCCATTTGAAAGTCCTTTTCTTCAATTTATCCATGTACTTAAATTCAAACCAGGGTAACTGTAAATCTGCCAGCAAAGGGTAGCAGTTGCTACCCATTGTAATGCCTTTTATTTGTTGAAAAACCAATGGTCCACATTGAACAAAAGTATTATCCAAAAGAAATCTATAGCATCTATCAAAGTTTCAACAGTGTAAGATTTAACGTTACTTTTAGAATATTTATCGTGTGACCAATATGCTTTCTTTGTATATGAATTAATATTTATGCATGGTTTACCATTATGTTTAAACAATTTTCACAATAATTCTGAAAGTGAACTTTTGACTTCATCCATGGGTAGATGTGTGTACAGTGTAGGAAAATAAAAACATTTGATTTTTTTTTTTTTTGCTTTTACGCCTTTGATTTTAGACACAAACTTAGAAGCATTGATATTACTCCAAAAATAATTTATTTTACAGTTTCTGGAAATTGCATTACAGTATATACGAAAATGATTCATAATTGCAGTCAAACACAATGTTACTTCGTTTGATAATTGTTTTGCTGTACATTTTGCAGCACCGGCTATGAATCTAGACTTAAAATGGTTTTTATGTGATTTGGGTATCCAGAAGAAAGTGGAATAGAGGAGTCCTCTTCAGAACTTTTGATATTAACATTCTTTTTCACCTCATCTTTATGTGTATCTATCAAATTACCAATGGATTGTTTGTGTAATTTATATACGTCATTTCCTCTTGTGTCTGAAATATTGTTTATACCAAGCTCCTTTTTCAAAACATCCCAAACTTTTTACCTGCCTTATCTATGTAAGTGACTGCAAATCTTTCTTGTAGTTCTTTCACTGCTTTTGAAACTGCAGGCTGTTTTAGATTAACTGCATAGAAATTCTTAGAATGGGATTTGTGACGAAAAAATCTATTTCTTCATACTCTTTTCAAGTTTGATAACCATCCTTCAAATTTCTGAAATTCCATTTTTCTCTTTGCCCATTTCATACAGTAGGAATTAAATGCATCACATGTATACTGAAAAATACTGTCAATGCTCAACTTGGGACATATCCGAAATTGTGTCCCTTCTTTCATTATTTCTTTTAAACTTGAATTTTGTATAATATCCAAATTAACCAAATTAGAATATATACTGTTAGACATACAGTCACAATTTTGATTCGCTGTGATATCCTGAAGAGTAATTGAAGCCAGAAATTTCTTGTAATTCATGATACTTTGTCCAATATTGTTGCCATATTTATATGAAATGATGGGGGAATCTTTTATGCACTCCTTGGGAATCATGTTAGGAACAAATTTCAATTTGAAAAGGGACTGAATGTTTAGTGAATCAATGATTTTGTGTTTGAAAGGAATACTGCAAAACATTTGATCTAATTTCTTATTAGAATCTGGTTACGGAAAAGTTACTGTGTAAGCGTACACAATTTCACAAAAAATGTTGCAGAAATGAGTGTTCTGAATCAGTAAGACCAAAATATTCATTGATTCTTGTTATGCCCCTAAATGATAGTGCCTTAAGAGCTGTATGAACTTGATCAATGCCATCGGTGAAAGCATGTAGTAAATTTTGGACAAGGTCTTTTGTATGCACATTCTTACATTTCCTGTTTTTCCGTGATTTCCTTTGTCCGTGACTTCTTCTTCTTCTTTCAATACCAGTCTGATTATTATGAAAAAGTGTGTGACTGCTGTCAATATCAATTTCAATACAACCTGACCGTTTGACAAACTTGACAGAGACACACCCGAGGTGCATGCCCATCAATTTTGGAGTGGATCGGGCCAATGGTTTAGGAAAATAAGCGGGCTAACACGTTTTCTTATTGATCATTCTATAATTTCACAAATTAAAAATCGGTCAAAGTAATCCCGCTTAATGTACACTTTGAAGCAGATTGAGCCAGTCTCTATACCAGTATAGTTTGAAGAGTTCCAGCTTGTGGTCTCAAAGAAGTCAAAAATTGGAAAAAGAATAAAGTAGGAATGAAATTGCAGCACCACTTGTTAAACCAATTAAGATCTGGGTGCGAAAAAATCTAAACAACAGGTATCTACAAAAATTTTTAAACAAGGTACTACTTTTATTTGAACTGTTTTTTACTGCTTTCAGACAAAACGAGTGCATCGTGTTAAGCAACTGTTGCTGTATGTCCAGCTTGTCATGCTCATATAATATATTAACACTCAGAGAAATACGCTCAATCATAGTTTATAGCAACAGGGACATGTGTTGTGAAATCTTTTCTAGTCAACATATGTTTGCAAAGAAATACAAAATTTCAGACGTGAAGTCATTTTCCATCTTGACAAAGTATTTTTCAAGTACCTGCAACACATTTTTCCTTATTACTAAAACTTATAAACAAATTTTAAAAGACAAAGAAAATCAAACTGTACATTCAGATGTTTGCCCCGTATATTTTAAAAACGTTGGTTTCGTATTGACCCAGTCATAGCGGTCAATGTTTTAAATGAAACATATCGGTCAGCGTAAAACGAGAGCACATGGTCTTTTCTACATGACCAAAAGTCGTTTACACTGATTCATCCGCATAAAATATGTATTTACCGTAAGTACAGGTTTGTTTTGAAAATATTTTCATTCTATTGGGGTGTTTATATTCATTCACTAGATAAAGACCATAGCTATACATTATCTGTCATATAAATACTTGGCAATGTCCATATTTTAATTGTCATGTGATTGAGTAGTCGCATTTCACTATTTTGTCTTTTGTGATAGAAAAAAGATTGATAAATTGGTTTAGGGTTTTTAATCCTATTAATAAAATAGAAATGACGCCATCAACAAAAGCGTATACAGATTTTTAAACATACATTTGGTATGTTAAACTACTTCCATCTGATATAGCTGAGTTTTCATTTAAGGTATCACCTTTTCTGTGCCATCATTTGGAAATTACATAGGCAAATAAAGTAATCAGATACACCCACATGGTTATATTCCCATAAAGTAATATATTAGTAAGGGTACACATGCTTCATACTTTGCACAGAATATCACGATAACTGCATCTTGAAGCCTCTTTTAGATGTAATGCTTAACGTATAATGATCATTTTCATTGGTAGGTTTCGAAATGCAACAATTAGAGGGACGATAGCTTCCAATATGCCTGCCCAACATGAACTTTACAGTCTGTAACATATAATGCATTCTAGTACTTGTAATCCTCAGTACGCACTGGTCACTGCATATTGCTCAAAAGAGTTATCTAACTATAAGGCACGGTCTATAAACTGTAAATGACTGCACAAAGGATGATAAACTGCACAAATGTGGATCTTTAAATTGAAATTCATTCTCCTGAAACAACAAACGAAAACAGCTGCTGAGATTAAGTTTAATTACACTTCATAAAACCTTTTTTCTCGGTGATAGCAAAAGGCAAGAAAAGTGGTTGCTGCTTCAAGCACCTTATTCAATCTTTAGAATTAAAGTTCATTACTCACACTGGTTGGCAGGAGCTGTTAATTTCATTTTGGGTGTCTTTTGTCTTTTACGTTGTCTTTATCCATAACTTCTCAAAAAAGTATGAGAGGAATATATATATATATATATATATATATATATATATATATATATATATATATATATATATATATATATATATATATATATATATATATATATATGCGTGTGTGTGTGTGTGTGTGTGTAGACCCAGGGATGTGCAGCCCCTTTAGTAACATTCTCTTGTGTTTTTTTCAACAAATTTTGTTTTGAGATTAAAGACGTTCGGTACAGCGCGATATGCGCAACCATTTATGGTCCAATGCCTCTGCACAGCCAGAGCTGGTATTTGTCGATACCTGCACTAGCTGCTGTTCGCTTTTCTTATTTTGCACAGTTCCGTTTGAGAAAAATGGATTGTTTACGAAGAGTGAAAAGGAAAAAGAATGGGCAGTTGGTTAACAAATGCCAAAACAAAGGACTAAATGCCTTAAAACAAGGCAGAATACGTCGAAACACGGCAGTGGTACACCAAATCGCATGTACACAATCAGCGAACGCTGACCAAGCCACCGTCGAAAGTGCCATGCCCACCCCCCAAATGCCACATGCACATGTAAACAGTGACAGTTATAACTGGGACGAAGGTCGTAGAATAGTGGAAGTAAGTTTACTAGCCGATAATCTTGTATGCGAGGAATGTAAAAAAAAACCATTGTCCCTAAAAAATACAAAATCCTAAAAACGATATGGCTTGGCCAGTGTACTTTACATTTCTTGTGAATGTGGTATGATAAACGCTGTCCTGACTGGGCGGGTGGGGGGGGGGGACCACAGTAATACCCCAGCGTCAAAAGGTTGCACAGGCATATTTGGTTATGTGCTGCCTGTGTTACCATTCGACACTGTAAAAGGCAACTATAATTTTGATATTCTTATTTTTACCTCTTTTTCCACATTGCTGTATTCCACTATGGAGAGAATCTTAAAATGTTTGCCTCTTCTCAGTAAAACTATGAAAGTATATATTATGACTGGAATATAAAATTAACGACGTACTGCCGTTTACTTAACCTACATACATGTATATTGATATGGTATCGAAGTTAGACAATGAATGGATACCTGTACAAGTCAACTTAGAGCAAATTAAGTCAACATTCATGAATTTTTTGTACAATTGCGGAAAAAATAGCACCGTATGATATCTTTTTTGTTGAATGAAATCAGTGCATATTTTGGAAACTCCCTACAATTTTTCAGGGATTTGCAAATATTATTCTATTTCAAACTGAAAAAATGATGTGAGCACTTACACATTTTTGCAAGACGAGATGAATTTAAAGTCACATTCCAGCATGTTTTGTCTACATATTTGTTGTTAAAAGGCTTGATATACATTGCATACACTCATACTGAGTTATTTTATGCATACTTTTGCATCCTTAATTTATTTTTTTGCTTTTACCCACGCATATAATGTTTGCTATCAAATTTCTGTAGTCCTTACATGTAGCGCCACCTAGCGACGAAAGTAGCACCGTGGCATGCCAATTTTTTGCTTGCATTTTGTTTCAAATGCCAATATCCTGGTTCACTCCAAAAACCAGAGATTTCTAAATTCTTTTGACCAGTGTACCGAACGTCTTTAAATACATGAAACAGGACTCACAGTCTTCTACCTCCATATTTATTGTTTTTTACAATTTTTTTCTTGCATAACTTGATAAGGTTTGGGATGGGTTCCCCCCTCACAAGTCACCAGGTTGCTCTTTAGGTTTGCACGTTACACTGTCACAATAATCTTGCATATTTCATGTTGCAGGCCACTTACGTTTCGTCTCTGCTAGAATCACTTTCATATCAATTTCTAAAAAGCGTTCACTATGAATACATATATCTATGTACATTGTATATGCATAATGATATGATACTTTAGATGATCTAAGCATACTTTCTTTTCAAAACAGTAAAGTCACATATGTGCCCCGGTCACTACATACTTTATACGACTGTAGATTAAGTGCGGAAACTAATATTTATTGCATGCTGCAAACACCTATTTTATTTTCTCTCTCAATATGTATTAGTATCGCATGTCAATTGTGTTATCCCAAATAATAGTCCTTCCGTAATATAACTGTGTAGGAAATACAAGGGTATTTATTTTTACAATAATATACAGTCATATAATATCAGAAATACTGAACCTCAAGCCTTTATATATGGTCGATGTGAAAACAAACGAGTCATGTGAATATATGGCCATAGCGGATCCTCTGCTTCTGAGACACCCTGATGAGTGGCTAACCACCCTAGAAAGGCAGCATCTCTATGCATTGAGGGTCATTATGTTTCCTAGCGGTGTCCTAATGTGGGGCACAGAGACAGACAGAGAGACACACACAGACAGACAGACAGAGACAGAGACAGAGACAGAGAGGGAGAGAGAGGGAGGAAGAGAGAGAGAGAGAGAGAGAGAGAGAGATGCATCGAGGGTCATTAAGTTTCCTAGCGGTGTCCTCATGTGGGACACAGAGACAGAGAGAGACACACACAGACAGAAAGACAGAGACAGAGAGAGAGACAGACAGACAGACAGACAGAGAGGGAGAGAGAGGGAGGAAGAGAGAGAGAGAGACAGAGAGAGAGAGACAGAGGCAGAGAGAGAGAGAGATGCATTGAGGGTCATTAAGTTTCCTAGCGGTGTCCTAATGTGGGACACAGAGACAGAGAGACACACACACAGACAGACAGGCAGAGACATAGAGAGAGACAGACAGACAGAGAGGGAGAGAGAAGGAGGAAGAGACAGAGAGACAGAGGCAGAGAGAGAGAGAGAGAGAGAGAGATGCATCGAGGGTCAGTAAGTGTCCTAGCGGTGTCCTAATGTGGGACACAGAGACAGAGAGACACACAGACAGACAGACAGACAGAGACAGAGAGAGACAGACAGACAGAGAGGGAGAGAGAGGGAGGAAGAGAGAAACAGATTGATAGGTGTCACAAACCTGTATATGCTACTTTAAATTTTGTGTCTGTATGTATAATGTTTGAAGATGCAAAGCTTTTAAAATTTTAATTGACCCTAATTTGCATAATTTCATGACATCTTAGTATTATGCTAAACCTATTTATTAAATATGATGCTAAACGCATTGACACTAGAAAGAAAAAATGACCACACAAACACCAGATTCAATTAAGTGAAATGTGTATACATTGATATACATGTATTTATAAGTGCATGTATTTGAGTTTCACTAATCACAGGACGTAAAAACATTTACATGGCAATCTCTACAAATGTCAACTATTAGGCTCACTTAATCTATTATCATACATAACATTCAACTTCACATAGCTCTTACAGATCTATGTGTTTTACTGTGGAGTGTCACCAGCTTGAATGTGTCAGCAAACTTAAGTTATTACATTTGCACAGGCAACATCAAACGTCATAGCTCCTAACAAAAATCTATACCATGGTACATGCACCTGTTTGACTATCACGGTTCAACAATATACTGAAGGTGTGTACAAACTTAATTTCCCAGTTTACACAGGCTAAACATGCATGAAATAAGATGAATCTTTATTGGAAGATGGCAGTGTTTAAAAGGTTATAAAACAATGTTATAGATATCTAATTGATAAGCAAATGTCACTGCTGGGTCCAGAAATACAACAGCTATGCCTATGGGAACTCTGGCTGCATACCCCAATGTGCCCACTGCACTGACTAAAATCCTTACATATTACAGTTTGCCTTTACAGGCAGTTTGGATCTGTGTTTAAGTGATTTCTGGTAGTTGATCTAAATCTCCCTTCATAAAAAAATTCCAGACTTTGGTAAATATTTCATTAGATGCTTGTATGTCACGAACCTATCTGGCACCTCTCAGTCAGCACTATCTTATTGTTATGGGCACTGGAGGCTTCAGACTATATATAGCCTCCTTGGTACACAATGCAGAATTATTGCTCTAGCAACACAGCCAGTCTCCCTGGGGATTGAAGGGTAAGCCCACAGCATTGGCCACCAGTGCCTCTGTTCTCATAGGAGTGGAGGCCAGACTCTCACTGTGCAATTATATCTGGTTGCACAACAGCCTGTTGGTGAAAATATTTACCAGCTTGTGGGCACAGTAAGGGGACAAGAAATATGTCAGATGCACTGATTATTCTGTGGAAATTAAGTGTATTTTACATAAATAAATTTCTAAACTTTGTTTGCTTGGTTAAGGATTTTGGATTAGCAATATACCCACATATGAACCTTTGGGTGGCAACTCTATCTACTAATTTTAAGAACATATGTAAAATTTAAAATTTCTACAAATATGCCTCTAATATGCATCATTTTGAGCATCATGACTGTTCCAAACAATGTACACAATTTCACTGCTAGCTCTATGACCAAGCCAAGCTTGGTATGTTTTGGAACAGCAGTGTCCGAGTAAAAATCACCACAAAACTGTCACATGGAAAAAAATAAATGAATATATATATATATATATATATATATATATATATATATATATATATATATATATATATATATATATATATATATATATATATATATATATATATATATATATATATATATATATATATATATATATATATCAATACTACCTTTTGTGTGGTATGAAGCAAACGTGGAACGAAGTCAGTTCAGGAGGGAGGTTATTTGTACTTTGTATGTGATGGTCTAACGTCATAAAAAAACAACTCTCCTTTAGTAGCAATAGAGGTCATAGATTACAATAAATTCATTCGAATAGTATCTGTTATCTTTTTCTGGCTTCGGTCAACTTTAAATATTTAACTCTAACTTGACAAGATCATCTTTCTATAATGCGGGCCATTTACCTTTTCCTAGCTGAAACTACAGCCTTGTTGATTCTTCAATGAATGTTACTTTAATGAGGAATTTCAGTCTGGAGTCACTTGTCACGTTAATTGCTATAGGCTTTATCCTATGAATTCTGATAGCCTGTGGCTGTAAAAAGTATATTTAGGAGCTCTATCACCACATTGTTCTATCAACCAGTATAAAAATGATAACAGGTAGGTTATCATAATGTACTGTTGCCAGCTTTCTTTCGAATTTGTACTGTTGTCAAGCACCAAATACAAGTAAATGCTTTCATAGAATGTGATAAATTTTATAGTATTTGCTTTGCAATAGGACTCCAAGGGCCACACACCATTTCGGACAGCTGCTATTTTGATAAATTTCAAAATAAATGTCATTTGATATTATTTCCTTATTAAAATTTTGTGTCTACTCTCTGAGTTGCCATTGAGTTTATTACATTATAGTGGTACTGTTATCATCCTGATGGTTTAGACATCTTTGGTACATATAATTGGTTTTAATATATTTCATTTTCCATATTACAAAATCTGTAATATATGTACATACAGTTTGTTAGAAATGGCTACACCCTGTATGAAATTAGCTTGTTGAGGAAAAATGCTCAGAACAGACAGATGCAGGACATCGCTGTACTGTATGATCAAACAATCAATTGCCGTTGGTATGTAAAGTGCCCACAGCCATGAGAGCATGCAAAACTGAGGAAGAAGCTAAGCTTAACGAATAATACACTTATGAACAATCCTCTGAGGTTTAGGTAACGACCAAAAAGATGGGATATAAAAATCTGTTTCTTTTTTTGCAGAAGAATTCTTGTATGTCACCGACATTATGATTTCTCCTCTGCTTGTAGCAAAAATTGGAATGCAGCGCTCACGTGATATAATGTAAAGCACTTTCAAATATTTAAGACTCTTATGTGGCTATGCTAACTAAAACAAAGAAACTCCCAGACAAAACCAGCTCTTTCGTAACATATTTGTACACATTTCAATACATTCTATATACTATATAATTTGACGATGTTCATCAAACTACTTCTATGTTAACTAAAAATTTATGTCTAGTTGTATAATTCTTGGACCACAAAGGAAGTACGCCATATGAACTCTTGTCGCTATCTTTGGTTGTGTTTGTGAGCTTAAATGAAATAGATGAAACCATGTTGGCATCTCCAGGAGGAAGAGTTTGCTAGAACTGAAACACCCACAGGACACAAAATTTGGTGTAATATGTGATGAAAAGCCTGCAGTGCTACCTGTGGAACAATAAGGAGTTTGGGTGTCTAATACAGTACAATGCAAATGTTGTTATATGAAGTGTGTAGCTATGTTACAATGGTCAAGTATTTTCAGATAAAGACTTCACGCCCAAATCAACATGATAATTTATTTCTTAAAAATCCACAAAAGTCACAAAAGTTGGGGTAATATGTGATGAAAGGTTGCAGTGCTACCTGTGGAACAATAAAGAGTTTCGGTGTCTAATATATTAAAATGCAAATTTTATTATACGAAGTGTACTGCTATGTTACAGTGGTCAAGCATTTTCAGATAAAGCCTTAACGCCCAAATCAACATGATAGTTTATTTCTTAAAAATCCACAAAAGTCAGTGAAACATGACGAAATAAATAAGGTAAGGTACCCACTCAAGGTTTATTCCCACTACGTCTGAGGATAATTTGGCTTGTTGTTTTTGAGAAGTCAAAAGCTGTGTATGGAAAGGCAACGGAGGATCATCCATCTTGCAATATTGGATGAATAACGAAGCTACAATACGCCCAAACCACACAATGCCAACACCTCCATCCACAGTTACACATTTTCGTTGATTCACACCTGAGAAGGAAGGCCTGTTTGACTCCAAAACCAAAGGCATATAAGCACGTTTATCAATTCTAAACACATCTGCCAATTTGCAGCAGACATTGGCATGGGCATTATTTCGTCACAAAGTTACAATACCTTAACTATCCGCCATCTACGTTCCTAAACAATGGAGTCCCTGAAAAGTAAAAGCATTTTCCAAAGGCAACTGCAGATATGACACCGTGATTATGCGTCATTTCCCACGTAAAATATGTCATCATATGAAGTTGCTGAGAATAGTGGGTTTTTGTAAGATTATGTAAGATTAGCTACAAGTCTACAATACACAACAACTGTCAAGCTGCACTGATTATGTTTTTGTGGTGTACAAAAGGTATAGTGGGGGGGGGGGGTCAGGCCCAAATTTACATTTTAAACCTAGTAGAAAATGTTGGGGTTGCTCTATAGGCCCATTATGTTGCCATCGAAGTATCTGAGCTTTTGACTTCAACCTATGTAGTGGGCGTGGTATATGGACTGTGCCAGTGTTCATTTTCCAATCAGGTAGCCAAAGGGGGAGGTGCGCTTGAATGGCATTGGTGAAAATTTATTGCAAGAAATAGCCAAGGATGCAAAGTGTCTAGGTAAAAGCCCTCAATCTGTGTATGATCACATAATCAATGCATATTGTTTCACGCACATTTATAGTGGGTCAAAACAAGTTGTAAAAAAAAACAGTTCCAAACAGAATGGACAAAAAAGTAAGACAACTAGTCAAAGTGCTCTGAAGTTTTGGTAGCATTACAATAGCAAATGCTCCGGACAAGTTCAATAAATCAAAGAAACATCATCATATCGGGAACATGTTCTGAAAGTTACAAAACAAAAAGGAACTAGGTGAGTATCGTATGTGCATACATCCTAATTTTAATAATGACTTCTGTTCCATTTAACTGCTACTCTTTAATGTTAGTTTTTGGTACATGCACTATGAATTCCCCTACACATATATACCATGACTGAATGATATTCATGCTTAAGTTTAAGTAACATGCTGCACTTGTGACCAGTCTGAGGGGATGCTGGTGAATATAGTCTTTTGCACATGTATTTAGAAAATCTTGTTTCAGATGTAGAAAATCCAGAGACAATCAAAGTTTTAAATGTAGTTTTACACACTTTTACCGTTTAATTGAACTGCAGTGAATTTATCTTTTATATAAAGTTTAATTTTGCATGAGAACCACTTGTGACAGTTTGCTCATACGGAAATGAAAACAAAATTAAATACACATGTATAAACAAAATGTTTATAGTAGAAAATTTCATCATGACTATCAATGAATTGAACAATGAACCATGTGACACATATATATTTGCAGAATCTTAAGCAAGATGAATATCCCAAAGTCAAAAAAAAAACGATCCCTACATGAAAAACGACAAAAAACTTGTCCACACCAAGATCAGAATATGATCATGCATTGGACCAATTAAATGACCATCAGGACCAAAATGTGTTTGGTGGATTTGGATCACATCAAAGCCAATCTATTCTGCCAGAGGGAACTTGGATTTTGAACACATTCTGAGAGTGTGAAAAGAACATTTGGTGCAAGTCGCAGAACTATAAGTGAGCATCAAGACCCAAGAGGTCTGTTGGATGAGTGGAAATTCTACCTGAAACACATGGATAGATAACGTGAATTGCTATGTATTCACCTTGGTGCCTGTGGGGATCAAGTATGTTGGTGCCAAATTACGCCTGTCCAGGCCAAACAAGTTTGGAGACTACCTCATGCAGATCAACGGCATTCGCCTCCTATCAAACCTGACCAGAAGAATTCGGAGCACTTTGAAACAGCTACAAGCATGTTTTGAGTTGAGTGCACCAGATCAACATAATTATGACCAAAGCAAAACATGGAAAATGCAAGAAGTGTTGTAATGTTTTCACATCTTCTTTAAATAAGATTGGCATAGACTGTTGCTACATGGTAGAAAAGAGATCAACCAGGTGACTCTGCAGAAAAGACAACATCCATTCATACAAGGGCTGGCAGAGTTCTAAGCCCAGCCATGAAAGACCCATACAAAGTCAATGGTTTTCCTTTATTTCTCCACATAGTCCCCTTCCAGGTTTACACACTTCCAGCGATGCAGCAAGGACTGGGTGCCAGTCAAGAAGATTTTCTTCCGCCGCCCTAAAAAAGTCATTCAATGCGGAAATGACGTTATCATTTCAAGGAAAATGGTGACCGACTAGTGCCTTTTTCATTTTGGGAAACTGCTGCAGGTGGAAGTCTGACGGGGCTAAATTGGGTGAATTAGGGGGATGGTCAATGAGTTTGAAGCCACAAGCTTGGATCGCTGACATGACAACCATCGATTTTCGGAACAGGAACATTGTCTCGGTGGAGCAGGACTACTTTAGTGAACATTTCCCATCACTTAGCTTTGATAACTTCATGCAACTGTATTTGCATAATATCTTCCGTTGATAGTCTGGCCTTTTTCAAGATAGTCAATCAGCAGAATACCCTTGGAATCCCAAAAGACTGAAGCCATCACCTTTCCAGCAGAAGGAACCGACTTGACTTGGGGTGGGTGGGAGGGAGGATCTCATATGCTTCCATTGCTAGACTGAATTTTGGTTTCTGGTTCAAATTTAGATTTGTTGCACAAAATGCACATATAATTGCAACAGGACAATATTTGGGAACGCCCTCTTGGTTTGTTCACATACCACAAATTCCCAGAAAGCTAGGGTTAGAGTTTCCTTCGGCAGACTCGTCTTCGGTATGTTTTTCACACTTTTTGTCAACTGCTGTTTGGTTAACCTTCTCAAATCACTTGCCTTTTCGTGTCAAAAGTTAACATGTGCAGTTTCATTAACATAAGTACGTGGAGATTAACCTTGTATGTAAATTTGGTAGGCAATGCTCTTGGTTTTTTGTTTTGTTTTTGTTTTTGTTTTTTTTTTTGCTTATCTTAGCATGGGAGTGTTGATAAAACTTGTACGCAATAGTGTAGAACAATGCCTGATGTACAGATTATTCGCTGTGCAATAGCAGGAAAGTGTTGGTATAAACCTTGCATGGAATTTTCTGAGTGATGCAGTTGGGTATACGTTTGTTCTGCATAAACATCAGAGCATTGATTTAAAAACTGGCATGCAATTTTGTGTTGGAATGCAAAATTGTATGGTGGTTGAATGGTCTTCACAAGTTAAGCTTCAGTTACATGTATGTCTTTATGGTTACGTTCACCTTCCCTCTCTGTATTGTGAACCCTGAGGCCATTCAACCCATAATTTTCTCCCAAATCAATAAAATATTTAATTAAGCTTTTATATCTGTCTTATTTCAACGTAGTTCTAATAAATCTTCTCTATGGTCACAAATTCCAGGCTTGCAATTGTGATGAATCCAGAACTTATGTATGGTTACGAATGGTGCCAAAAAAATTTCGGGATCAGCTTCAAAACAGCATAAATTGTCACAGGACACCAAGAATCTGACCCATTTCTCATCCACTATCAAGAGCTTTGTCATTCATCTTGTAGAACCTTTCATCATTCTCAACTTCTTGGTGATAATGTGCTCAACCTTCCCATGAGAGATGCCCACAATACTGGCAATGTGTCCAGTGGTCAATCGTTGATCAGCTATCACCATGTGATGCTTCTGGGTAATGTTTTTAGGAATGGTTGATGTTGAAGGCCTTCCTGGATCCGTCATCGTTAAGGCTCTCTCTGACACGCTTGAATTCCACAGCCCACTTCTTAACAGTGGAACAGGAAGGGGCATCATCCCCAAAAAGTGGAGACCATGTTGGCATGTATCAGTGTTGGAGTTAGCCCCTTTAAGTTGCAGGTACTTGATGACTACCCTATAGCCAGTTGTGTCCATTTCTGGTGAATGCAACGGGTAGGTTCACAAGATGGTCTGGTACAAAGACACTAATCACTATAGTTGCAGTTCTTATGTCTATGATTCTTTAAATGATTGAACATGTTTGGTGGCAAATGTTTTTTCAATCGATTAAGATATCCTACTAAGGCTTAGAACTTTTCAGCCAGCCCTCATATGTGTAAAGTGTACAATGTGTCTTTTGATACCCGTTATAAACTACTGAAGCACCAAAATGTAACAGGCCACAAACTTGCAGAGGACAGACCAAAGAAATAGGAATATAGTGAAACAATGTGACTCAAGTGACTGACACAGACAGTGATAAAAACACAGCATACATTTTAACGTACATGTAAAAATATAAAGTTAGATACATGACTGGTATATCTGTATTAATACATGATAAATTTATACAGAACTGCATGATGTAATTGTCACTGAGGTAGACCTTATGCTAGTGCTTCCGCTAATATACAAATAATGTATTCTTGATCTGGTTTTTAATTTGTTTTATAGAATAAAATTCACATATAAAACAGTTGTTACACTATTTTCTTTCAAGAGACCCCTCTCACTAGGTTCATGCCACGTTCCAACAGCAAACTCAGCTAAGCTAGCGATAAAAAAATGTTGATTTTATGAAGTGTACACTTTCAAGGGGGAGGAGTCCCTAAAAAGTTTAACTTTTGTACACTTGTGAATATGTCTACAATTATGGACAGCCCCTTAGTAATTAATTGATTTTAACTGATCATTTGAAAAGAATGCCGAAATATTACAAAAATACAAAATTAACAACAACATGCACTATCAATTCTGATATTTTTAAGAAAAGCACAAATCATGACGCAACAGACGTATCAGGCCACACTGATTTACATTACCCATACCTAACTGTACCCTACAAAGAATTTTAAGGTGTGCTCAGTGAAAAAATGGCCATGTTTGTGAGACCCAGATTTTTTGTTGCAACCTTGTTTCACACATGCCGCATGCGTAATTAATTTCTACAAACAAATATATAACTTAGAATATATCAATATATTTCATAAACTATCCAAGCTGAAAGCACAAAATATGCTTCAACAAAACAGAAAAAATTCTGTCTTTTGAACAATTGGCCTAAGTTGTAATTGATTTATTCTTTATCAAACTTGTTTCTTTATTCAACGGCTATTATGCGTCTGTCATCAGCTTCGGGTCAACAAAAATCTTATCACATACTCGAAAGATACAATGTAGTGCTTTAAATAGTGATAAAACGGATATAGCTGACCAGCTATGTCCAATTTTTTCAGAGTTAATATGGCTGTATCTGCCAGCCAATCTGTTTTTATGTCCGACGATTCCATTATTAACCAGTTGCTTCCCCCATACCATGAGCTATGTTTGGCAGTCGATCAGCGAAAAGAAGTAAGAATCGTAATCCTCGACATCAGCAAGGCATTTGATAAAGTGTAGCAAAAAAAGGTGTCCTTCATAAGTTGGAAACAAGTGGTGTTGTGGGAAATTTACTATCCTGGTTTGAAGATTACTTTCATAATTGCAAACAACGTGTTGTTATCAATGACAATTCCTCAAGCTGGGGCACCATTTCTGCTGGCGTCCGTTAAGAATCAGTTCTAGATCCCCTACTGTTTTTGACCTATATTAATGATACAGTTAATGTTGTAAATTCTAATGTTTAACTTTTTGCCGACAGCACATCTCTTTTCCTTGCATTTGATGACGCAGTTCATGCAGTTACTGTAATCAAGATCTTGCCTCTTTGGATGTTTGGTCGAAACACTGGCTTATTTCTTTCAATGCCTTAACAACCGACACTATTTACTTTTCATTCATTTGTTCCATTTTAGAATATGATAGTGCAGTCTGGGACGGCTGTGCTCAGGATGACAAAAAGATGTTTGAAGATTTACAATTGGCTGTGTCCCGCGTAGTTACAGGAGCTATGCCAACTACCCCTAGGGTTAAGTTATATGGAGAAACTGGTTGCCAAACTATCTCTAAACTTTCTATGATGTATAAGAAAGTCCACAAGTTAACTCCTAGTTCTTTGTATACCGCTCTCCCAAATGTTCCAGCACCCTACGGAAATTACCGCTAAGATACCAGGAGTCACTCTGATACCAGTAGACGTTCTGACATACCTTTAATTCCAACCAGATTAATGTTGTTCAAAAAATCTTATTCCCTTTTACTATCAAATTGGAGGGTCTTCATCCACTTCAAGGGCGAAATTTACCGAGTTTGTGCCCGCTCTAAACGAGAATTTGAAGTCCATCGAAATACTCGTTGAAATATTCCGAACTTGTTAACGTAGGCAAGAGATATGTATTTTACATTCCAGACTATACGCATGGGCCACAGCCAATTGAATGAACATCTTTTCCAAATAAGTGTCAAGGAGTCAACAGCATGTTTGTGTGGTGCTGCTGCAGAAATCTTATGGCATTATTGCCTCACTGACCCTCGATATTTTATTGTGTACAACAATCTTGATACGTCTGTTAATTCAGTTCATGCATCCTTCTGTCTAAATACAATTTTATTTGGTGATTGTCACTGCAGTCTCGAAGATAATGTTTTTATATTTCTCTCTGTGTAAGAGTTTATACTAAAAAGTAAAGGTTCTGAACTTGAATCATTAACATGATTCATGTGTTGATAACTTCTACAAGCCCCTCTGGCTGTGCTCCATTCTGGTAGAGTCTGATGATGATGATGATGATGATGATGATGATGATGATGATGATGATGACGACGACGACGACGACGACGACGATGATGATGATGATGATGATGATGATGATGATGATGATGATGATACTACTGTGGCTCTCCGCTTGGCTGCCGTGTTCCTGTGTCACTGTGTGACACAGGTGATGTAAAGAGAGAGAGAAAAAAGAAGTAGATGAGGCAGGGGAAACCATGGTAATCCTGACCAGCTTGTTGTGCCATGTTTTCCAAGACCTGAGCCAAGACACAGTGTCCTCACTCATCGCTTGTACTTTCGTGGGGAAAATCTTCCCTCACTCACTATCCCCACCTGTAAGGCTCAAGCATTTCCCATGGGAGTCCCCTTGGGAGCCCCTACAAGGGAAACCACTATTCCCTTCCCTCCCTCTGCTATGGAATTTTAATTTAAACTGTTGCCTTCTAACTCTTTTATTTCATTCCCTTTCTGCCAGCATACTACCAGGTAGTCCTGTACACGTTTATTACCTTTCCTGCCTCCCAGGAATCCACCTTTCAAACCTAAAACCCATGCTACATGTTCCTCTTCCTCTAAACACTGAACCTCTTCTAAACCCTTGCAATTGAACTCTTCCCTGTGCCACTTTCTGAAAAAAAATCTTCCCTTATCTCTCTATATACATCATACTACAACAGCCAATAATCAACCGTCTTATCTGCCTCTTGTCTACACATCTTACACTTTCCATTACTACCTGTTCTCCACTTCTGTTTTCTCTTTTCTAGATGGGTTACTCCTGTACTACTTTGAAAAAGAAGCTTGGATTCCTTCCCTCGATCCCAACACACACTTTTCTTTGGTTTTTCAAATGCATTGTATGCTTTTATTGTACTTTTTTTTACTGACTCCTCTTTTCCAGTCCTCTTTACAGCCCTCTGTAACAGTCTTACCTATATATACTTCCCAATCATGTACCTCACCATATCTTTTTAATGCATATCTCTCTCCGAACTTATCTATGTCTTTGACCCTTCTTGCTTTTTCCTTGACTACCTTATTGTAAACTTTCCTGCACCCTCTGTCTTCACTTAATGCTTGTACATACCCCCAGTGCTTTAACTTAGCCTTGGCAATCCTATCTGTGATTTTATTCCATCCTTACTCTCGTGGAACTGCTTCTGTTGCTGTACAAGGTGTTGCTCTCGGTATCCAATTTCTCCATTTTGTTCTGTGCTTTCTCCATTCCTGGCATTCCAACTCTATCCCATCATACTCCCGCTGTGTATGCTCTGTTGAAACTGGGCAGTGCCGTGGCTTTTATCGTTTCCTTTGTACAATTCACTTTATGCTTAATCTGCTCCACCTGATACCTAAACATGCATTTACCCATAGCTTTTTCTTAATTGCTAGGTATTCACACTTGTCAACCTCCCCAATTTTGATCAACTGTTCTCTACCTTCTGGAATTTGGAACTGTCCAATTCTCCATTCTTATTCCCATCTGGTTTCTTTGCAAGAGTCATGACTTTATGTTTATCCTTACTGAATTCCAACCTGCATTTATTTTCCTGCTATGTTTAGCATATCTTGTAACTAGTTCTTCTGGGACTCTGCTATGAGTACAATGTCATCTGCAAAAAATAGACCTGGGAATTTAGATCACCCTTATCGCACTCCATCAACTCCCCCCCCCCCCCCAAGTCCTTAACATACAGAGGGAACCAAATTAGGGGCAGCACACACCCCTGCTTTAGGCCTATATCCACAGGTGCATTCTCTACCTCTACCTTTCCTAATGAAAGTGTACAGTCTGCATCTTTACGCGGCACTTTCAGAATTTCCAGAAAATCTCCACCAAATCCTAGTCCGCTTAGTTTTTCCCATAGAGCATCTCTCCATACCCTGTCATAAGATTTCCTCACATCTAAGAAATCATAAAGATGTTCTTCCACTCTTGTCTTGCCAGTTCTAACACCTGGGTCAATGTGAAGATATGGTCACCTACCCTTCTACCTGGTCTGTATCCATTCTGATTTTCCCCCAGAAGATCAAGCCTTTCAACTATTCTACTTAGTCTCCGGTACATTATCCTACTGAATATTTTGCCAACATTTGATAAAATCGCAATGCCCCTATACTGAGCCCATTTGGCCTCCTGGGCCCCTGTTTGCAATATATGAAATCCCAAGTCTAATCCATTCCTTTGGTACTTGTCTTTTCTCAATGAACCTACTGAAAGGCAACTGTAGACTATCTTCAATCTCTTCTGGCCCTCTCTCTTTGAATTCTGTAAAGATATCATCTGGTCCTGGAGCTTTGCATAACCGCATCTGCCCAACTGTCATTTTAACTTCTATACCTCTGATCCTGCAACACATCTCTGGATCCCAATGACCCTGCGTGTACTCTGCTTGATGTACTGGTACTGTTCCCTGACCCCAATCTGGGTTATTGACTTCTTCCTAATGCTCCCTTAAAGCTTCCTGTATTTCTTCCTCGTGTCTTTTTTCCTGTGTTAGTGATTTCCTGTGCTTTATACTGTTTTTGCCGATAAACCTGTTTCGAATAGATGACTGACCCTTCTCCCCCATTCCCCATTATTTTCCTTGTCATTTGTTCATTATCACTGGCTCTCCTCTCTGCTCCATTCCTTCTACATTCTATATACTGTATTTTAGCTTCTTATATATCACCTTCAGAGTACCTATTTTTCCTGGCTAATCTCCATCCTCTATTTTAACTGTTTCTTTTTATGTCTCTTTCAAGTCTGGGTCTATCTATACCCTACGTTTTCAACAGGGACTTTTTTCTACCTGCCTTTTCCTGTGCTACCTTAAGAATCCTTCTGGTCATGTCCCTATTCATTTCCTGTACTTCTCTTTAATCCTCCCATATATTTTTCCATTCCTGAAATTTAACTTTTAACCTTTCCTGATACCCTGCCCAGTCTGTTTCCTCCTTAATATTCCAGACCCATTTAGTTCCTCTTCGGTTTCTTCTTTGACACTGCACTTTAATAGAGACTATCATCCACTTATGGTCACTGCCTATATCCAATTTCCCTTCATCATCTATTTCACATCTTTGTGTAATCTGAAATACTCCATTGTCCACTAAAATATAATCAATTATTGCATGTCATGTGCTTGAGTTTTCTCTTGTGAGAGGGATTCACATAGGGTTATGCCCTTCTTCCCAGTTGTATTTTTTGTGAATTACATGTCTCAACCAAATGTGTATTGATGAGGAGGCATTTTCCTCAAAACTTGACATGGGTCAATTTTGGTCTGGCGATAGTATCACAGACAAATATTACTGTGAAGTAGATTCAACCAAAAAAAAAAATGAATTAAATATCTGGCCTATCATCATCATCATCATCATCATCATCATCAGGCAACTGGAACCATCTGTAAATTAGAGTTCGAAACGCCACTCCTAATCTTCTTGCCATGAATCCCAATGGAAAAGCTACATATATGTGTGAATTAAAAAAACAAGGGGGCAAATGCTTTTATCGTTTGCTGCGGATTTGGAATCAATCATATCCCTTTAAAATTAAGGTATATTTGTAAAACATATACTCTGTGTTTAACAATATCACCCACGTAAGAGTTCTCTCAAGTTAGTTTTCGGAAGGATAGCATCGAGATATCCAACTTTGCACACAAAAAATATTATTTTGGGTCGTAAGCATTGCTCAGAAAGTTTGGCCTAGGTGCAAAACATGGTGCGTTACCTGGTGGCGAGATGGTCTGTTAGCTTTTATCATAGCACTGATGCAGTATAAAAGAAGTAGATGAGGCGGGTGAAATCATGGTAATCCTTCCCAGCTTTTGCTGCCATGTTTACCAGGACTGACACACACAGTGATAAAAACACAGCAATGAATTTTAACGTACATATAAAAACACACAAAGTTAGATATAGGACTGGTATATCTGATTAATGCATTTTGAATTATATTTTGTTGTGGAGATTAATACATGTATACAGAACCACAGCATGCAACTTGTCACTGAAGTAGGCCTTATACTAGTAGTTCCGCTGATATACATTTAGTATATTCTTGAATTTTGATGTACTAATGCAAACGAGTAGGAAGACGTGGTGTACATGGTCTCATATTCGGATGCAAAAGAGTTTAACTTCACAAAAATATGCCTCCATCCCAGATGTAGATCTGTGGTCTTACCCATTATTCTTTCATGCATCAGTACGGTCTTTTGCTCCATTCTTGGACAATTGCATGTAGCTAACTCGTTCTTACGTGTATTTAAATATAAATATCTTGCTAAACCAAACTTTTAGTTTCCATCTTTTCAGGATTCTGTCTTTGGCCATAAGGTTCAAATCTAAAGAGCTATAGCTGTGTTAACATGCAGTTATGATGATCATTTTCAATTGTGGTATTAAAATTACAACGATATGGATGAACGGCTTCCAATAAATCATATTTAAAACAAATGTACAATTTTTTTGTATTTGTATCTTTTTGTCTGGAACCACTTCCCAGTAGTCATTACTGTATTCCGCAGTCCGAACTCTTTACTCTCCATAAGCTTATCTGCCACTGTCTAACTTGTAACATACAAAGCATTCTTGTGCTTGTAATCTACTGTATGCTCCAGTCTTAGAATTAGCAAAATGTACATTGTGTGACAGCTGAAACCTTATCAAGTCATAAAAATCGGTGTGCAGATAGCAAATGACAGCTGGTGGGCAGGTAAATTTCAGAATACTCTCTCCTTGACAATTTCGTAGACAGTTCCGACCAAGATCAATGTGCTCTGAATTAAAAAAAAAATATATGAAATGAGTTGTTTGTAAACCAATCTTTCGTTCAAGTACCAGAGTTCACAGTTACAGAGACTATCAGAATGATCCAGGTCAACATCTTTCCTGGGCGCTTTTTGTGCCCAAGTGCATTTTGCCAGTGGCAAAGCCATTGACTTTGTCAAAACTCGGCACTGAAAGAGCAAGAGTTAAAATGGACTTAATTGACACTAAGTGATAAGTAAAAGCTGCTGCTTTGATACAATTTAACTGAGCTTTATGGAACTTCATAAGAAAATTCAGACAGTTGTAATATAAGACTAACCAGCGATCTTTAAAATATATAAAGTCCTGAGAGTGTAAGTTGCTTCGTCATGCTGGCTGACAGGTCCTTCCAATTTCAATTCTGTCTATATGTTTTGTCTTTTGTCCTTCATGTTGAGCCTTAACCAAAATTTTCAAGGAAGGTAGAGATGAATTTTCTTCTTTCAAACTGCATTTCGCAAGGACGCACATTGTAGGATCTTACCTGTGAAACTATTACACAATAAGGTTACCGCTCAAGATCAATAACTTTCCTCAGTGAACTAACTCTGAGAATAAATCTACATGGAGTCAATTTTGGTCTAATATTAGCTCCTATATTAGCCCGAAATTAAGAACCAATGTTCTGCCAATACCATTGTACTGACAGACCCAATATTCCACCATGCACCACTGGCATTCAACATAGAGCTTCAAAAAATGCAAGTTGCCAACATAGAGACTGGCAGTATATGAGGAGAAACACCCTGTTCAGGAATTATTAACATTAAGTCTATTGGAAGCAAAAATCTTTATTCAAAATACGTGATATGGAGACCGCAATATAGTTTTAGGATCCAAGGGTTAGCAATGTCTGTGATAACAAATTGGGTATCGCTTGAGTCAAAACTTTTGTCAAAAATAGTTGCTTTTTCACTAGGAATGCGCAATGTCAAATACTCCTTGAAAATTCTAGAGCTGGTTGGCGTCCATTTGGAATTGCACCGTGTACATACAGAAACACGGTAAGACATGTTTAAGCAAAATATTCGACATAGTGACATGTTTGAGTCATAAACTAAATTGCACTGAAACATATATTTTATGTTCGGAACGAGTGAGACCCGAACCTGCAACCTTTGCCACCAGTCGCCTAGCTGATATGTTATGCTAAAGTCTTGAATAATATTTTACGAGGCAAGATCTTACAATGTGCGTCTTTGCGAAATACATTTTGAACTTTTCTCCACTACATTCATCTCTTTAGAAAAAAAAAAAAACGTTACATTAAATACGGTACATAAATTAAGGACTCAAAGTATTTGGTTACAAATTCGCAGTTGTAACTTAATATCCAGCCTACGAAAATCTTGTCTGTATCGTACCAGATCTTGACGTTACGAACTTTGGATACTGCAGGCTGCAATAAAACTTCACACTATCTACAAAATCTTAAAAGAGCACAGGGAATGACAGATAACAAGTATCTTGTTCAGCGTGGTCACAAAACTATAGTTTTTATCCAGAAATCAGTAAGTGTGTTTCATCATCTTTCTCGTATCTTTCATGCAAGAAGAGTTATTGTTTCTGTTAAATTGTGCAAGTTTATGAACCAACCTTCGTTTAATTTTTTATCTGTGG
The DNA here is from genome assembly GCA_964020975.1 of Hermodice carunculata. Taxonomy (NCBI): domain Eukaryota; kingdom Metazoa; phylum Annelida; class Polychaeta; order Eunicida; family Amphinomidae; genus Hermodice; species Hermodice carunculata. The sequence goes on from OZ026624.1 coordinate 81,245,515, forward strand.
CCTATAAAATGTATGCATGAGCTTATGTGTGAAGACCTTGGGTGATAAGTGCCACATAATGTGCACCAATTATTTAAAAGATTGTTGAAGCTTTTTCTTCATTTCCTTTCAACTCCTAATATCCTGGTCAACGTTAGGATATAATACCGATAAAGATACGACTCCCACTGTGGTGGGACAAAAAATGAACAGAAACATTGAACTGTTAACAATATTTTTGAAAAATTACATTTTCCTTATTTTTCGGTAAGTTCTCAGCTAGCAACCAGTAAATGTAACACCCAAACACTGGGCCAACCTTCATTGCAAAGTATTTTTTCGGGAAGCACATAGATTGACAGCTGAACAGGCTGCTGCATGTCTGCACCATGATTGTGTTTGCTGAAAGCACATACGTTTACAGCTGGACAGGCTGCTGTACATGTATGTCTGGGCCATGACGGTGCTTGGTGGAAGCTTACACACAGGTTTACAGCTTGACAAGCTGCAGTATGTCTGCACTATGACTGTGTTTTAAATCCCGTGTACGTGCTGTACTTGGCCACCTTAGCTCTCAGGGTGTATGACGCAATTTTTTAAACAATCATCAAAAATAACGTAAAGTACATATTTTCAGAAGGGTAACATTTTGTAGTGTCAACAATGTCAGTGGTTTTGTATTTGTACCTATTTTATACATGCCTGCCTTACATACAACTCGTATTATCGGCACGCTGGAATAATGTTTATTTCCTACAACGTCTTTCCTTTGTGTACTCGTTTTTTTTTTCTATACTAAGCATACTTTTCCTCACAAATCCAATTGTCAATTTATCATGTATCGTATAACTCAAAACTTGAGTTCTTAAAAAAACTTCCAAAAGCATCAAATTAACTTAAATAATTCTGTACGTTTTCCCACAGGCACCTTAACCTTGAATGTTAAATATTTATCACAAAACAAACATTTTGAGTAAACTCACAAGATGAATTCCTTGAAATTATATGAATCTCTATGACATTCTTTAAAAAAATTGCTTTCATTAAAATGTGGAGCTCAACGGGACTTACAGGCATTGATTCGGCCTGTTTCATTTGATGCATGTTACCAAGATTGGTCTTTATGTTAGCTGTTGAGCATTCTGAGCAGTTAGAACTACAACTCATCGAGTTTTGCATTGTGTTTTCTTTCTTTTTTTTTTTTTTTTTTTCTTTTTTTTTTTTTTTTTTTTTTGTTTTTGTTTTTTCAAAGGTTTTATTAATGAAAAATATTACATATCTCCTGATATACCATCATGCATAGTTAACGGGTTTTGCGTGCTAAACTGTAATTGATCAATCGAGTCCCAATGCTTTTCATCATTTTGCTTTTTGTTCAGTTTTGTGCATTCTAGAGATTAATCAATTTTTGCATATAAAACCAACAGAGAAAGACATATCAAGATGGTTTCCTATCCAAGGTTGCTCAGCACATAACTTGGCCCGTCCCCCTCTGGGCATGCACAATTGACACTCTGTTTGGACTATTTTGGGAATAAAGCCAAATACAGTATCAGATGGACTGCAACAAGTTTCACATGGGTATACCCTTTTTTTCTAAACAACACACAATTTACAAATATCACTGTGAAGATCATAACTGTGTCTCACTTTTTTCATTTCTTGAACATTAACCTTGCAAGTCCTGCAAGCTAACGCAAAACCCGTTTCAGACAATTTCTAAAATACAGTAGTCCCTGTCTTGAACGACCCCTCCTATGAGCAACCACCTGGTTTGAACGACCACATTTGGTCGCCAAAGTTGTTTTTCTTTAATAATTTACCTCATATGAACGACCACCTGTTAAACGCGACCAGTGACCATGCAAAACGAACCAACTTAGTGACCGCGTAACACAAATTTAAGCCATGTTCGGCCACTACGCTTCAAGTCTGCCAATGAAATACATGCATACAACTCGCCCATTGTTATAAAATTTACATGGTTCTTGTCAAATGTATTAAGTGCATGCAATAAAGGATTTCTTTCTACGGTAAATCACCTTAAATAACTTTTTAATTTGATCAATCAGTATCTTATCCTCCTCACGAGCATAGGATCTTCCCATTTATTTACATTTTTACAACGGCAGTGAACGTGGCTTACTCCGCATGTATCGGGCCTCTCCATAGTGGACCTCGACTCAAGAGGATTTCGACCATCGTATTTCTTTTTCTTTCTCTGTATCCTGGGGTATTATGGATTGTTTTCTGAGGTAACCTTCATCATGATCCACAGAAATTTACTTGTGATGGGAACTTTATCGCTCCCACTCAACACCTGTTCGTTTACATCATCACTCTTGAAGTGTTTCAAATCTGAATGCACGACGGAGCTTGCCGGAAGCGTCCAGAACAATCTTCGTTGTTTACCGGAGCCACGTGGTCATAGCTTTTTTTGCATGCGAAACCTAACCTGTGGGAAATAAGCGGAAAGCCCAAAAATATTATTATTTAATTTTCTCATTTCCAATTGAACCATGTTTAATCATACCATATTTTATAAAATGAACGATGAAAACTTTCGCTAGATCAAAATCACTTGGCACCCCAATCAAACACGTGCTTGCCTGCTTCAGCACGTGCGACAGACACTGAGGAAATGCATGCCAGATCCATTTTTTCCAACGGTTCAGAACGAGGTCAACATGGCGCCCACACCACACGTGGTGGCAATGGGAAAATTCCGAGTCTTATTTTGATACATAACTTATGAATAACGGTGAGTTAGGCTCCACCGAATATGTAGGAATAAAATTAAGACATTGAGTAATGCCGTCAAAACAATTTTATGACAGTTTGAGCTGGTTTCTTCGCAAACGAAGGCTCCGTACCCGGCGATGTATCTGGCCCATTGAGCGTAATGGGAAAAGGACAAAACTCACGACCGCCAATAATTTCAAGTTGCGAACATATCTTTCAGCACCCAGACAAGAGTTCTTTATCGAAATAAAGATTTTAAGGGTTGTAATTGTTAAATTTGATAAATGATAATTTCTTTTCAAAGCATATGTAATCAATAATGATGACCAGGTGGTGGCAGAAATTTGCGTACCTCGCTGCCTAAGTACCTGGACAAGTCCGCCATGGATTTGGGGTGGTGCATATGCGATTCCTCCAATTAGCAACCACCTACATTATACGACCGCTTTTTTGTAGGCGCTTTTTTGTAGGCGCTAGGGGTGATCGCTCAAAAGAGAGACTACTTTATCACAGTTGATAGTATTCTGATTCGCCTCTTTAACACAGATGATTAACTGAAACACAGCCTAACACAAGATGCCTCCACTTGCATTAATACATACTCCCGAATGCTATATATGTACGACATAACTTTCAGTGGACATAGAGCACAATAGTCAGGCAAACTTTGCCAAATTTGAATACAATATATATCACATGAACACATTAAAATTTAGGTATGTGAGGTAGTAAGTAATACTGAAAAACTTTCTTGTTAACATTTTCAAATATATCATTAATACGGCTTCAATAACCAGTTTTAGTGAACTAGCTCTATGGATTTAGTAAATTTCTTAGCCCTTGCAAGACTTCCGGGAGAACCACCAGGGCATGACTTGTATATTTAGTGATTATCTGTCAATTAAAGTCACTTCAGGATTCTTGCACATGGCCTACTGTTGGGCGCATTAGCAAGAAACTGAACTGACTTGCACCTGATAAAATCGAATACAAACATTTCTTATCCGAAATTAAAATTAATTTAATTCTTGAAGGAAGTATTAAGTTTCGTTATTGAGTCAAATAATTGTATTTTTGCAACAATGGCATGTCCAAGGATGTCTTATGTGCCCTGTGTCGCACCGCTTGCTGACAGGATATACTTGAGATGTGAAGTTGTGTAGGATTCCATCTTAACAATCAGTAAACCACTACCCCCTGCCCACACAGCAGTGTATGGCTAGCTGAAGAAGGCTGTCACCACGCAGACATAAAACGCAACCTGCCCACTCCAATGCTGATGCCGAGGTGAGGTATGTCGTCACTGAAATAATACACTACAATGTGCCTGCGCCACTGCACGGGCGGCTGTCTCAGTTAAATCTGTGCTTTGGCCTTCATTGACAACAGCCACACGTGTGTGGAAAGTCAATTACCTAGAACCACGACGGCAACCTCTGCGCAATTGCCGATACCAAGCTGAAGTATGTCGTCACTTTTCACACTTATATGATGGCCAGGTTCACTGTCAATTTGCACCTGATGATAAGACCTCTGCAACATTAACTTGTCACAGTCGTGTCAACATATGGGTTCATACAAGGAGAAAGCAGGCATGTGGTTTAGTAAACTAACATTGTTTTCTTTGCTTCCAATTGACCAAGACAATCTATTGATAGTTTTTAAGAATTCCAAAATGGTTTGAAATTGTGGAACCAAAACAGATCACTAGCTTTGACAGTATGCACCATCTGCACATTTGCTGCAACAAACTTTTTCCTCTCAGTAATTAGTCTCGCAAATTATTTTCTGCAATAAAAGTTTCAAACATGGCATATAAATCACGTGTTAATGTATGCATTTACATTCTACATTTTTGGTTTGCCCCTTTCAAAGTTGATAGCTTCAATTGACACTAAAATGAAATGCATTTCTCCACATGATATTACTTGGGGGTATGCTAACATTAAAAGTCTTATCTCTTTGGACAATAAAACCATCTTAGACATTGAATCTAATTCAGTTGGTGGACTGAATTGGGGGGGGGGGGGATCATGACACAATGCATTGAGAAAAAAAGACACACAATTTGATAATGCAGGTTTGGAAAATTTATCTTCGAAAATTTTTGACAGAATTAGGTGACTTCAAAGTTCTTGTATACACAAAATGTTACTTCATTTTGCATCAATGGATGTTTACAACTTCCAATCATCTGATCCTGTGACCTCTGCTGCCTACCTATGGCAGGGTCCAGGTGGTGCTTTCAACATGAAAGTCAAAAGTTTTAATGCTAAATAGGCCCACATAAATAGAGTCTCATTTCCAAAATGATGATGTATTCTGGGATATTGTTCTACTTTCAGTTTTTTATGTATATTTATCATGAATTGAAAGTGACATATACATCATACATTAGTGCAATACGCAGTCCACCCATCTCCCCTGTAATACCAATCATATGCATTACCAACACACATGTAACCATCCTTGCATTAAACGTTGCTGTATACAAACTGTGCATAATCATTTGGTGATACACACAAACTGTCCATAACAAAACGATACGTAAAAAACAGTAATACGTAAGCTTGAAATCAAGTGACACACAGAACATTCATACATATAAAGTGGCACACAATTAACACATCTACGGCAAGCCATTTTACCATTTTAACCTGAATTTTTTATATCAAAAATTCTTTTCTCGATATCAAAATTCCTTCACAAAAAAAACTAATTCTTGCTGTCAAAAAAGCCTTAAACATTGGCCTGAATTCTGGATATCCCCACCTCTTCCAAAAAAAGATATCTAGTTTCGCAGTTTTTCATCTCTGCCGCAGAAATGCCCCCAAAATGCGGCTGAACAGAAATACTATTACTAAGTGCATATAGTTACCACATATGCCTCAAAAGTAAGGTAAATTGATGAGACAAGGTTATGCATTGGGTATATATGCATATAACAATCCATGGTTGTAATTTTCACAAAATACGTATTTGCAGATCAAGGTTGATAAACTTTCTTTTTATAACATAATTCATAAACAATAAACATAAAATCCTGCCATTGTATAGTCGTAAAAAGCCATACAACGAAGCCATCATTTTCAAAAGATGTACACAAAATATTCCAAGTAAAGTGACACCACAAATCACATATCAACAAAACAATACACAAATATTATGTATTTTCAAGAGATACACAAGTCCATATTGAAATCTGTTGTGATAATAAAATAAACAGATGCACCTTTAGCCAGCTGGGCACTAAAAAGTGCCAGCAAATTGTACAACATTATGGAACAAGAAGAAAGTTCTTTGAAATTGATCCATATGCAGGAATGGAAATCCATATTATATTCAACTTACCTTTGGTACCTGTAAAGTTTCATTAATCTAAATTGATCGACATTATAATCCAGACACAAAATGCAAATAGACGGACACACAGACACAAGGAAAATGTGATTACTGTATGCACTTCCTCGGGTAGGATGGGGGCATAATTAAATGCATACACTGATCATAAGAATCACCTATCAGAAATTGAACTTGTGTATCTGTTTTGTACCAGGAAGTAAAGGCAAGCGGATAAAGGCAGCTGTTCTGGCAATCAAAATCATTAAATGGAAGTAAAAAATACATGTACATCTGCTCAGGTTCACGGTCTGTGCACAGTGATTAACTGTTCTCTTCAAGCAATATTGGACTTCTGGCAGGGAACAGAAATATGCAGATATAAAATGTATGTTCATGATAGTTTACAGCTTATTTGAGGTGTGACCTTGCTGTCCTAAAAACCATGTGATGAACACCTTATGGTGACAATACATCTTTGCTTCTCGAGTCCTATTTGGTCCAAATATTTTTTTATGATCAGTAATAGGCCATTTAACCCATCTCTCTTCACAATGCCACCAGAAATGTCTCAAAAATGTGGCCTTTAATGAGGAATTCCTTCTCTTGGGAAATAAAATCTAATGAAAGTGAAAAAGTGGCCTTTGTATACAGGGTTACTATTTAGGAGACTGAACAAAGAGAATCTTTACTGCCCTCAATAATTAACCAGTTTTACATGGGCACATGAGATACTCACTTCTCTTTTCCACGTTTATCTACCACAATAGGGTTAGTGTGTCACCTAGAAAATACCCCAATAATTTTTAATAACTCTTGTTATGCCTCTGGTATTCCTTGCAATGACCATACTGACCTTCACAGCAACCTGTAAATGTCATGGCCACATTGTCTAAATACCATGTATAAACAAAAAAAAATTTCAGTCATGATTAAGAACAGAGGTAGCCAGCCTGCCATCATCTATATACCGTATTCATTCCAATGGTAGCACATTGTGCTAATGCAAAGATTTCCTGTGGCAGACATGGTTTTCACGGAGTTTAGTGACAATAATATGTCTTAATTTACAACACCACAAGCAATTACAGTTATTATAGAATCCAGACAGTGTGAAATAACAACAGTGAACCCTCTTCTTTCATCAGAAGCAGTTCGTTTATTAAAAATTTAAAATTAAATTAAAAAAAACACTGAACTTTTAATAAAAACCCCCAGATTAAAAAGCCAGAGTGCTCTCTATTGGGGCATGTGCAACAATTGGAATAAATACGGTAGTTAGAGGCCTCTACAGCAAACTGATTGGACCATTTCTGCACCATGTCTGCCACCACCTCAGCACCTGCCAAGTCTTCTGTTGCCATTTTAAATAAACACAATCAATGTAAGAGCAGAGTTTTCCGCTTTGAATAGTGTAACTCCAGTTTGATACAAGAGACTTAAACCTAATCAGTTTCAATCCAAACTTGCATGTGCAACCAATCCAGGATACTGTTAAAAGATGCTTCCATGTCCAACACAAATGGCAAGGAATAAAAATCGGGAAATGTCTGGATAGGAAGGTTACATAAATCACTTTTCAATGTTTCCAATTCTCTCTGACATTCTGTACTAGAGACAAACCTTTGATTCTTCTTGGTAAGTCTATATAATCGCTCTGCTTTCTCACCATAGTCTGGAATTAATTTCCTATAATACGATGTCAATCACAGGAATCCTCTTACCTTTCTTAAAGTTGTAGGAACAGCTATTCCACCTGTCTCTGGAAGAAAGAACACTAACTTGGCTTCAATTTTAGACTCGCCTTCTTTAATGTAGCACATACTCCATAAAACGGGAGAAGGCAGCAGCAGCATTAGTCACACCGAATGGAAGGGAGTTTAATTCATATAAAGCACTTTTGGTGTTGAAGGCAGTCTTCTCTTTTCGGGCTGGGTCCATGGACATATCAAAATACCCACAAAGGAGAGCCATTGAACAGAACTAACTGTTCCCTTGTAAGAAATCAAGGGCTTCATCAATCCGTGGCAATGGCTGAGCTTCAATTTCATTTACCTGGTTAAGTTTACTATGGTCGACACAAAATAGCCAAAGTACCGTCAGGTTTTTTTACCATAACTATAGGACTTGCCCAAGTACTCTGACTAGGTTGTATAACCCATTTAGACAGCATATCTTAAAACACCTCTCTACTTCTGGTGTCATATAAGGGGAAATTCTCCTGGCCTTTTGCTTGATAGGCCTACATCTTCAGTATTAATTTCAAAAGGCATAAGATCACAATGTCCAATAATCAAGTCATCCTTAGCAAATAAATCCTGATGTTTTAGCAATAATTGATTTAACACTTCCTTCTGTTGAGAATTTAATTCTCCACTTTGCTTCTCAAACATCTCTTGAACAACTGGATGTAGTTCTTCATCTAACGCATTAGAGGAGATGCACTCACTAGCGGCCGCAGCAACTTTACGTGCATAACTAATAGGAGTGCCCCATTTAATATGAATAGGAAAAGAACCAAAATTCAAAATTGGAACTGGAAAAATTGGCAGTTCTGTATTAACTAACGTTCTGCCAATAATTAGTCCATCATCAGCATTTTCCACATTCAACATGTTTGCCTCCATGAAATATTCTCCCAATTCAGTCTTGAATCTTTATCAAATAGGAATGATTGCTTCATGTTGTGGAGCGAAACTAATATTTTGAACACCATATACAGGTTCCTTCCAATAACATTTTTGATGTATCTCTAAAGGTAACTTCACACCAGCTAAGGCTAATTTACGTGCACTTAAATCAACAATAGCTTTCTTTGATTCTAGAATATCAGTACCAAATATCCCTTGATATATGATTTCAGCTACAATGAAGGAATGAGTACCTGTAACTAGTTAAAGCGGCTAGTACCATCATAGGAATGGACTCTCTGTTAGCAGCTGTCATTTACTTTTAATGTTAACAATTCAAGCAAGAAAGGATGGATCGTGCTCACATAGCACCTGTATCAAGCCAAAATCTACAATTTATTCCATCAATTTTTTCTGTAAGAAAATAGGACTCATATTTCAAAGATTCAGTAGTTAAACAAGTCTTGGCAGGATTAAATGGCTGGTTCAATCCTGCCTCTCCGCGTTTTTCAACTGGTTCTTAGCATATCTGACTTATCTTTTCACCATATTTTGCTGATACTGTTCTGGGCTATCAGACTTAAATTTCTTACAGTTAAACTTAAGATGCCCTGGCTGCAAACAGTACCAACAAACATTACGCTTATTTGAAGGTGATCTTGTCTTTAAAGACTTCTAATTCTTTGGTCAGAGAATTGATTTTCTCTTGCATTCGTTTCATAGCTTCAGATTCAATAACATTCTGAGTATTTGGAATAGAAGTATGAATTCCCATGGAAGTTTAAATCTCTCCCTTTCCTGTATAGTGGTTTCATGTAATACATTTCCCACTGATTGTTCCAATGTAGATGGCGCTGTTCTTTTCACTTGGATACGTACATAACTATCTTTAATGTCTATTAGGAAATAACGTACAGCCATACTCTTTCTATTTTTGAATGTACTTAGGGGAACGCTCGACTTACTAACCTTCTAACACGGCTCCCTAAGTCATGAAAAATTTTCATCTTTCTGTTGTTTACAAGATAACAGTTGTTGCCGATAACCCTCCACTAACTTGTAGGGGTTATCAAGAGCCTGGCATGAAGCATAATAATCCTGGCGAACACATTCTGGTAAATCATTAGCAAACTCCTGTACTCGTCCCTGCAACATAGCTAATAAAAATATTCTTTTAAGGTCAACAGTCCATCAATTGATTTGTGACTCAATCTCAAATTGCTTAGTATAATCATCAAAGGTGTTTTTTCCAGAATATATTCCAGGTTCAGACAGAGTTTCTCCAGAGCTCTCCAACATACATGTACATCTTGTAATCAACAAGTAGGATTAACAAGGTCTCTTTGTAATGACTGTGTCAATTGATCAGGATCATTATTAAATCCCCCTTCAGATGACACTCTCTGCAATCGCATATCATTTCCATATCTAAAGTCCATCCTCTGAGATTCTGTACCAAGAGGCAACTGAGGAGCAAATTATTTACCATAGCAGAAACAAACCCTTCCATATCTACTGTAACATAATTCTACATGCCTCCCAGAGTTCTCCCCAGTTCCTGGTCAGTCAATTCACTCCGATCCTAAGTCTACCTGTCGCTTCCTGTATTATGAATGATTGACTGACCTGGAGTAGCCAGACCTCTAACAGCAACTTCTGATAATGTATACAATTAAATCATCCTCTGTTGCATGCTTATAAAAATATATACAAAAGAATAACATGCAAGCAATAAGAAAAAAATCTATGAGAAATAGGGGTCTTAAGGGAAAATATGCCTAATTCAAAAGCATGTTATCTGTACTACATAAACTGTACTCTACATTACTAAAACTACACCAACTCCAAAAATATTTACTGTATTACCAGGATTACCAAAATAACATTTCTGGTTTCCATGGTTACATGATACCCCGACTCTCCGCCATTGTAACTTTCACTGCCCCAATGAAAAATTTCTACAATAAAAGTTCCCACCGGCACAGTGACTGACCAAATCAAGTTTCCATTCAGCGGGGAAGACTCGAAATCGTGGATTTGTTAGTACCAGGGAATGTGGAATCTGATTAATATCCTAGTTGCAAAATACCCACTCAACTAAATAACATATGTTTATATTCATATTTGTTTAATATATACTTCAAACATCACAGAGACTAAGTAGGACAATAAAAAAATGACATCACTCTCACTTAAGCTTATCACAAATTGTACAGGGTGGAAATTAGCCGGAAATAATTTATAGATCAATCATGAAATAAAACAAAGTTCCTTGACTTTAGAAGATGATGTCCACCAGAGTAATCCAACCACTTGTAGGCCTTTTCCAAGTCCATCCATAAGCTGTAACTGAATATAAATAAAACTCCTTAAGGCAGTATCCGTATCAGCCACTTGCAACTTTTAATTGACAGCAAACTGTTCCACCACCCAACAATTTCACATTAACTTCAACGGAGAAAACTTTATATCAGTCCTCATGAACCAATAACTACATAATCAATCAAACTGATTCATCATGAAGACACCAGTCCGATCACAATCAGTATACGTTATAATTATTCTGTGAAATGAAAGAGAAGAAAACAGAAATTAACTTGAGCTATTTTGACAAAAATCGACACCAGTATTTCAAGTGAGGAAATAAATTTGTGACGCAAAGATGCACTCATACAAAGTTGAACAAATTACCAATAAAAAGATATGAAAATTGTTTTCATTACCAATATCAGTATTGTAAAGCTATTCAACACACATGAGTTCAGTTCACACAACAAGTAATCAATTGTAAACCTTCCACTGTCACAGTATAACACAGAAGCCTTTCTTTAAGTTGACCTCACCTTTGACCAGACCTGACCCTCGAAAGGTCAATCCAAAGCTGCTAATTTATACAGAAAAAACTCTATCGTACCATTGAACATACAACTGACATTTTTATCATGGTGCACATGCAGGGAATCACTTTGTGGACTTGGTCCGTTCACCAGCGTACATACATACAAAGTTCACAGGTTTAAACTTCTAAATTTTGTGAGAACCGAGGAACAGATTCCAGGAAGCAGACCAAAACATATTTGTTACCTATCGTAATTTAGAATAACGGAGGACACATGGAAGTGAGAAAAATTACATTGGCTATCATAGAAAATATTACCAGACCCGGAAACCCAGTCTATGCACAGGAATTTGTACGGAAAATTATTTCTTATCAGGGAAAGTGCTTTTTTGTTTTAATCAAAGGGCAAAATCTGCATCTAAATCTGGAAGATTCTGCGGTCGATCATTTAAACTGAAACATGCCTCGTATACATTTCTTAGGACGCAAACCTGGTCACCTGAATGGATTATATAACCTGGCGATTCTGACCAACCGATCCCTGAAACCTATCAAAGCCAGTCTCAAAGCAGTTGGTTTCGTAATAGTTTGTGAAACGTTTTTACGCGGAATGCACTCCACGACATAACAAGTCACAAAGAGTACACTATTACGTCTGTTTTACAGCAATGATACTACGTAAGAGAATTCCTTATCCCCGTGTCACTACTTTCCCAAAATTTAAACTAAGACATACTTACGTCGCACCACTTATTTTAACGTGGTTAACTGACACATGCACATGTTCAACCTAATCTTATGACGATTTTTAACCTGCAAATTAAGCCCTTTCAGCACAAACTTATCTCGTTATCTTTATACTGTTTTAATTTAAATAACCTCATCAAACTTTCACCCATGTCCTCAGCAATTCAATCTGGTTACAGCATTTTATTACAGACAAAGTATCTACTCACTCAAACTCTGGATTTTCAAAGTATGTAAAATTACAGTTTATCAATGAATACTTAGAAATATGTTTAGTTGTAAATAGCTATATATGTAACAGAAATTAATCAAAAGTTTGATATGGCACATTATAAATTTTATTTATATTTTTGTTTTTTGTTTTTTTTTTAGTCCCATGGCCTAATTACTGTTTTCCCTCAGTCACAGATAACCAGTGTTTATATAATAAACAACCAGGTGCTGGTGTTGGGATCCTATGTTTTTTAGGTAGCTCCAGTGATAGTGGAATTATATATTCCTTAACAGGGGTTATCCTAACAGTATATATATTTGAATGTTATTTTGTGTACTGTACTGTTATGTTGATTTTTTTCCGAACTCTGATAACATTCTGTCTGATATGTTGCATATCATACAGTCGTCAAATAAAGCCATTTAAATCCTTGAGTCCTTTTATTACTGAGACATGCATTTTTTATACCTATTTCTGCAAACTTCAGCAAAATATCACCAAACATTTTCATGGAAAGTGTGCGGGTATCCATAAAAATGAATTGTTGAATACTTTCCTTTTGCTACATTTATCCTCAAAAGACAATTCAAATATATACAACACTTTACACATACTAACTGTCAATTCCTGAACCCTGCCTGTCTTAGATGCATAAATATATTATCAGACCGCTAGATGGTCCAATAGCCCTTAATAACTGTTATTCCTCCCTCCCCCCCCCCCCATTTTAACTGTTTAATATTGAGAGGGAAAAAATGTTTCAACACGGAAAAACATACTTATTTACAATATAGGCAGCCTGGTCGTGAATAAGGCATTCTCCCAGAACCCTATAAAAATTAAGCTAACATAAGAATGACATAAATGAGGGGGACCACAAGAAAAGAAGCCACGAAGTTCCCAGCCGAAACAATAAACTTTCCTCCCAGGGAAAATATGAAAAGCCCAAACTTCAGAGAACTCTCTCGCTACATGTTGAAATCAACATCTCCCAAATGCCAAGACAAGCCAAAACAGAAAAAGTCTACATCACCTGAACTCCTTGACGCGGCTACAGAATCTCCTCTCAGGAAAAACAGGAAAGCAGAGCTGTACCTCGAAGCACCTGGAGACATATTTATATCCGGGTGCTGAAGCACCACCAGCCAATAGAAATGCTTGCCTGGGGGTCAGGTGAAAAAACAAGGTAATGCACTCGGCGGGAATTTTTCAGCCCACAAAAGAAGAGAGAGCAGGAACAGCAGTATGACTAGGAATCATGGGTAAATTCATTTAAACAATGACACGTGTTCCACTTAATAATGACACTGTACTGTCCCAGGAAAAAATAGAAAGTAAGGTGCGCTTAATATCTACAATTTCCTTAGTTCTTTTACATTCAATATTGATGAATGCTAAACAAAAACAAGTAAAATCAATCATTTTACAGTAGCAGTGGGAAAAACTTTATATAACATATGTAATTTTCATTACTGGTACACAAGCTTACCCAATGAACCAGGTATTTCTCATATCCCCATGGCAGTGAAGCATGCCTTTTGCTCGCTTGCTTTTCATGTGAGTCTCCTGCTCACTTTGTCTTTTGTCTGCATCTGCTTTCTAAATTTGTTGGTGCAAGCAGGGATGCGGAAAGACACATCCCTGCTGCAAGAGACGCTATACGAGAAACGTTGCCAGACTGACTCATAAAAATTTGACCAATTGAGACCTCGACCACATAAAAGACTGAAAAAAATGGTCTTGATAAAGAAGAGGCTAATAAAGGATGCAATTTAATTAAGGTTAAGCCAAAATGGGACTGTAAATTGGCAGCCCTAGTATAGAAATGGGAGCTTTGTGGAGGGTGGTCCTTATTTGGATTTCCACAGTACGTTATGCTATGGTATAGCTATGTCCTGCCATGCAATGGCATGCTTTTTAATGTGTTCTTATGCCAAACGTTACTCCAATGTATTATTTCTAGGCTAATATCTGGATGTACATTGTTTACTAGTAAAAGAACCACTAGGAATTGATCATTTTCTTATGGAATAAGATAACATGATTATTTGTTATTATCGATCGGTTTAAATCAGTGAAAAACTTCCCTCAAATCAGTTTGACCATTTCTGAAAGTCAGTCAGAAGCTGCAAGTTGCCTGGGTACAAATCAATGCTGGTGATGCGACTTTATTTAAGATAATAGATATTTCGATTTAATTCCAACAGCTTTCAAATGTATAAAAACTTTGTTTAAATTTAACCAAAGACTTGATGTATGATACAAGAAACAAGAGAGACACATGAACTTAAGACAGGCATATTTGACTGGTCTAACATTTATACATCAGTTCCATCAATGTTAGATGGTGTTAGAGCTATAATGTATCATTAGGTGTTAAGCTAGCCAATTTCATTAAGTAGCTGCAGATGTAATCGAAATGAAGGTAATGATGGAAAAGGCAGGTAAAGCAAAGACACAAATAGAGGTGAAAAACCTGATGTCTGAGTTCTGGAAGACTAAGTCTGGCTGTCTCACATACAGAGAACTCTCTGCAAATGTCCTTGAGCCCCAGGCAACACATTCCTTGTGTGCAAGTATCTCAAACATCTGAGGAACACGCTGACAGCTTTACGTGTCACAGTGCACCCAGAATGGAGCCAGACCAGCTTATGGCAAATCATTCTCGATTAGAGAGAGGAGAAAATGATAAAAAGAAGAAGGAGCAGCAGGAGGAGGAGAAGAAGAAAAAGGGCAAGATACTCTGTGGTAATTGAACACTCAGAAAGGGTGTATGCAGACACATTGCTGTTTCATATTGTGATATATTGTCAATGCAGCGAGGAAAAAAAGAGAGAGAGAGAGGCTGCAGCAGCAGGTATTAGATTTGGTTTTACGAAATACCCCGACACCTTCCAGAAATGTCTTGTGACCCAAATGTAATATATGGGCATCTTGTGTATATTTGACTTGCATTCAAGTGTTGGTTGCCTCAGAGGGCAATCTATTTGGAATCAAAGGGTAACTTTCTCAATAATGCTAAAATTTTAAAAGACAAGTTTAGGAGCATAAGCTAGTAAAAGTTACTAAAATAGCTACTGAAATAGTTTGTGGAAAAAGAACAGGCGACTGTCAAATCATTTCGACACTTTACCTACATGGTATCGATGTAAGGCCATATAACATTTCTTATTAAAACTTTTTCATGCTTAATGTGTTTGTCTTATTATGACAGTGTTCCGAAAAAATGCATTTTGCTAATTCGGACGGTGGTGTTGATAAGCAGCCTCTCTGTTCTTCAAAGGTTTTTTCAGTATGGTAGGTTGTAGGTTGTTCACCAGCATCAGAATGCAATGAAATTCATACCAAGAGTACAGAATGCGTAATGGTGGACGCTTTAAGTATATAATGATCTTCGTAAGAATCACGGAGCATGGAAAATACGACTACTGCTTACTTACAATTAATTTGGCAAAGTGACTGAAATAATATAACCATGAATATACACACGTCTGATTTATGCAGGTATCTTTCAATGTGTGACCTCGATAGTCATATTCTGTCGTGACATAGACAAATTACTGTGAAAGAATACGTTAATTTGAGCAGTGTATATATGGTAAGTATGCTTCCCTGTTTTTGGTAGGAGAGCTTCATTTCAAAACCAGAAAAAAGGAGAAAAGCCCAAGTGTACAGATCCAATACGAACTTTAGAAAGCCTTCCGTAGGTGAGAAAGGCAGACGAGACTCCCTTTTAAATTATGCTTCAGGTCAACGATTTCAGTTAACGTACAACATTTGTCCAATAAATATCTTTTTGATCAGAAGATACACAAGACAACCCAAAAATATGATCAAGAAAAAATACGAAAGTTTTCAGTATTTGGTGTTTGTGGTGATAAGAACACAACTCATTAATGTGAAAGACATTTTATGTGTAAATGTATTCTTACTTCAGTTTGAACATAAAACATATTATCAAAGTTTTCAAGGAAACATGGAAAGAAACTAACACATTACAGGGCTACTTCAAAAACTAATTCTGCGTAATTTGCGTTTTAAGTGGCCAAATTATACCTAAGGTGTAATTTGACGCATTCATAACAATTATGACTTTTTCAAAACATTGATCGTTAGGAAGCACATGGAGTGAGAGAAAAATAGAATTTTGTCATAACTTTAAATGGAAAATATATGTCATACCCAGTAAATATACTGCATAACCATGTTGATATGGCACTCGCACATAACTATCTCCATTGAACCATTCTTTTTTTAAGAATGGGGATTTGGTCGAGTGGATATGTGCGTTTCCCATTTCAGCCAGGCGACTGGTGCCAAAGGTTGCAGGTTCGAGTTCCACTCGTTCCGAACATAAAGTGCAATAATTTTATATGTCATGGTAAATTTAAATATGGGTATTTTGTTTGATTGTGGTAGTAGGACGGCAATAGTAGCACAGCAAAAGTGAGAGGCATACTGGCCGCTGTATATCTGTCACCACCCACATAAACTTGAGACAAAGATAACTGATTTGTTATTACTGGTGTGCTGCAAGAGTTTAGTGACAATTTGGATTTGAACAAAATCTAAGTTATATATTCATTGATTAGAACAGCCTTGCAGTTGCTGATGAATTTAGTAAATCTGATGCATCTTTCATCATAAACCGGTTGTGTACCCACATAAACCTGAAACAAAGATAACTGATTTGGTATTACTGATGTATTCCGTGACTTTATGCAGTAAACATCGTTATTTTAACAAAATTTAAATCATTTATTTATTGATTAGAACACACTTGCAGTTGCTGATAAATCTAATAAATCTGATGCATCTATCATATTCATATTCGAAGCCATTTATAATAAACTGGCAAAAACTAATCAACTGATAATTATTACTGCTATGGACCCTTGTGGTATTGTATGTATAGTCGTTTTGTAATAAAAGTTAGACTTATAGAGTAAGATTACGTTATGAAAACAAAGAAACGAACAAAACAAGACAACATTGCTGCACATTTTTGTATGCTTTTTTATTGTCATGTCATGTAACATCAGATGCTATCCTTTTGAATTTCCTGCTCCACCACATACGCAACATATACAAAACGTCAACATGTTCTTTATTATAACAGGGGTATGGACTATTGTTTGATAACAACAGCCATCCCCATAACATGCAGAAATATCCAAAAAAATAGGCTCTGAAAGGAAACAGGAGAGTAGCTATAAGATCACCAGACTAATTACAAAAATGCATAAAGGTAATGAGCCGGTCAATTTCAATTTAATGGTCATAAAATATGCAATACATTCCAAAAATGTTCAAGATAGAAGCAATTGCGTTGGAAACATTCAAAATACACGTGTTCTTCCAGCGGTCGGGACATAAATACTTTCTCAACATTTCCATATATTGTAAGGTAATATACACCCATATTATTATCGACACCATCAACTATATTTGATGGCAGAGTGAAGACAGATTAAAAAACGTCAAACTTGGCACAAATGTTGATATTGGTGTGTAGACCAAAACCACTATGTTTACTTTGATATATTATCCTGAATTAAAATTTTGTTATGCAAATTAAAATGAGATGTTTCTAGCATTTATTGTTGTTTTCATCGAGAAAGGTTTTCTACAGTTCAACTATTGGCTTTCAAAATTTCTTGGGATTATATATAGGCAAATAACAAAACAAGACGATTTATAATGTTGAAATTATAGTAATACCACTGGTGAAGTGTTTTCGCCCCACTATCTGGACTGTAGTATAATGAAGTAAATATGCATGTGGTTCACTAGTGCTCGCCCTTTGTTGGCCACACCTTGCGTGAATAGATTAACGGTTAAAACGCTTGTTACCAGACACTATTAACTTTTACCTAAAAGCAAGTACTGTGCTTTCAAGCCAAAGGCAGCAGTTTAGTGGTCTGTCGTTGACCTTGCCAAAATGGCAGTACTAACAGTTAAGTGTGGCTAACTTTAAAAACCATAAAATCAAAATAAAAGTTACACATTTTAACAGCCATAAAATCCTTGCTATCGCTGAAATCATTCAGTAAATTTCGTTTTAGCACTTTGGTATAATACGTACAATACAATAGAAACAAAGAGACTTTGATATGACTGTAACATTTTGTTTACTCAAAAAAGGCATTTATGTAGATATTTTCTTTACAATTGTGATGGTTGTTTGTTAGGGAGGCAAATGAGTATAATGACCTTTTTATAACTTAAAAACCCGAGGCCAAGTTGATACAATCGTTACTATATTACATACCACGTTATGATACCATATCAAGGTTTGGACATGGTTAATGCCACGTTCGCCATCCATACCTTCGTCTGATCCTATAAGCAATACAGATTTTACTTGATTGTGTTACAGTTGGCAGGGTTTTGCACCATTGCATTATATGATTGACATAATGCACATTGTTTGTATTCTGATAATGATAACGATAAACCACGACCAGGAGAGGGATCTTGAAAGAAAGAATAAGAACCTATGATCAACAAGCAAGTTTTACTGGACAGCTAAGCAAAGGTGTTCTTCGATTATCTTTATTTTATGAGCGACTTCTTGTGCCATAACACTTAAACTTTCATTGCATCGCCAGTGTATCTCTGCCTATAGTGTAACGTCTGGCAGTGTTGCACGACGTTTTACTTTTTAGGATAGATGACACAGAAAAAAAGGTGTTAGAAATGAATTTTTCGTAGTAGATATGGATTTTTTATATTATTTTACTTTGCTTTGTAGACCAGGCCATCCCCGAAAAAGTGTATACTTTAAACACATATAGATGCTTTCAGTTTAATCAAGCTTTTCATTATGCAAACGGAAAAGTGATATGGTGAAAGTACCTAAGTATTTATGAAAGGGTTTCAGTTCTGTTGTTGATATATTCATAGCATGAGCGCAGCATTGTTGTCATTATTCATTTAGACTGCACTGTATAGATTGCTAATTGAAAACTGCACGAGCTCCAGGCCCATCCCATGAACGTGAGCTGCCATTTCCTCATCAAGGCCTCTCAAATGCTGAGTGCGCCATGGAAATGAACCAGCTTTCACACCATGTATAGTTCAGGTTGCATGCAGGCCACCAGGGTATCATTTTTTTCATTGCTGTGAGGTGAAATTTGTAAATTGCCCCCTAGCGTGGCTCACTAAACTTCAACAACGGGGTAAACGTATGTGACATCCAAATTTGGAGAGGTCTCCATTTCCATGTCTCAAGGTCTTAGTGCATATCTCATAGATAACATATGCAGTTTTGTATAAGATCAAGTATCTTGTACCTTTTCGAAGGGACAGTGACTGATGTAATTTTGTGACTCCTTTATTTTCACCTGAACAACATTCAAACCATCTTCAGTATTTCATAGGCATTTCCTTATGCGTCTCATCATTGGTTCATATACAATCTTTGGTGATTGCACAGCTGGATTTTACTTTGGCCTTTCCGTTACACCAGTTGCAGAACCTTCAACAATACCTCTTAAACAGTTTAAGCACACAAATCATGCAGGCCAGAATATTATTAACTTTTTAATTACGAGGCCAAAAAATTTGAAGCTGGTATAAATAATGTATAATATCAACACAGTCCCCCTAAACTTTTCAGCGTGTTTCCTACAATTTCACATGTTTTAGCATTTTGAGCATGATCAAAAGCACTTATATTCTGGTAGATTGAGTGATATACATTGACTTCCCTGATACGTCACTTACAGTGAACATGTCTCTTGCTGGTGGTTTCACAGTTGGACGATAAGCAGCTGTAGAGCGAAATACCTGCCTGACCAACTGGATCAGGGTCTTGAAGACTGTCCAGCCTGGGACATATTGCTCCCTTTTAGGGTTTAACTTTTCTAAGCACCCACATCAGGGTCCTAAGCAAAATAGATATTTTCATTGACATCTGGCACTTTATGAGTTCTTTGAATGAAAGTGTTTCCTCTCTCCCCAGCATTGTAGGCAAAGATTGTGACACGATTCTTTTACGTTCACAATCCGACCCCCTGGTCAATACGCAGCTTAATTTCCAGCAGCGTCCTCTGCAGCACATAGAACTTTATATGCAATTATCAGGAACCAGGTCTAAAGAGCCAAGAGTACCTTTTGAAACCCAACGATGATATAAATTCCTAATCGCTTTAAAGAATAACATTGTACAAAAGAATACCAGTGAACAAGTAAATTACCTAACTTAATGGGGCCCCGCAATATAGATTAAACAGTGTCTAAACTGCACAGCATATTCTATTCTGTATCATAAACTGCAAACGTCAAGACCTGCAAACATGCCCTGATCTAGAAGACGCAAAAAATGGGCCTAAAGAAGCAAGAACTTGCATGACCATAACTGCTCTGACCCCTATGAGTCTCGAAGAAAACTGGGTCCACAGCTTAGAGCAGAACCATACAACAACAGTTTACTTAATTAATACCAAACAAACAAACAAACAAAAAAATGATAATAATTCAAAAGAGAATTAAATAATACGAAACAAAACGTAACATTTCAGCAAGGTCTTATAGATCGCCTCTACTCCATTTAAATTAAAGACCCTGAACAATTTTGGAATATAAATAACCTCACTGAAACTGAAAATAAGAAAAAAAAAAACACTAACCCTATTAGCTCCGGTGAATGGGTATAACACGTCTGTAATCACATGAATAAGCTTTGCTAATTAACAGATGTAAACTTAAAAATCTTTTTACAGTAAAATGAAAATTCAATATTCAACGAACCAGACCAGACAGGATGCTCAATGAAATGATCAAAACCGGCAATGAGGAATTATTCCCAATTCTTACCCTATTATTTAACAATATTTTAGCAACTGGTGCCTTTCCAAATTGATGGAGAATAACTATTTTAGCTCCAGTACATAAGAAAGGATGTCACTATTGCCCTGAGAACTATAGGGGCATTGCATTTTTAAACCATCTCTCTAATTTACACTGTCCTCAACAATAGACTATCAGACTTCACCGAAAGACACCACAGCTTGACTAACAATCAAATTGGATTTAGGGTCAAAAGCAAGAATTCTTGATCACATTCTCACCCTGAAAACTAACATAGAAAAGTACATTAGCAAGCTGTCCAGAAAATACTTGTATGTCGGCTTTGTGGATTTTAAATCTGCAATCGACATGGCACGGCATGAAGAAATTTTTACATACTTATTAAATATGAAGTAGGTGGTAACTTTTTCTCTTTAATGAAAAATATGCACTCAGAGTTTACATATGCAGTAGGAACTAAATGTTGTCACACAGAAAAACATTCTGTTCTAAAAACGCTGTGTCCTGAGCCCGGATTATTTAATATCTTCTTACATGACTTACCCGACATACTCAATGATTCTTGTGACCCCCTAGAACCCGACAAACAAACAATTATGTGCTTACTGTGCGCAAGTGACCTGGCAAAATACGCTCAACAAATTAAATACATATTGCAATAAGTGGAGGCTCCATGTAAATGGGAATAAATCAAGGGTCATGATATTTAATACAAGGGGTTCGAAAATTAAAAATTACAAATTCAATTACAAAATCATGAAATTGAACCTGCTACAGTTACCTAGGAATTACTTTCTTCACATCAGGGTTTCAGTTTTTTTTAATACATCTTGAAAGTATTAAAATTTAAAATGAACATTTTATAAAAATTGATTAACAGTTTTGTAAACAACAACAAGGTCTGTTAATTTTTGTCAAAACAAAATGTTAATCTGTAAATGTATTTCAGCTAAATTTTGTGTATACTGAAAATATAGAAAATGTAATTTAAGAACTAATTAGAATTCAATGACTGCATGAACTCTCCTTAAAGGTCTATTTATGGCTTTACATGCATCCAGATCGAAAAGTCTACTTTCACAATATAAATAGGTTCTATGCGTTCAAATACAAATTGTAGAATGTACAATGAAGCCTTTAAAAAAAGCATTTTCTAATTGAATTGTTGTAAATTGCACTAGCCCGTTAAATCAGGAAAGCCATTTTGTTCTATATATTCTTTGACTTTTTTGCAAATTTCAGTCATCAGAATGGGGCTAGGATTTTGGAACAAATCAGTCCTTGTAGAGTCAATTGGTGCCTCTTTTTTCAAACTGTGCTTGTGATGTATTGTAAATATAGAATCTGGTTACATGTGTCTTTATGTCCTCTATAGGAGCAATATATGCAGTTGAAAAACTGATTTTCCATACCATGGATTAATAGATAAATTATGAGAGATATACCAGAGTACTATTCATGCACAAAATTACAAGACAACTTACTGATTGATCTTAAGCTACTTTAATTAATTCTTTTGGCTGAAGTAAAAACAGGTCAACAATATATCACATACTCCGATTCATCATTTTAGCTTGCAAATAATATTTTTCCCAGCACTTTATACCATGCCAGAAAAGTACATACCCAGCATGAGAGTGTTTTGTTTTCTTGTCTTGATGCCCAACAGCGGCTGGGATATTCATATACTGATCTTGTACATCTTTGGATTGATCTTTATGTGGAGGACAAAATGTTTAGATTTCAAGGTTAAAATCCTCAAAAAGAAAAAAAAGTCAAGTACTAGCATGACTGTAGCTCCAGAGAAATATTAACGGCCATGTTATTAGCTCCCCTTGATCCATTTTATGCACGTACACAGCCAACGCTCTGTTAGATTAACTGTAAACCTAATCCACCAACATGGACTAACAGAGGTTAAACTTTAAAGCACAAACAAAATGGTGCAGCTGTATTTCAGTTTGGTTATTAGGCGAGAAATTCCCTGAATGATGATAAATATTTGGTCAAATCATCTTAATTTAAATTTGCAATTTTTGTCACAAAGCACCATAAAAGCATTTATTTGCCTAAAGCTGAGGGTGTTGAAAGTGCGCTGAGTGCATTTCCTTTTTCTCAATATGTCGAGCATAATGTCTGATTTATCAACACATTTTCTTTACATTGTAATTTTAAACCCCTTTGCCAGCTTTAAGCAACGCGTCTCATGCATTCATAAAAATATATGCTGAGACTTTTCGAATGATTTATATATAATAATAATATTCGCATATGGTCTCATGTACGGCAGTCTAATTCCAAGAGTATTTAAAATTTGTTGATCTTAAAGGTACCACGCATTCAAAGGATTGAAATGTTTTATAATTAGTTGCAAAGGGAACGAATTTATTTCCTCACTTATTTTTCACAAAATCATTGCTTTGTTTGTCACCGCAATGAAAGCTTGTTTGCGCGAAAAAAAAGTAATGCTAAACTAGTAACAGATTTCAACTTACCAGCCTGTTCAGCGGCAAGGGTGGTACCAATAACAGCACAAGAAATTATTGCTATGATGACAACAAGCTTCATGGTTCTTATGTCCCTCTGAAACAGCTGTGCACATAAACTCGAACCTGTAGAAGTATTTCAGTATGTACTTATATTTAGTAAAGGAAATGGTGATTACATTTAATATTTTTATACAGTTTAAACGTACAAAGTATACATGTGACATGGGCTCCATATGACCTCAAATTATGTTGCACGTGCTATATGGAGATAGGTGTAGATCATACATGTAGTAATTGTACAGGAGCAAGTTACTGTAGTTTTGGTTTCACTTGTTCTGAAAAATAGCTTAGATGGGAAAGTGAATTGGCGGCTACTATATACTGTTGAATACTACCCATTCGAATGGCAAGTGACCATATGGTCATGTTAGTGAGAACCTCCCTAGTGGTGTCCTTGGTTGTCAGTCTCTGACTGATGAGACGTTTGACTAAATCCCGACGGATACATAGAGATATATTTCCCTTATGTTTGTGGCTTAACAGGTGAGAAATAAGGTTAGAGGTGAACATGTGACATTGGTACCAATCACGATGAAAATGCCTGTACAATCATGTGAGGGCAACCACAATACTACTAACCGTTCTCTGTGACATTGATTGAAAATAAGTTCGGAAATGAATGGGATATGGGACAGGGGTCGACGCGTTAGTCTCTCGGCAAAAGCGAGACTGTCAGAGTATGGATTTGGGAATCTAATGGCACGGGATGCAATCTCAATAAATACATATGGTCTCTATATATTCAAATTGTATAGGCGATACAGTCATAGGATGGATTTGGAATTCTAATGGCATGGGATGCATACCTCAATGAATACATATGGTCTCTATATATTCAAATTGTTTTAATTATTTTCAATGACTGTAATTATGCATTTATATAGTAGCCACTGGTATATGCTACATACAGCTTATATGAAATTAAAAGCAAGCAGAGTAATACTTCAGTCACATCAAATTGTCTTCCACTACTGACAGACTAACATGTACCACTCACCTGAAATTGAGGTGATCGCGTCTGCTGGTATTTCAGTAAATTTGATGATGCAAAAGCTTTTTCGCAGCTACAGGTGGCTATACAGTGAGAAAGATATCCCTCAATATATAGCAGCTGATCAGAACCAACAGCCAATAACATCATTTTGCATATTCATTGAAAGAGATATATCGCTCGGAGTTTTCAAATTGGTTTACGAGTGATAAGAGCAGAATGTACTTTGCTTGGTACATTAAAAATTGTGCATAGGGCATATTTGAAACATTGTTCCACTCTTTTACATCTAAATAATTTGTGCATTATATCCTTAAAGCATCTACTGAAGTTTTTAACCGACGCCACCTTTGCTTGTAAGGCCATTAACGACACTTTCATGTGTTGATAACTAACCTGACAACAACTGAAACTTGCCAACATGATAAAGATAAGTGAGAAACAAATGTTTAAAAAGAATTAGTTTTTCTCCTTAGGAAAATGACAGTAACAAAAGAAATAGCTTAGATTCCCGTCATATTACGTAATTTACTATCTTGGTTATTGTTACCATTACCAGATTACATGCACTTGGGATATATATATATATATATATATATATATACATATATATATATATATATATATACATGTTATATATATGTGTGTGTGTGTGTGTGTGTGTGTGTGTGCATGCATACATGCACAAGTGAAAACTGTAAAGCTTGAATTTCAGTTTCCATGGTGACTTTAAACGACAAAGTAAATATTTCAGAACAATCTTTTTTAGGTAAACAAAACATGGGTATCCAAGTAATCAAACAAGTAGGAGCCTCAACCATATTAAAATTAATAATGCACCAATAAAACTGATATGACTTATTAATTTCACATGACTGTATAACTTAAATCTTGGTATTAATGCTGGTTCAAATGCCCGCCCTGGTTTGTTACGTAACAACTGTTTCCAATCACCAGGTATTGGTAAACGTAGTGATAAGTATTCCAAGAAAATAACCTTCAAGTACAATTTTCTTTCTAAGTCTTCTTGATTGAAGAATACCCCTTTCTTATCTACAATGTCATTTATGAATCTAATACCTTTCCTTTACCAATACTTATTAAATGAAAAATACGATAAATTTAAAAAGACAGTTTTCTTGTCAATTTTAATGTAAGGATGTAAATATAAGAATTCACCTCGAATTTGTTTTGAATTCTTGGGCTTCACAAAATAAATTAGATATTAATCAGCTCTATGTTAAATGATGGTAAACTTGATGTGTAAAACCAAAATTACAGCTGCTTAAAAAGGGTGTGCTATTTTTATGAATGGGATAAATTCTTGAAATAATGATTTCCCCTTTGCTTCGCCATCATTGTACAACCATTTAACCCAACGTAATTTTAAAACATAAACTTGCATCTGAAAATGCATAACTTTTAAACCGCCTTTATCAAGATTTTGATACATCACTGCATTCTTCAGAGTTGACTGATCCCATACAAAATCATTTATCATAGACTGGACATTCTTTATGATATTATCATTGAATAAAATTAAGGAAGCAGGATACATGAGTTTAGAAATTGCAAGATTCTTAAAAACAACATTTCTACCTTTTACTGATAAATATTGCATTCTCCAAACCTTTTATACATCTTGAAAAGAATGTAGCTTAACTTCAAAATTAATTATGCTCATTTCTTCTTCATTCTCTGCATAAGTTATACCCAGCCCGTGAAAGTTTCCTCCCTGCCAGAAAACTGGAACATCTCAGTCTTCTGAAAATTTTGTTGCTGTCAGCCAAAACACAGTCTTTTCTATATTACATTTTTATCCAGAACAATTTTTGAAATCTTTAAAATCATCAAAAAGTATTTTTGCTGATTTTCTATCTTTTGCAAAACAAGTGGTGTCATCTACTAACAAACTAGTCTTTATAATATAATCATTAAATATTGAACCCTTAATATCTTCTTTTGATTTAATCAATGCAGCTAACGGTTCAACAACTAATACAAATAAAAAGGGGGCAAGGGGACAACCTTGTCTTGTACCACGTGATAAAAAAACAAACTCAGATGTATAACCATTATTAATAACATAACTGTTAACATCAGAATAGATAATTTTAATCCATTTTCAAAAAGATTTCCCAAAATTAAAATTATACTAATACTTTATCTATATAGCTCCACTCTGTGGTACCCAATTCTTTTTCGAAATCTACTTAAGGTAACAATCCTTTTGTATTTTCGACTTTTACAATAATGAATAATATCAGCGATTAATCTTATCTTTTTTTCAATAAAACGTCCTTTCACATATATTTATGTCTGATCTTCATTGATCAAAAGTGGCAGAAACCTTTGTAATTTTATGGCTAATATTTTTGCAAGTATGTTATGATCAATATTTAGTAACGATAGGGTTCCTTTATTTTTCAAAATATATTCTTGGCGTATTATCTTTGGCATTAATGAAATAAGTCCTCTGTGTTGATCTACTGACAAGCTACCGTAGGGAAATGAATAATTCAAAGTTTCAGAAACTAGGCTCTTAATATCCGTCCAAAAAAAGTTATAGAACTCTCGCCAGTAAAGCCGTTTGTGCCTGGACGTTTCCCATTTTTAAATATTTTTAAAGCATTACCAAATTCTTCTATTGTCAACAACTTTTTACATGTAGTTTTCTGTTCATCTAATAATTTTGGTAAATTTGGAATTTTTAGAAATTGTTCAACATTTCCATCTGTGCTTAATATTCCCCAATCTAAATTGCATGAACTTTTGAAAAAAAAACAACTTTTTCTTCTATTAATTGTTTTGGGGGGAGGTGGTGATTTCTAAACCATTTGAACACAATTTGGTAATACATTAATTTTTAGAACTTCTTTTTTCTCAACCAAGAAAATATATATTACTTTTTTTCACCTAACTCCATCCATCTTGCACGAGATCACAGCATGTCACCTTACGTTTGTTTATCATTTATTTCATTAAATTCTTTTTCTACTTCACTCAATCTATTCATCTCCACCTCACTTAGAACTAGACTATTACTTAAATTTTTTAGCTCTTTGTTTGAATTTTGTTCATACAATCTGTTATTACTATTACCTTTTTTCACCTAGCTCCATCCATCTTGCACGAGATCGCAGCATGACACCTTACGTTTGTTTGTCATTTATTTCATTAAATTCTTTTTTTACTTCACTCAGTCTATTCATCTCTACCTCACTTAGAACTTGACTATTACTTAAATTGTTTAGCTCTTTGTTTAAATTTTGTTCATACAATCCGCTAGTTCTTGCTTTTAATTTTGAGTACTTAATCGGCATGCCTCTAATTTCACATTTGATTATATGCAAGACTATGCCTTTATTTTCTAAATCTTGACATTTTTTGTACATGTACATATTAAATCTTTTACTTTTGTAACAAATTATTCATCTTTCAATAAGGTAGAATTAAGTTTCTAAAATCCTGGTTCTCTTTTTTCTAATATATTCCCTTCAATGTGTAAAGATATCAGACTGTGATCTGTCTTGATGGATGTACGAATTTTGTCATCAGCAACATATGTGGATAAGAAATACAAAATTAACCAGTTAACTAGTCAGCATTGTATCAGTGGATTTCGTTGCTGCCATGCAGGCAGGAAGGCATCTGGATTTCTTTGTCGCCAGATATGTATCAAGTCCAGTTCCTCTTTTAAAATATTTTGAATACTATGCCCATATTTAGAAATTGGTGAGATATTTCCCCATTTTTTATCTTTTAATTCTGGTGTTGTGTTAAAGTCTCCTCCTACAATTTTTTTTTCTTGAGAAAAATCAACTATTTTTTCACACACTGAATCTAAAAAAGCTAATTAATTTTTTAAATGATTTTTTGTGGGATCATAAACATTCACTAAAATAAACCTTGTCTTATTTTATTAGAGTATCCAGAATTATACATCTTCCATTCAAATATGTAATCCCCTGTTGGATTGAATAATTCAAAATATTTGGGAGTAAAATAGCTACCCCACAACTGTTAATTGTCTCATGTGAAAAGCTAATATTCGCTCCCCACTCCATTCTCCATATTTTTTTTACAATCAACTGTACTATGAGTTCCTTGGAGAAAACAAATGCCGGCGTGGAATTTTCGCAACCAATGAAACATGGATCTTTGTTTAAAATTGTGCCCCAGTCCCCTCACATTCAATGATGACAAGTGAAAGTTAAATGCCATGTTATTAATTGCCAATCATAGTTGATTAAATGTACAGCGACTAATATATCAATAATGTTAATGCTGGTGTATAAACTGTAAATGACAGCAGGTGGCATGATAAACGGCACACATGTGGATCTTGAAAGTAAAATCAATTGTCCTCAAGTGCCAAATGAAAGCTGCTGCTGCTACTGCTGCTTAGATAAAGTTTAATTAGGCTTCATAAAATTTAAATTCAGACTACAGTCATGTCGTAAGAAAAACCTTTCGCTGCTTCAGGTACTTTGTTCAATCCTTCAATATAGTAAATTGGTCACACAGGTCAATGGGAGCTTTTAATTTCAAATCTGTTAGTCGTTTGTCTTTTGTCCTTCACATTGTTTTTAATAATAACTTCTAATATGAATATGTCAGGAAGTCATTGGGAGTAATTCGCCAGCTGTATGCTGCTCACTAACCCTGAAGGAAATCGACATTGAGCCAATGTTGGTATACCAACTATTCGATAGAATAGAATTTTCACACACTAAATAAATGAATATAATATTGCCAACTTTTATTGCATGCTGCAGTCATATATTTTATTTTATCTGTATTAACTCACTGCCGTCATCTGTTTTCTCAAATATCTTTTTTTAAACTCAAATGTTTTAATAAATATGTATATATGATAATACACATAACGTCAAAAATGCTGAACATCAAGCTAAGTTTTCCATCTCAAAACAAAAGACTAATATGGCTAAATATTTCTACTGACCCCCAGTTATGAAATACAGTGAGGGGTGATTAACCACCCTCAAAATGCACTCTATGCATTACTATGCATTGAGGACTGTAAAGTTTCCTAGCAGTGCGTAATATATGATCTTAAGAGTGGCCGCCTGTTAATGAGCGAGGCTGTCATTATATGATATATTGGGGATGGCTGATTTAAAGGGGAATCAGCGCTAAAAAGGTGCAAGAACCGATGGCCAAAATTAAGATTAACAATTGTTATTCTCAATACATCCAGCAATATATATATATATATTAGTATGTAGTAGCAAGCTACATGCATTACCTCATCATGAACATCTAATAATAATCACACACCACACATCTTAATTTTTTGTATATTTCTCATTTGAGCAAATCAAATGTGTAAACGATAACACTACTGTTCAACGTTTAATTGTTAAAATTTTCAAAATGCTGAACTATATTTGCATGCCCGTTGGGAATTTTTGTTGATGTCCCACAGCAAATGTACTGCATCAAATTGACACAAAGCAGGGACAGGACAAAAATGTCATGGAGTATGGCTGGGGGAGTAAAAGAGGGTCTGAATATAACTGAGTGAAACAATGTTATCTAGTTCATTTATTTGGCACCTGCATATCATACATGCGTTAAGTACACAAAATAAGTCAGCTGACAATCTCAAGGATGTAATGTTTGAGTGCTACCCATTATTACTTAAAGTTTTGATGATGATGATGACAGGCAGAAAATACCAGATGGCCGAATAAGGCTATTCCACCACCTCTGAGATAATCCAGGTATGATCGTTCATACATGGAACAAGTGCATTTTAGATGAAGATACCTAGATTTGTCCTAGACTTTATGCTTAAATTCTTGCTAAAAATAATAACCCTTTTGTCCGATGTTGTAGGTGGATCAAGTTTCCACGGATGCGGAGAAAAGTATGTCACCTGAACCAGCTCTGGGAACTGAATGTAAGATGTTTTGTGAGGAAGCAGAATCTGAAATTATTTGAATAATTGAGATGAACAAGGCTCTTGTCACGAGTGCTGTATAGAGAGATTGTTGCAAATGATTCAGTTCCCCGTAAAAAGGTAAGGTACATCTAATACAAGCTTGGTTTCCCCCTGTGACTGTAGAGATAAGTAAATAATGAGTATCAGTCTATCCTTTTTAATCACGGGAATAAGTAATCAATAGGCAAAATAGCAAATAGACTGCTCATCACATATGTTTAACCTGAAAATGTCCTTTAAAGTGAAGGGCTGGTGGAAAAATATGTAGTTTTTTTAAGATGTTTTTGCTAAAATAAGTCTTGCTATATTAGCAAGAACTTCTTTATGTTGTTTATTTTACTATTATTGCAATTTTTCACGTTCCTTAAACCCAGGAATCAGATGAGTTGCCATTACCAATCAAACATGTATTTGTTTCACTGTTTATTAAATTTGTTTAAATGTGTTGGCTCATCTTCACTCTAACCCTGGTATCACCAATAGAATCACATTATAACGCAAAGTGTAGATAAATTGACAAAATCCTCGTATCACAGGCATTTCTTGATGTTGAACACTTGTTCTGGGATTGCAACTATGCAACATTAGCTACATTTTGTACAGGAATGTCTTGCAATGCTTCGTGCAATAAGACAAGACATACCAATGGTCCTAGCAGTTGTAGTTTTTTAGTTTATATTTCTTTATAGCCGTACCATAATTCCACTGAATCGTATCAAAAATATATGTCAGCCATCACTAGTGAGCATAAATCTATACATTTGGAGTCAAGGCACTGAAAAATTTTATCATGCTGTTAAATGAAAGCCCCTTGATTTTGTAGATTTCAACATTGGACCAAATAGTTTATGGGACACATTAATAATATATTCTCATTATATGCACTGCTCTTTATACTTGAACGAAACGGTTTGGCATACATCTCTTGCAATGTTCATTTGTCCATTCTGTTTCAAAATAAATCTCTCACAAAATCAGTTCACTATCTTGTGTATATATCTCAGACCTCCACAGGATAAAAATAGGTCGATGTCTCAGAACCATTGTGACCTATTGTCCGTTTCTTTGTTATGTTGACTGGATAGTGTCAGATGTCAATTTTGTTTTTGTCCAAACCATATTAGAATTCCAACTATTTATTACAATTTGATCTCAGAGTTTTTCTGGGCGTCAAAAACAAGTCTTCTGTTGTGTGGTTTATTGACTTTGGTTCTGTTAAATTATAGGCCTTATAAGACCTCATTTTTACTCTGTATATGTTCTTCAAGTCATCACACACATATCCAAGAAGTGCGTTAAACACTGAATTGTCACCTTATCACACAGTCTCACTTTCAGAATCTCCTGCCTCCTGTTCCTCCCCCTCGATCACCATACCTCCTCCAGGCTACCTTGCAGTCTTTTGCCTGGAGATCTTTATCATAGTCAGCTCTTGTCGTCCGGGGCCCTGTATGCCACTTGTAGTCTGGTGATATAGTTAGCACATGAAAACATCAAACCATGAGCCTGCTATCGGTAATAGGTCCATGATCAAACCCACAAAATCTATGCAGTTGATATTTTGCTTTGAGCTACAAATGGGCTACCTATAAGATACATAATTGTTTTCCCCTGACATATGGATTTTCGTATTATTGGTAAGGCAACCCAGTAGTGGAGGATACTTACCTGATGAAAATTATATTACTAATTCTGGATAAGATAAAGCGATCTTAGCATCAAAAATTGAGGATACATTACTCGTAATAGAATGACCGACAATATGAATCAAGCGGAGACTGTGTCAAGTGTGAAAATCAACCTTCAAACAGATTTTTAAAAGATCACTAGAGGCAATGTTTTCAATTTACATAGCATTATAACTACAGACGACAACATAAGGGTGAAGAATTATACGAGGGGCAAAAAATATTTACTTCTTAATCTTCATTCACTTACATAAGCTTAAAAATTATCAATGGGTTCGTCATCCTATGCTCTGTAACTTAGTATTATTGTGAGCGTGTGATCAAAGAAATTCTGTTTAGCTTTCAAAATGGTAAGGTATGTCTGACACTGTCATGGAAAACTTCAGGTATTTACTCTTTGATAATGACTTCAAGTTGGTTTATGGCTGGTAAATTAACTTGAGGGCATAAATCCAGAATGGCCACACTTGCGGTGAAATGGGGTCTTTGTAATTAGGCATCATACTGCTTAATGGGAGTCCTAGAGCCAACAAATATAATGAATGCTACATTGTATGTGAGTCATAGGTGAACAGTTTCAAAATAGGCCTATACTTGTGAAACCAGTAATTGCCCCCATTGTTTTTAATTTTCAAAGCCAGGGTTTCAGAGTATTTTAATTTCTTTTTTCAAAGTAATTACGTCCAAAAGTAATTTCACATAATGCGATGCAAAGTTCATATAAAAGTGCCAACTGGTTGGCACGCATAAGACAGAAATTCTCTCTAAGTTATTAATTCCTTTTACACAAATTTCAACATATTACGGTATGAAGCAGTGCCTTTATTCCATTCTCCTGGGATTTGAAAGGCATGTACAGGTTGACAATCACAAGACCGAGATTCAGCGCTCATAATCTTGCCATTAAAGCTGGTAGGAACTACAATCTTGCCGCTGACACAGGTAGGCATTAAAACTCTAGAACAAAAATCTTACTCATGCAAGGTAGACAATGCATATATCACTTTTTCTTAATGTGTCCTAAACTTTTAAAAGCTAGAAAAACGCTCATCCAAGAACTATGTAAGAACATCCCTGACCTGTTACACTTGTCCTTACGAGAGAAATGTAAACAAATTGTGAAGTGTAACGAACTCTCTTGTCTAAAGCAGCTGGGTAAATATACTCCTTGGGAAAAACATGCCCCCTTTCAACACTATGCACGTGTTTTAGCAGTATATGTGGGGTATTCTTTTACTTTATTATATCAATACTTTTCACATCTCTCTTGGAAGGAAATGGTGGTTCCCAAAAGGATTTTGGTTTTTTTTTTTTTTTTTTTTTTTTGCTGCTATTTGCTGTTGTAGTTGCTACTGTTGTTGTCTTCTTGTTGTTGTTGTTGTTTTTGGTGGTGGTGGTGGTGGTGGTGGTGATGGTGTTGGGAGGCCGCATGTATCAATGATGGGTGTGACCATCAGGCTTCTGTAAGCTAGTTTGGATCTCCCCCCCCCCCCAACATGCTGCTTGTCAGCTTGGTGATCTTAGCCTGGGAATTTGATTCCACTGGTCTGTGAGCCACTCTGCCAGTCAGTTCAGGGTTGCTGCGGGTTCTTCATACTCATGCCTGATTCAATGGCCAAGCACATCCCACAAATGATCGATCAGAGACAGGTGAGGAGAAGGGGCCGGCCATGTGAACAATTGGATATTAGGTTGCTGCAGATATCGCATGCTGGCTCATGCAGTGTGTGGTCATGCATTTTCCAGTTGAAGCAGTAGCCCTGTATATCATTAGATCCATTCATCAGCTGTGAGCAGGATCTCCTCCACATAGCGCTGGTCTGTTAATGTCACATTCACCCTGACGAGAGCTGTTTGGCCTGTTGCAGTAATTGCCCCAACATCATGACACTGCCCTCTCCATAGAGGTCATATTCAACCACACATCCTTCTGCAAACCCCTGATAAGGCATTCGTTGAACCATTATTCTTCCATTCAATCCAAGCAGAATCGGGAATCATCAGACCATATCATGCTGTTCCATTGATTTTTGATCCAGGCTGCATGTTTCTTACTCCACTGTAGCCATTATGTCTTGTGCGAAGGATTGAGAGGAATGCGAATGGCAGGAAAATATACCCTCAGTTTGGCCAACACTAGTCTCTTGTTACTGGTAGACTTTGGTGCTCTGACGTTGCAGGCCTGACACCACTGCCGACGATACTTTTCTCTAAAACAAAACCTGTGCCTCCTCACATACTGTATCAAGTGATGGTGGTCTGTCCCATCTGACAGTCTTGTTCTCTCAGATCCACCTTCCTCTTGCATCCTCTGGTTTCCTGGAAGCCGTCCCACCACCCTTTTACCAATGGCCTGGAACACCCCATTATCCTGGCAACCTCCCGCTGGGAAAGGCCAACTTCCAATATCCCAATGATTCTGTCCTTGTCAAATTCAGAAATTTGTCAGTGACCCATATGCTGTGGATTCACATATATCCCAGCAGTACCATGGCTCCGTTATACAGCCTATCAGCATCTCAATACCAGACACACTTTTTTGCCCCTCTGTGGCTGTTGTCTTGTTTTCAAGACTTTTTAGTGGGTGGGGGGGGGGGGTAGATTCACCATCAATTCTGTTATTCTTTATGAAAAACACAAATCGTAAAACATTTGGCTTATCAGGCCACACTGACTTACATTACCCATACTGAATTGCACTCTATAAAGATTTTTTAGTTGTGCTCAGTGAAAAAACAGTCATGTTTGTGAGAACCAGGCCTTACCGATTCTTTTCTTGCATTCTTGTTTGAAGCTTGCCGCATTCATTTCTAAGAACAAAATTATAAATTACAATCTATCAATATATTTCAAAAACTATCCGAGCTGAAAACACAAACTATGCTTCAACAAAAAAGAAAAATTTCAGTCTTTTGAACAATTGACTTAAGCTATAATTGATTTATTTTTTCATCAAACATGTTTGTATATTCAACTCCTATTTGCGCGTTCGACAACATCTTCGTGGCAAGAAAATGTTATTATATACTCGAGAGATAAAATGTAGTGCTTTAGATAGTGATAAAAGCGGACATAGCTGACCAACTTTGTTCAGTTTTTTTCAGAGTCGATTTGGTTATATCTGCCGACCAATCTGTTTGTATGCTTGTTGATTCCAGTGTTAAGCAGTTGCTTTCCCTATACTATCAGCTATGTTTGGCGGTCCATCAGCGAAAAAGGTAAGAAACGTAGTCCTTGACATCAGCAAAGCATTCGATAAAGTGTGGCATAAAAGTCTGCTTCAAAGGTTAGAAAAAATTGGTGTTGTAGGAAATTTACTGTCCTTGTTTGAAGATTACCTTCATAAGCGCAAACAAGGCGTAGTTATCGATGGCAATTCATCAAGCTAGGGCGCAATTTCTGCTGGCGTCCCTTAAGGATCAGTTCTAGCTACCCTCCTGTTACTGATCTATATTTAATGATACAGTAAATGGTGTAAATTCTAGTGTTAACTTTTTGCCAATGACACATCCTTTTCCTTCCATTTGATGAAGCAGCCCATGCAGCTATTGTTCTTAATCAAGATCTTGCCTCTTTGGACGACTGGTCCAAAGCGTGGCTAATTTCTTCAATGCCTTAAAACCGACACTATTTCCTTTTCATTTATTTGTCCCTTTTTATAATATGGCAGTGTGGTCTGGGACGGCTGTGCTCAGGTTGACGAAAAGATTTTAAATTTTACAATTGGCTGCGTCTCGCGTCGTTACAGATTAATGTTGTTCGAAAAATCTTTTCCCCATCTACTATCAAATTGTTGAAGTGCGAAGTTTACATATTTCTAGTCCATCGAAATGCTCGTTGAAATATCCCTAACTTATAAACGTAGGCAAGAGACATCGAGTCCCACTCGTTCCGGACATTAAATATCTATCTATTTTACATTCAAGACTACACAAGGAGAGCCAATTGAATGAACATCTTTTCCAAATAAGTGTTAAGAGTCAACAGCATGTTTCTGTGGTGCTGCTGCAGAAAGCGTATTGCATTACTTCCTTAATTGCCCTCGATATGTTATAACAGCAACAATCTTCATACGTCTGTTAATTCAGTTCACGCATCCTTCTATGTAAACACAATTTTGTTGGGTGATGTTCACAGCAGCTTCGAAGATAATATTCTTATATTTCTCTCTGTGCAAGAGTGTATACAAAAAAGTGAACGTTAAGGAGTTGAATAATTAACCCGATATATATATTAGTAACTTCCACAATCCCCTCTGTATGTTCTCCATTCTGGTGGAGTCCATCTCTCGTTGTTTTGCCCCTGCGTCACCACACCTAAAGTACTTCTTGCACTCAATGTGTGGCGGCAGCTGGTGTGCGTTATGTTTGTCATGCGCTTGTGTTTAATCTTGCAAGGATTCACGTAGGGCTCTGCCCTTCTTCCCAGTGTTTTCTTTTGTGGATAAAATATGCATAAACCAACTATTTACTGATGAGGAGGCGCTTTCCAGTTTCCACAAGACTGCAACAATATGACATGGATTAATTTTAGTCAAGCAATACTGTTCTATATAGAAAGATACTTATGTAAGGAAAGAAATACAAACATTCCTGTGAAGTTGATTTAACAAAAAAAATGAAACGAAATATCTGGTTTGTTATCATCATCATCACTATCATCATCATCATCGTCGTCGTCGTCGTCGTCATCATCATTTTGAGGCAGCTGGAACCATCTGTAGATTAAAGTTCAAAACGCCACTCCAGATCTTTTTGCCATGGTCACAATAAAAAGCTACATGCATGTGTGAATTAAAACAAACTAGGTGTGCATGTCCTTTTATCCTTTGCTATAGATTTGAAAACGATCATACCCGTCTAAAATTAGGTCATATATACAAAGTATATATTCTGTGCCTAAGAATCTCACCCTCATAAGAGTTCTTTTCAGTTTGTTTTCCGAAAGATAGCGTCTAGGTATCCAACTTTGCACACAAAAATATTTATTCGGGCCGTAACCATTGCTCAGAAAAGTTAGCCCCGTGGCCAAACGTATGGTGCGTTACCTGGTGGCGAGATGGTCATTTAGGAGGGCAAACAGGATACGATTTGCCCTCAACATACAACAAACACTTAACCAGTTTGAAAGAATTTGAATCAGCTGCCATTCGTAACTAAAGCTTAGTCCTGTTACCTTTTTTCATAGCTTTAATGAAAACAAAAAGGAAGACGTGTAAGTTGTCTCATACCTGATTGTTCTTTTATGCATCGGTACGGTCATATGCTCTGTTCTTGGACAATTGTGTGTAGCTTACTCGTTATTCATTGTTTGTCTGGGATCAGTATTTTTATTTTTTATTCATTCGTTTACTAACATAATTCGTCCATTTATTTCACCAAAATGACAGTCGATGCCTTGTACATCCTTTTTTTGTGATATGCAGGAACTGGCGTTATGGTCTCATTTTGCGCCATGCAATGTATACATACATGTATCTAAATATGAATACCTTGTTACACCAAAGTTTTAGTTTTCATCTTTTCAAGATTCTGTCTTTGACGGTAGGATTCAAATGTATAGAGCTCGGGCCTGTGTTAACATGCCGCTATGGCGATCCTTTTTCCCTGTGGAATTAAAATTACAACAATATGGCTGAAAGGCCTCCAAAGTACCATATCTAAAAGAAATTTACAATTTTATAGCATAAAAAGCATTCTTGTGCTCGTAATCTACTGTATGCGCCAGTCTCGAAGGTAACAAAATTTACATTGTATGACAATTGAAGCATTATCAGGTCATAAATGACGGTGTGCAGACAGCTGGTGGGCTGGTAAAATTCAGAATACTCTCCACTCAACAATTTTGCAGATAATTTCGACGAAGCTGTTGACCCAATCCAAAATTTGGCACTGAAAGAGTTAAACGGTGCTACACAAACCATGATATCAAAAAAGCCTTAAACATTGGCCTGAATTCTTGATACCCCCCCCCCAAAAAAATGATATCCTAAAAGTGCATTTCTACATGAAAAATCGTCACATTTTCAAGAGGGCTGCACATGTTTCAATTATTGGTCATTTTTGCATAAATCTGTTGCTGGAGAAAACACTGCAAGCCAGAGAGAAAGCAAACCTGGTGTAATACTGAATACAATTCGAAACATACAAGCAGGTGAACATTGAATCACACTACCAGCCGTCACCAACTTCCAGTTTTTGCCTCCCACCTGGGCTAAAAACTTGAACGATGTTGTTAGTGACACACACCGACCTTAACCCCCAACTCTGAAAAACTTTATCCTGCCATGAAACTTTAATTTGTTTTCTGTTATGCACAAGTATTAGTGTAATTTTCACTGAAGTATTAATGTCATTACCATGTAGGACTCCTTAAAGGATTTCATATGTTCTCCAAACTGATTGACAATGACGTGCTGTTCTCAGTGTGGTACACTGGCCATTTTATCAGTTTCCTTCTTTTGCCCATTTGTCTCACTACCCCATCTTTGTGACTATTGTGTCGTAAATTGCAGGCCCTGACCTTCAAATCTCTGCAATGTACATTAATGGAACTGTCACCTGAACTACTACTCTATGTCCTAGATAGCGGGAAATTGGTAGTAAAACTTGTAACAAAAGACACGTGCACCAGCTTTACCGTGACCACCTTCAAAAGGTGGTGGAACTGTCTGCAGTGCACTAGCTGTTTACAGAGTTGATTTACTTACAGTTGGTGGCCAAGACACATTCACCAAATGTTACCAACTTGCTGGAGAATAAAAAAAATGGATGTAAATGTTGTTTGGCACTGGCTTAGGGATATCGAATTGTGGCCTGGGCAATATAAACTTGAAACATTCTGAAAACAAAATTTGCCTAACGTATTTTATACAAGTAGAAGACATTTTGACTAAAACGAAAGAGAAGTTCCAGAAAAATTGAGGACCACAGTCTTCCCATCAGAAGGTCAATCACAGTATTCACCATTCC
Organism: Hermodice carunculata; assembly: GCA_964020975.1. Lineage (NCBI taxonomy): Eukaryota > Metazoa > Annelida > Polychaeta > Eunicida > Amphinomidae > Hermodice > Hermodice carunculata. Next base: position 81,284,986 of record OZ026624.1, read on the forward strand.
ATGCTGTTTAAACTGAACAGTAGTTCCCGGTTAGTTTGAAAAAAAATAGCATTCACTTCAAGGGATGTAGAAACCATGTATAATCAAGAGACACACCAGATATATACAGGGTTCATACAGCTTGGCAGTTTTCAAATTCAATGACTTTGAGACTTTGTATGACCTGTTTTTCAAAAACACCAGGGCTTTTATGGTATTATACTTGTTTCATGATTATTCATTTATTATTACATTTTGGACAAATGTTCTTGGTTAAAATATACTTTGTTAAAACATAACTGAGAAACAGCACAGTGTCTTATTGTTTGTTTGGTTGCGTTCATTAAAAATAATTTAATAGGATGGACAGGTCTCCTAATAGTCACCATTCATGACTACATGTCTGCATTTTTAGTTCTTAATGCAGCGCCAATTTTGGGTAAAATGGGGTGTTTATAGTTACCTGGGAAATACTAAATTGGAAGACAGGGCAAGTAAACTGGGCGATTGTCTCATTTTGTACTGTGGCAGCACACATTTGTTAAATTATCAACAATCAACTTTGGTCACCAATTAACTATTTCTAGTCTTTTGGAGACTTGACCCAAAAGTTCACATCTACAATTATCAAGCTGCTATAGAGATAAACCCAGCTCTGTCATAAACTACCCTCTAGTAAGGTTGGTGATATTTCTACTCACCTACATGTTGTAGCTATGACAGCAAATTGTACGAATCCTTGTTTCAAAGGCTGCAATTGTCCTGAAATAAGATTTATGCAGTGACCTGACAAATAGACAAAAGGAAATCCTTTCGTCATCAGCATTTCACAACGGGATACCCATAGCTTCCAAAAAAACCCTTCTCTCAACTTCAAGGCAAGGCACTGTTCCGTTGTTTCCATCCATCCATGCCAACTTGACCCAGCGTACTTTAACTCATTCCATACTATGATCACAGGCCTTGGTCAGTGGTTCTGGCACTGCCTGGAATGTCATGCTGCAGTTGCTCTTGCCTCAGCTTCAGCATCATTTGTCATGCAATGCCAGAACAACTGACTTAGGACTATAGGCATGTTGGTACTTGAACAAAAGCTCTTTCCATGAAGAATTTAGATATGTAATTGTTGTCTTAAATCTAGGTAAATACACGGAAAAATCAGGGACTGGGGCGGAATGGATTAAAGAGAATTGTCACAACTACCTGTATTACCTTGCAAACAAACAGATACATTGTAACTTGCTGGGTTACACTTTGACAAATGGATCCTCCTCGGTCTTTTGCATAGTAACTTCTGGCAGAACTTACCTTTGAAATGGTGATTATTCAGCTCAAAAATGCACACAAGAAAGGAAACTATAACGTTGGTACTGCATATTAGAGAAAGGTCCATGGGCTGAAATTTAAAATTCAAGGCCAGCACTATTCCCACAAAAAACCTGGATTTTTAAGGTTATCAAGAAAATATATGTAACTAATCCAAGCACTTTGAAGCATTTGAAAGGCTTGTCTTGCCTGTGAAGCCGCCTAGTGCCAATGTATTAGAGTCTGCTTCGCCAGCAAGGGCCTGTGCAAACCCTTCATACATTATCAAGTGATACACAAGCCATCATTTTCAAAAGATGCACAAAAAATTGTCCAAGTAAAGTGATACCACAAATCACATATCAACAAAATAATACACAAATAGTATGTATTTTCAAGTGACCCACAAAACCTCCATATTGAAATTTGTCGTTGTAATACAATGAATAGATGTACCTTTCACCAGCTGGGAACTAAAATGTACCAGCAAATTGTACAAGATTACGGAACAAGAAGAAAATTCTTTGAAATTGACCCTTGTGCAGGAATGGAAATCCATATTATATTCAAATTCACCGGACACTTTTGTGACAAAGATGTGTTTACATACCCTTTCTACTGATAGACCAATGGTATCTGTGAGCTCGAGCTTATTGAAAAATTTATGTGAATTTTTTTTTTGGGGGGGGGGGGGGCGGACTGGGTTTCACTGCATGCATCATGGTATTTTGTTTTACATAGTTTTACACGGCAGACACGTTTGCGTCCGTGTACTTCGGATCCTCAGCTAAAGTGCCTTCTTTAGAACTGTTTCACACGGTGCTTCTCTCCCCATTCCAAACCTTGCCTAAAAGGGCCCACACTGACCCAAATTTCAAATAAAATTTGGCGATTCGACCTAATTGCTATTGCATGATCAATGTGATAGCACGTCAGTCATTATATTAACTTTTTCCATCAACGTTTTTGTCAAACGGAAAGAGGCAAATGTGGTAATCAATAATCATGCTAATTCTGAGAATAAATTATATTACATGGACACACTGATCATAAAAATCAGTTATCAGAAAGTGAACTTGTGCATTTACCTTGTACCAGGAAGTAAAGGCAAGCGGATAAAGGCAGCTGTTTTGGCAATTAAAGCATTAAGTGAAAATAAAAAACAAATCAGCTGAGTATCACACTGCACACACACTGATTAACTTTTCGCTTCAAAGAATGTGGGACATCTGCCAGGGAACAGAATTGTGCAGACTGTATAAAATCTATGTTAATGGCAGTTTACACCTTATGTAACCTTTGACCTTGCTATCCCAACAACTAAGTGATGAATGCCTTGTGAAGAAAAAAATTGCTATGCTTCTTGACTCCCATTTGATCCATATATTTCTCATCATGAGTGATACACCATTTCAGCAATCTCTCTTAACAATGCTACCAGAAATGTGTCCAAAATGTGACGTTTAATGAAGGGGTCAATGCTTCTCTTGGGAAAGAAAATCTAATAAAAGTGAAACAGTGGCCTTTGTATACAGGATGACTAAAGGAGACTGAACAAAGAGAATCTTTACTGCCCTCAATAATTAACCAGTTTTACATGGGAACATGAGATACTCACTTCTCTTTTTCAAGTTTATCTACCACAATAGGGTTAGTTTGGCACCTAGAAAATACTTCAATAATTTTTAATAATTCTTGTTATGCCTCTGGTATTTCTTGCAATGACCATAGTGACCTTCACCACAACCTTTAAATGTCATGGGCACATTGTCTAAACACCGTGTATATACAAACACATTTTTCAGTCATGTTTCAGAAAACAGCCAGCCAGCCTGCTATCGTCCGTATACTGTATTCATTCCAATAGTAGCACACTGTGCTAATGCAAAGAAATCCTGGAGCACACATGGTTTTCGCGGTGTTGTGTAATTATGATATGTCTTAATTTACAATACCACAAGCAATTACACGTATTAAAGAATCCATATAGCATTAAATAACAACAATGAACCCTCTTCTTTCATCAGAAGCAGTCAATTTTTAGAATACAGTAGCTACAGGCCTTTACAGCAAACTGATTGGACTACTTATGCACCATGACTGCCAACACCTCAGCACCTGCTAAATCTTTCATTGCCATTTTCAACTAACACCACCCATATAAGAGCAGAGTCTTCTGCCCTTAGTAGCATAACTCCAGTTTGATACAAGGGATATACACCAAATTAGTTACTATCCAAACTTGCATGTACAACCTATCCAAGGTCATCACATGTAACTTACACAGCCACGACATTAACTCGAGTATCCATGTTTAGTCCAATTGCACACGAGCTTGCAGGTTGTAACATAGCAATATGACAGGAGACATAAGAGTAGGTCCACAAATGTACATGTCCAAACATTGTACAGCAAGATCCCAAAGACAACAGAAACAGACATGTACGTATTTCGTGAACTCATTGACCTATACTTCACATGGAAGAATCAGACTTTTTTCATGCACACAAGCCATCACTTTCCTTGGTTTTGGCTAAGAACTGTACGTTAAGTATCCAGGTGTACCACAGACAGTTGTTCTGTTGAATCATGTGATCGTGATAGGTCTTGTTTATAATCCTTGGTCAAAATGTAAATGAACCTCAGAAAGTTGTTAACATGGGGAATGCTTTCATTCTAAATCTCATTTATAATTCTGTAAACATGTGAATATAGCACAGAAAGTTAATATGGGGTATAACATCATGAAATGTCTCATTTACAATTGAATAAAACTTTGGTGTAATGTCTAGGAACGGTTTTCTTGTTTTTTTAAAGCAGAAGGAACGCTTTTTAAAAATTATTAAGAGGCACTGTTTCAATTTTACGCTTTGTGTAGTTCAACATTGAAAAAAATTACAAAGTATAAAAATATCTACAAATGTCAGATACCGTTCCTAGGCAGGAATGTATATTTTCAAGATTTTTCATTTCATCGAAGTGTGTTAAACCATTTACGAGCAATATCTTGACAAGCTCTGGGAAGTAAGAGAAAAGTTAGAATTGTGAGAAAATGCAATTAAAGTCTAATTGATTCTCTGGCAGTGGTAGACTGGCCATTGTGGAAAATGTACTCATTCTCTCTGATTGATACTTGTTGTGTGAGAAGTATGCTTGTAATACTATAATTTTTGAGGTGCTGTCATAAAAATTTATCTCTTAAATCTATGTTTAAAAAGGAATCTTTGAATTTTTCCAGGCAAGAGGACAAAGTTGTGGTTTCTTAATAGCTGGTTTCAGTCAGTAAAATAACAGATTAGGAGTGCCCATTGTTCTCTCTCTAGCCCAACAGTCCACTGTTCTCTCCCTAGCCCACTGGCCCTTTGTTTTCCCCAACTTATGGCAGCTTGATTACTTCCCATTGCCTAGTAGACCCACGTCTGACTGACAGCTCATTTATTTTCTGTTGTAAATACAAAACCATGTGGATGTTTGGCCCATAACCATTATTCATTTAGCTCCTAAATTCTCATAAAAATTGAGATTTTTCAAATCCAACATTCGGCAATATTACAGATTGTGACTTTAATTTTCCTATTCTGCAAACAAAAAAAAAAGAAAAAAAAACAATTCTTGATTTTCTAAAATTTATACTGCAAAGTAGCTTTACAGACAGCCCCTTAAGACCTCTATCTTGAGAGACCACCTGGCTTTTGTGACACATTTCTGAAGGCACAACAGCCTATATTCTTTGAAACTTTAAGAATTACTTAAGACCACTCTTATTATGTGATTATTTTTGCCTGGCAGAAGGGAAGGTCTTAAATAACAAGTACTCCTATGTTTATATTCCTCAGAATATTCAAGTTGGTTCGGTATGCTACAGAGGAGCCAGCCAGCTATCACAAACTTTGCCTCATAAAGTAAAAAAGCTTAATATGATTATGCCCTAAGACATGAACTTTTGGAGAGGCCACAATCCATATACTTTGGTCACATTAACCACAGGCTCATGGGCCTAGTGCTCTGCTGACATATAATCTGATGATCATCATTGAAAAATTCATTTCCTGAAATGCATTCCCTTCATGACCCTGAGAAATTATTCATGGTCATCGTTATGATGCAATATCAAACGTCCACATGAACCCACATGAGTGATACACTTGGTGTCATTCCCCTTATTCTTTAACACCTGTGATGCTTGTTCCATTTAATACCACCAGAGGCACCACCATGACTCCAAACTTTGATCATTGGCATAATGAATAATTGCAGTAAATTTACAAGTTCCATCCCATTTATAATCAAAATAATAAATTTATTGTACATTTCAAACCTATGATGCCAGGTCTACTTAATACTATCAGTGGCACCACCATGACTCCACATGTCATAGTCTTTTGCCTGTGTTTTATTCCTCTACTGGCATGTGCTGATTCTTGAGCACAAGTTCGGACATAATGAGCATAACAAAAAATCCTAGTATGTATTCACTCATGACCTTGACAAAGTAGGTCAAGTTCATCTTTATTAAGCAACATAAAACGTCTACATAAATGAATGATATACATTTGTGGTACATTTGGTGTCATCAGCCTTATTCTTTATCAAAATTATGAACTTAATGTGTTTTCAATACCTTTTGGTCCATAACTTCTGTAATACTGAATGTGGTGCCACGAACTTTTGGCACTTATCTGACTCTTTGATTTAAACGTATTTTATTTTGACAAAGTACACAATATAATACATATGAAAATTATATGCAATTGGGAAAGAGGGCGTGGCCCTATATAAATCCCTCTCGCAGAAGACGACGATCACAGGACACTACAGGACGTACAAGACGCACGGGAACAGAGAGAAGAGGACAAGCACGGACGAGACATACAGTGGGGCATAAGGTTGTATTGTACTGGTAGTATTAGGATGTCATTTTATCTGCAATTTGGACCGGGGATAAATTGATTGTACCGTATAGCAAAAACAAAACGAAAATAGAAAAATGTATTAGCCAACACCAGAGGGGTTGAAACGTTGAGTGGCGGAGATGAAGTCATGAACGGATGAAAATATTTCAATATTTTCAATAAAAGAACAGTTAGGGGACCCATAAAGAACTGTTTGTAATGTAAAGGGAGCATACTGTGATATAGCAGTATGTAGGTTAGACCGAGGAATTGTGTATTTAGAACAATGAAAAAAATAATGCCACGTATCTTCGTAAGGTGAGCCACATGAACATTTCGCAGTGTTCTTAACACCAATCTTGAAGAGATGTGAATTTAACTGACTGGCATCCAAACGGAAGCGTGTATGCTGAACAGCTAGGAATCTATTACCAAAGTTATACAATTCATCCAACTTTATAGGTCGGATCACCGGTTGAGTTATACTTGATTTAAACTTTTGAATAGAGTCAGAATTCCGTATTTCTAGAGGTAGTTGATTCCATAACCGAACAGTTGAAGGAAAGAAGGATTTGTCAAAAAGGTCGGTCCGAGCTCGGAAATGAGGAAGATCAAATTGCTGGCGTGTGGTATAATTACCTGTATCAGGAGAAGCGGTAGAAAGGATAGAGCATAGTGCGTCCGGTACAAGGTTATGGACCAATTTGTACATAAGAATCAATTTTGAAATTTCCCTGCGTTTGGATAAAGTTAACCATCCAGTTTCTTCATATATTTTAGCGGTGCTGGTCCCATGCATTGCTCCAGTGACAATACGAGCAGCATTTAATTGTATACATTCTAGTTTTTCTTCATCTTGGACCGTACAGCCACTCCATACTTGACTACCATATTCCAGAATAGGCCTTATGAAAGAAGTATAAATGGTTTCCAGTGTTTTCCTATCTAGAGTGAATTTCAAACTCTTCATGATATTGATTAATTTGGAGGATTTGTTTGATATATCAGTAATATGGTCAGACCATCTTAAATCAGAACGTATTGTCACTCCAAGATGTTTATGATGAGCCACATCTTGCAAAATATGACCCTGGAAAAGAATTGGGGGGTGAGAAGGTGGATTACTTTTTCTGGAAATAAGCATAGAATCAGTTTTCAAGGCATTGAATGTGACTAGCCAATCTTTGGACCACTGGTCAATTTTAGATAGGTCCATATTCATAGTTTGAGCCGCAGTGACAGGATTATCAATAGTTAGATAGAGTGAGGTATCATCAGCAAACATTTTAATGTTAGATCGAACAATGTCCACAATGTCATTGATGTAAATAAGAAACATCAAAGGTCCTAAAACTGAGCCTTGCGGAACGCCTGCACAGACTTTACCCCAACTAGACGACTGGCCTTGGATGACTACCCGTTGGTGACGGTTATGCAAATAGTCTGAAAACCATTCAAAAAGAGCTCCCATAAGACCAGCTTTCCTTAGCTTATGGAGCAGACCAGCATGCCAAACTTTATCGAATGCCTTACTGATGTCCAGAAAGATAACACGAACCTCTTTTTGCTGATCCACAGCTAGACATAATTCGTGGTACAGTAGTAGTAACTGATTAATGGTGCAATCTCCCGGCATAAAGCCAGATTGATGGGCAGATATAACAATATTGTCTCGAAAGAAATTGAAAACATACTTAAAAACTATTTTCTCAAATACTTTTCCGGTACAACTAAGTAATGACACCGGCCTATAATTGTTGCATAAATTATCAGGGCCTTTTTAATAAAGAGGAGAGACGTTTGCTTGTTTCCAAGCTGTAGGGAATTTCTTTGTCACCAGCGAAAGATTAAACAATTTTGTGAGTGATGGAGAAATAGCAGGTGCCACTTCCTTAAGAAGTTTTGCACTTATTCCATCGGGACCAGAAGCTTTGCTCGTTTCAAGACTTATGAGTGTTTCAAGAACTTCTGTTTCCGTTATGGTTATGGACTCAAGGGTAGACTCTGGATGATCAGTGATTTCAGGTAAAGATGCAGAGGAGAAATCAACTTTAGATTGTTCAAGAAAGAAAGCATTAAATATTTCGGCTTTTGACAAACTGTCTGGAATATTTTCACTATTGTGAAGAAGAGAAGGTATGGATTGTGACTGGTTTCTATTCATGAATTGTTTCACTGTGCGCCACCAACATTTACTCGATCGACTGGAACTATTTAAATCTGCGCGCAATTTATTATTATAATTTTCCTCAGCAAGTTTCAGTTGGTCTTGATAATGATTACGTATTTGGCAAAAGGCATTCCATAAAGCAGGTTCGAAATTTTGACTCTTTGCCTTGTCATATTGTCTTTTGACACGACGCTTGAGTGCCCGGAGACGGGAATTGTACCATGGTAAGTCGGATGGTCTAACTTCAATATCTTTATTGGGAATACAACGTGTAGCAGCTTCCATGAATAATTTAGACCAGGCATCACAACATACATCGATATTATTAAACACGAAACAAGAAGTCCAGTCGACCTCTGTAAGATAGGTATTAAAATGATTAAAGTCTGCTATGCTATAGTTCCATATACGACGTTTGAAACATGGATCTTTCTTTTTACGGAATAATAGATTAGCTGCCACAACGCAATGGTCACAATTTGATATCGAATGAAGCACGCGAATTTCACGTAGATAATTAGGAATATTTGAAATTATCTGATCCAAACAGGATGCTGAGCGTTCGGTTATACGGGTAGGTCCATGTACATGCAGAGTCAAGAAATTTGTTCGGGAAAATTGATCAAGTTTTAACCCAGACTGTGTCAGAAAATCAGCGTTTAAATCGCCAGTCAATATAATATTTTTGATACCTGTACTATTCGCTAAATCAAGACTTTCCTGAAGTTTATTCCAAAAGGAAACCATAGAATTTGGTGGTCTGTAAACTACGCCAAGTAAGAATTTGTTATTATGAAGTCTAATCTCGCTCCACAGGAGTTCTATATCAGGTAGCTCCAGATCATTTCGTCGAGATACATGTAGAGATTTGGAAACATAGAGAGCAACGCCGCCACCAACAGCATTCGGGCGGTCTCGTCGAATAATCTCATGGTAGCCAGGTAAAGTAAGATTGTCAGCAGGAGAATTGGGAGTAAGGAAAGTTTCTGAAAGGGTGATTATGTCAAATTCTGGTGCAAGATCTGTACGAATGCACCTCAACTTGTCTACAGACAAACTACGAATATTGGAATGACAGAAAGAAATGTCACATAAATGCTGTCCAGGGCCAGAGTTCAGGTGAACATCGCCAGCTAGAAGTATTAATAAAGGACTTAAGGCTATAATATTAATAATTCTAAGTTGGCGCCGGTAAAAAATAATGTAAAGAAGATAAAACAGAAGTATTTTCTTCTTCCTACCTGAAGAATTCAAATTCAAGATAATTGCTGCAAAAAATAAGTAAGAAAACACGTGGAAGCTGAGATTCACAATTGGAACAAATCGCGTTTGTAGCACAAGTTCAGTGTCACAAGTTGCAAAAATGTAAGAAAAAATTAAAGGGTCCCACATAGTATGATATAGATATTTGCACAACACCTTGGACGTATAACGAGCTAGTTCCAATATGACATTTAAACTGATAACCCATGTCAGCTCGAAACATAAGAGATATAAAAGCACAATATTTACTATGAGCATTAATCTGCAATATATAAACACGGTGAATACAGTAGAGGAAACATAAATGATGACACATTTTTCAACGTAGAACCAATGAACTAGACAAAACGTATACGTAATTACAGGAATATACACAAACACCGCTCCAGTGCTTAAACATGAAAAATACAAGTAACTGCTTGACATGAATTGTTTTGCAGTAGATGCGGCGGTGGACCACATTTTCCTCGTAGCTAGACACACTGGCCGGCGTACCACGTCAAAATGAGAGTAGACAAAGTTTGACATATTTGTGTTATCCCATACACAAATTTTAGACATACGTATAGCATATGGATAGGAAATATGCGTGTACATTGGACCACAAACATCTAATGCAGTTGTAAGCAGTGTGTAGTCCTCTAATATAATCATAAACTTTGAATTTAAGAAGACGTCCAATTCAAGCACAAGTATTTGTGTCCAAGCGGATTGAGCAAAAGAGTGTATGATTAGCAGATAAACAGCATAACATTTGTATTCCATTGTTTGGTCAAAAACCAAGCAGATCCACCCAAAGTACAAAAGCAGTAAAACCCAGGCTTGTGAAGAGAATACCCCAACACATAAAGATGACACATAAGACACAAAAACAGATCTTAAATAAGAACATAACCTAGAAGCGTATGAACTTCCAAACACGTATGACAAAAGATCAAGGCAATTCAGCATTTCTCAAGGAAATACTGAGCCGTGGCTACCCGAAGGTGTGCGTTGACATAAACTCATTTAACAACGAATAATTATTGTCTGGCTTAACATAAATAGTCCACATATTGATGGTAACAGAGCACAGATTGTTAAACTTGGATCATCAACAATTCAGGTCAAAGGATACATCCTCATAATAATCACATGTTAGGAGTGAACAAGTTAGGCTGAAGTATGAAACAAGTAAGTACATCAGCAAAAGCAACAAGACAAGAGAAAAAAAACCGTGTGTGACGTAAGCAACACGATAGTCAGCATGATTGAAATGTATATATACAAAGCATTGGTAACATACCGTCGCTCGAGGAGGTTCTAGTGTTTCAACATTAAGGGATGATTCTGGACAGATCAAAACAGTTGCTTGCGTAAAATAATGTTGCAGATGACCAATTATAAGATAATACAAATTTCACCAAACGGTTATCAATGTAAATGTGTAGCATGAAAATATGTAAAATAACTCCAGATAACAATATACTTTTACCTGTGATAACCTCCCAAGATGATGCTACGGAGGGATATAGTTTTCCATGCCAGTACTGCAAGACATGAAAGTAATTTGATGAGTAGATTGATAATGCGTCAATTTGTGATTCAAATTAGTCATTTGCGAAGAAAAGAGAAAGATAACAATTTGGCAAGCTGCCTCAAATATTACCTTTTGAACAGTTTGGCAAGCTGCATGAAATATTACCTTTTGGGTCATATATTATTGTTGAGATCAATGTTGACCTCTGTCACAACAACAAAAATATAAACAAGGCAAGACAATGCTTGTGACATAATAATAAACCACTATCATGTTTGGACGGATGTGGTGTCGCTGCTTTGTATTTTTACTTCGTATATGTTTGTTAGCACGAATATCCAAATATGGCGAAACCAAAAGAAAAAAAATTGTTAAGGGTAGAAAGGTAGGACTTAGTGAGACATGTAATAAGAAGTCACATGTTTAAATCAGTGGCGAGAAAAGTCAGTATGGATTCAGCTGGTAACAAGACTGTCAATGTCGTCAAAGGCGTTCACTTGAAGCTTTTTGCCTTGTTTTGTCTTGGCCCACACTTTACCCCGTATTAGCCAGGTACTGTCTATGGCACTGTGGCTTTTCAGCCGGTTGATTAGCTGTCGGTTGCGGTATGTGGCGTCCTCAAAGATAACAAATCCCGTTCCCTTCAGTTTTTTACGGACTTCGACCAGTGCATCAACATAGTCCCTGCGGTGGAATCTCACAAGAAGGGCCTGTTTACCATTGGTTTTGCCCCCCACGCGATGGGCACAATCAATTTCATTCACTGGGATAACAAGATCCACATTGTGTTGGAAAAAATCAGAGGCAAGTTGTTTGGCATTTTCTTTCACTGAGTCAGCAGGGGCATCAAGACCATATATACGCACGGCCCACCTTCTACCGTGTTGCTCCAGGTTGTTATTATCTGCACGTGCCTCTTTTAATTCACCCTTAAGTGTTTGTACTTCATTGCGTAAGGCATCCACTTGTTTGGTCAGGTCATCTATTTTACCTTTGACCCCGTCGTGTTTTTGTTCCAAACAAAAAACCCTTGATTCAATGTTATCGAATCTAGCATCAAAATGATCAATAATAGATTGTTTCTGATCTTCCAGTTTTCTTTCTAGTACTGATTCCATGGCAGCATGTATCATTTTGAGCAATGATCCCTTAGACATTTCGCCTATATCAGACTCACTATCATCATCTTTTGAGCGACTAGTTGCCCTGGTCTTTCTATCTTTTGATGGGAGTCCCATGGTGTTTAGTGCACAGTAAGCTAATTCGGCAGTTTCAGGTCTTCGATCTCCAATCAGAGTTCACAATAGAGCAGTATACCAATACTCCCTACCTGCTCAGTGGCGCTGGTCTTAGATACAGCTCATCGCACAGACATCAGCAGCAAAACGTACAATATCCAAGAAAATGAAGATTTTTTTCGAGAGCACGGCACAGTGATCTTACCCCGCCATGATCGGTCACGTGATATTCTGACTCTTTGCCTCATTGACATTCCAACCAATCGAACTTGAAATAGATTTTCATACATATGATAAGTCCTGAAAACTATATGGGGCAACAGTCAACACTTTCAAAGTCCCTGTGCTCACAACCCAAGAGTTTACAGATGTGTTTCAAATGGACGGACAGACATGAGCGATCGTATAAGCTCTGGGTGGCGCAACATGTCTTTAACATAACATGGCTTTGTACATGTAGTAATACAATATATCTGTATTGTTACATAAACACACACACACACACACACATATAAATGTATATATATATGTATATATATAGATAGATACATATGTCAATAATTATAGATGCCCCGACAATCTCAACTATATAACATTTTTAACTTTAAAGCCCTGGTGACTGTGAGAAAATAGGTCAAGGTCATTAATATAAAACGAAATTCTTCCATCATATCTACAATGTCTTTTGAAAAGATTTATCAAGCCTGGCTCAATTATTTCCTTATTGCAAACTCTGTCTGTTGCTTTACATTATACACTGACCTTGAGAAAATAGGTCAAGGTCAATATGATTTCACGAGAATTTGTGTCCTTGTGTTGCGCTTGTCTGGTATAAATTTGTTAAGTGTGGTCTTATTTGTTTTCAAGATATCGATTTTTTTTTCCACCTCATGGGCTTAGTTTCACATTTCAATCATTTATATATACATGTCTTTTCCATTATTTAGACTTTTATCACTCTAATGTATCTGCATGTACATCCCAAGTCTGTAACACAAGCACAATTCAACCATACATTTTTCACTTTGAATCCTTTGTGACCTTGAGAAAATGCATCAAGGTCACTCATATTAAACAACATTGTAGCCCTTTCCATTTATTACATTTTGGCTCACATTTCCTGTAGTAGCAAAGGTGGCGCCACTAGTATCAAACAAGTGTAGAGTTTTAGCTCAGTAACATTCCTACCAAGTTTAATGATCCATAAAAAATTAAACCCACTAGTGTCCACAATTTTTTCATATTTTGACCTATATCTTACGTTATATGTAGGTCATGACCTCATTTTCAAACTCGACCTAGATTTTGATACATATGATATGTCCTGAAAGTTATATGGGGCTCCTATCCAAACTTTTAAAGTGACCATACTCACAAACCAAAACTTTATTGACGGATGGAATGACAGATGGACATGAGCGACTGTATAAGCTCTGCAACCTTAGGTCATGTTATGATGCCCACCTTTTGAATATTAGCAGAACTCAACAAAGAATGACAACAATGATATAACTTTAACAACAACAATATATTAACAATCGAAATTAGTACAAAGTAGATGAACTTATCTCCACTGGTATTTCAACAGTCAAACAGTCTCAGGTAAATCCTAATCCCTGGTGAGATTACCCACAGGTACTGTCCCACAGTTCCAAGTCCTATGACAGTTGCCATATGATCTGGTACAAATCCCACTGAGGTACGGTTTGGGTCAAATGTATTACTGAAAGGTGTGGTGCTGATTCAATCCCACAGAGGTACGTTTTCCTTCCAATGTGGTACAATATACCAGCCCATTTAAAAACAATGTCCACACTCCACAGGTACAAAGTATAAATGGGTAGCACCAAATATGCAAGTCCACCCAACACACCGTCCACACTCCACAGGCACAATGTAAACAATGCCTCACAGTCCCAATGGCTTGATGACAACACACATCTTCTGTCAGATCCTTCAGAATTCTGTCCTTCTTCTAAGTCTGGAAAACAGCCGCTTTATATACAGACAGAGAAATATCACCACTCTTCCAGAGTTTATCAATCAGTCACACATCCCAGTGTATTGAGTGAGACCTGTCTCTGATCATTCTAGTTCACCTCCTATGAATGTAGGTCACCATTATAGCTTATTCCACATGTTTACCAACTACATGTGAGTCATCCACAAAACAGGGAAACTCAGTGGCTCTGCAGTGACCCTGCAAAGTATATTCATTGAACTCTATGACCTGACACACACTCAATTAATACAGTGACCTCTCCGAATGAAAACAAACAGCCATACACATTTTCATAACAGGTCAGCACAGTTAAAGTCACTAGAGCATGACCATTTGAATAAATCTGGTTGATTGATTTGGAGAAGAAAAAAATGGGAAATTTGATTGCAATCCCTATTGACTTACATACTAATGGACAGGAATGCATGCATTAACTGATAGATAAGAGAACTGAAAAATTCATTACAAATCAGGGCTTCTGAGCATCACCATCCAGTGAACAACTTTGTTTAACCTTCCCACAAGGCCCATTTCCACCATATTTCAGAAACACCTGAGTGTAGAAGACACATCATATATGGGTTCAAAAATACCATTTAGAGTGTAAACGTTAAGAGGAGTGTTTACTGGAGTAACTACCTTGGCACTATCAAAGTCCTACAGCAAAAATTTTCTTGCATTTTGGTGCAGATACCACAGTCGACATGAGCAAAACTATATGCCCTGCCTTCTTCAAAAGGACGCAATATAAATTAATAAAGAATAGAAAAATTTCAGTGCCACTGATCAAACAAGTTATGGTCCTTGAATACCAATAGAAAAAATGCACTTCCACTTGTCAAAGAAATTTTGGTGTTAGAGTATCCAGAAGTATTCCAATATAATTTTGAAGCATTTACCAACGCACTTTCATAGAAAAAAAGTTCAACTAAAATACGCAAGAGAACATAGAATGAAATTGTATTTGTGTCTTTTTGCCCAGAACCACTTCCTGGTAGTCATAGCCCTATTCTGTAGTCCGAACTCTTTACTCTCCATAAGCTAACCTGTCCATGTTTAACCACTATACATATGGAAGAACTATAGTCCATACTGCACACGTTCCTCTGTAAAATTTTGACATGGGTTGTATTAGCGCAAATAAATTAAAGGGTCTTCAGTAGGTAACTACTCAACATGTTTCGGAGCCTTTAACCCATATAATACATGTCTCTCTGAGGAGCGGCTCCTTGTCTAAGCTAAATATTCAGCAAAGACCACCCACATAATAATGAATAAATATGAACGTAGCAAATCATGAATTAGCTAAATAGGTGAAGTTTTGCTTGTAAATGCAGAGCTTCATTATGGAAGAAGAATACATGTCAAACAAGCCATAATTACTATATGTGTATTGTATAAGTCCAGATAAGAACAATTGGACTTACCCCTGAACCAATATGTAGCTTTTCTAGATGGACAGCTTATCCTAGTTAAACCACCCTCCAGTGTTTAACTGAAGTGGAAACAAACTGGGTACATCCTGCACCAGAAATGTAAAACAAACTCGATGATGACACCTACTCCTCAAACAATTAAGCTCTATTTCACTGCCAACCCTGTGTCAATGTATCAACATAATGTGTAAGGTTTTTGACATTTGAAAAAATACTGTTAATTTTAGGGCAAGTTAGGTAAGAATAAAAGTCATCTGTATTTAAGTCAAGAGAATGCAATGAAAATATTACCCAGATATCAAGTACAATTAGGCAAGCTTGTAACTGTCGAAGACCGCTGCTTGCTACTGGTAGCTGCTGGGGGTTTAACGTAACAGAAAACAGGCTAGCCTAATATGTCTGACAGGTGAACATTAAAACAGAATGATGCCAAAAGATGCAATTAAGTAACAGAACAGGCAAGTCTAAAATCTCTAAAATTATTGAAACCAAACTTTTTAACCATCTCGGGATATTTACAGCAAAATTTGTAGAAATATTTGATAAAAAAACATATTTGCTTACTCTTGATTTCAATTTATTGTTAATAAATTTGGTTCCAGATGCAAAGTCCTGAAATTTAGAACAAATACGACCAAATATCAAAATCTGTGACATAAACTTATTATATCCAATAGTATCAGAAATATTACTGTCCGGGAAAGGATAATTAACTGCTTCAAAGTGAAACTCATCTATTTCGTGATACACTTTTATACAAAATCTGTCATTAGTGACCTGAATATCCAAGTCCAAAAACACATCTCTGAAACCATCGGAATTGTTACCCTTCAAAGGGATATTTTTTGGTTAATTTCTGTAGCAATTTCACTGAAATTTTGTACATTAACACAAGCAATGTCATCAATACATATTGCGTTGTTTTATAATTTTGTTGCCATTTGAAAGTCCTTTTTCTTCAATTTATCCATGTACTTAAATTCAAACCAGGGTAACTATAAATCTGCCAGCAAAGGGTAGCAGTTGCTACCCATTGGAATGCCTTTTATTTGTTGAAAAACCGATGGTCCACATTGAACAAAAGTATTATCCAAAAGAAATTTATAGCATCTATCAAAGTTTCAACAGTGTAAGATTTAACATTACTTTCAGAATATTTATCGTGTGACCAATATGCTTTCTTTGTATATGAATTAATATTTAAGCATGGTTTGCCATTATGTTTAAACAATTTTCACAATAATTCTGAAAGTGAACCTTTGACTTCATCCATGGGTAGATGTGTGTACAGTGTAGGAAAATCAAAACATTTTTTTTTTTTTTTTTTTTTTTTTTTTTTTTTTTTTTTTTTTTTTTTGCTTTTACATCTTTGATTTTAGATACAAACTTGGAAGCATTGATATTACTCCAAAAACAATTTATTTTACAGTTTCTAGAAATTGCATTACAGTATTTACGAAAATGATTCATAATTGCAGTCAGACACAATGTTACTTCGTTTGATAATTGTTTTGTTGTACATTTTGCAGCACCGGCTATGAATCTAGACTTAAAATGGTTTTTATGTGATTTGGGCATCCAGAAGAAAAGTGGAATAGAGGAGTCCTCTTCAGAACTTTTGATATTAACATTCTTTTTCATCTCATCTTTATATGCATATATCAAATTACCAATGGATTGTTTGTGTAATTTATATACGTCATTTCCTCTTATGTCTGAAATATTGTTAATACCAAGCTCCTTTTTCAAAACATCCAGATAATATTTTTTGCAGATAATCCCAAACTTTTTACCTGCCTTATCTATGTAAGTGACTACAAATCTTTCCTGTAGTTCTTTGACTGCTTTTGAAACTGCAGGCTGTTTTAGATTAACTGTATGGAAATTCTTAGAGTGGGATTTGTGACGAAAAAATCTATCTCTTCACCCTCTTTTCAAGTTTGATAACCATCCTTCAAATTTCTGAAATTCCGTTTTTTTTTCTTCGCCCATTTCATACAGTAGGAATCAAATGCATCACATGTATACTGAAAAATACTGTCAATGCGCAACTTGGGACATATCCGAAATTGTGTCCCTTCTTTCATAATTTCTTTTAAACTTGAATTTTGTATAATATCCAAATTAACCAAATTAGAATATTTACTGTTAGACACACAGTAACAATTTTGATTTGTTGCGATAGCCTGAAGAGTAATTGAAGCCAGAAATTTCTTGTAATTCATGATACTTTGTCCAATATTGTTGCCATATTTATATGAAATGATGGGGGAATCTTTTATGCACTCCTTGGGAATCATGTTAGGAACAAATTTCAATTTGAAAAGGGACTGAATGTTTAGTGAATCAATGATTTGTGTTTGAAAGGAATACTGCAAAACATTTGATCTAATTTTTTATTAGAATCTGGTTACGGAATAGTTACTGTGTAAGCGTACACAATTTCACAAAAATGTTGCGGAAATGAGTGTTCTGAATCAATAAGACCAAAATATTCATTGATTCTTGTTATGCCCCTAAATGATAGTGCCTTAAGAGCTGTATGTAACTGATCAATGCCATCGGTGAAAGCATGTAGTAAATTTTGGACAAGGTCCTTTGTATGCACATTCTTACATTTCCTGTTTTTCCGTGATTTCCTTTGTCCGTGACTTCTTCTTCTTCTTTCAATACCAGCCTGATTATTATGAAAAAGTGTGTGACTGCTGTCAATATCAATTTCAATACAACCTGACCGTTTGACAAACTTGACAGAGACACACCCGAGGTGCATGCCCATCAATTTTGGAGTGGATCGGGCCAATGGTTTTGGAAAATAAGCAGGCTAACATGTTTCCTTATTGATCATTCTATAATTTCACAAATTAAAAATCGGTCAAAGTAATCCCGCCTAATGTACACTTTGAATCAGATTGAGCCAGTCTCTATACCGGTATAGTTTGAAGAGTTCCAGCTTGTGGTCTCAAAGAAGTAAAAAATTGGGGAAAAAAAATAATTTAGGAACGAAATTGCAGCACCACTTGTAAAACCAATTAAGATCTGGGTGCGAAAAAGTCTAAACAACAGGTATCTACAAAAACTTTTAAACAAGGTACTAACTTTTATTTGAACAGTTTTTTACTGCTTTCAGAGAAAAGGAGTGCATTGTGTTAAGCAACTGTTGCTGTATGTCTAGCTTGTCATGCTCGTATAATGTATTAACACTCAGAGAAATACGCTCAATCATAGTTTATAGCAACAGGGACATGTGTTGTGAAATCTTTTCTAGTAAACATATGTGTGCAAAGAAATACCAAATTTCAGACGTGAAGTCATTTTCCATTTTGACAAAGTATTTTTCAAGTACCGGCAACACATTTTTCCTTATTACTAAAACTTATAAACAAATTTTAAAAGACAAAGAAAATCAAACTGTACATTCGGATGTTTGCCCCGTATATTTTAAAAACGTTAGTTTCGTATTGACCCAGTCATAGCGGGCAATGTTTTAAATGAAACATACCGGTCAGCGTAAAACGAGAGCACATGGTCTTTTCTACATGACCAAAAGTCTTTTACACTGATTCATCCGCATAAAATATGTATTTACCGTAAGTGGAGGTTTGTTTTGAAAATATTTTCATTCTAATGGGGTGTTTATATTCATTCACTAGATAAAGACCATAGCTATACATTATCTGTCATATAAATACTTGGCGATGTCCATATTTTCATTGTCATGTGATTGAGTAGTCGATTTCACTATTTAGTCTTTTGTGATAGAAAAAACTGATAAATTGGTTTAGGGTTTTTAATCCTATCAATAAAATAGAAATGACGCCATCAAACAAAAGCGTATAGAGATTTTTAAACATGCATTTGGTATGTTAAATTACTTCCTTGTGATATAGCTGAGTTTTCATTTAAGGTATCACCTTTTCTGTGCCATCATTTGGAAATTACATTGGCAAGTAAAGTAATCAGATACACCCACATGGTTATATTCCCATAAAGTAATATATTAGTAAGGGTACACATGCTTCATACTTTGCACAGAATATCACGATAACTGCATCTTGAAGCCCTTTTAGATGTAATGCTTAACGTATAATGATCATTTTCAATGGTAGGTTTCAAAATGCGACAATTAGAGGGACGATAGCTTCCAATATGCCCTCCCAACATGAACTTTACAGTCTGTAACATATAATGCATTCTAGTACTTGTAATCCTCAGTACGCACTGGTCACTGCATATTGCTTATTTTACGATAACAAAAGAGTTATCTAACTATAAGTCACGGTCTATAAACTGTAAATGACTCCTCGAAAGATGATAAACTGCACAAATGTGGATCTTTAAATTGAAATTCATTTTCCTGAAACAACAAACGAAAACAGCTGCCGAGATTAAGTTTAATTACAATTCATAAAACTTATTTTCTCGGTGATAGCAAAAGGCAAGAAAAGTGGTTGCTGCTTCAAGCACCTTGTTCAATCTTTAGAATTAAAGTTCATTACTCACACTGGTTGGCACGAGCTGTTAATTTCATTTTGGGTGTCTTTTGTCTTTTACGTTGTCTTTATCCATAACTTCTCAAAAAAGTATGACAGGAATATATATATATATATATATATATATATATATATATATATATATATATATATATATATATATATATATATACATATATATATATATATATATATATATATATATATATATATATATATATATATATATATATATATATATATATATATATATGCGTGTGTGTGTGTGTGTGTGTGTGTGTGTGTGTGTGTGTAGACCCAGGGATGTGCAGCCCCTTTAGTAACATTCTCTTGTGTTCTTTTCAAAAAAAAATGTTTTGAGATTAAAGACGTTCGGTACAGCGCGATATGCGCAACCATTTATGGTCCAATGCCTCTGCACAGTCAGAGCTGGTATTTGTCGATACCTGCACTAGCTGCTGTTCGCTTTTCCTATTTTCACAGTTCCGTTTGAGAAAAATGGATTGTTTACGAAGAGTGAAAAGGAAAAAGAATGGGCGGTTGGTTAACAAATGCCAAAACAAAGGACTAAATGCTTTAAAACAAGGCAGAATAAGTCGAAACACGGCAGTGGTACACCAAAACGCATGTACACAATCAGCGAACGCTGACCAAGCCACCGTCGAAAGTGCCACGCCCACCCCACCCCCCACCCCCCACCCCCACCCCCAAATGCCACATGCACATGTAAACAGTGACAGTTATAACTGGGACGAAGGTCGTAGAATAGTGGAAGTAAGTTTACTAGCCGATAATCTTGTATGCAAGGAATGTAAAAAAAATCATTGTCCCTAAAAAATCCAAATTCCTAAAAACGATATGGCTTGGCCAGTGTACTTTACATTTCTTGTGAATGTGGTACGATAAACGCTGTCCTGACTGGGGGGGGGGGGGCCACAGTAATACCCCAGCGTCAAAAGGTTGCACAGGCATATTTGGTAATGTGCTGCCTGTGTTACCATTCGACAATGTATAAAGGCAACTATAATTTTGATATTCTTATTTTTACCTCTTTTTCCACATTGCTGTATTGCACTATGGAGAGAATCCTAAAATGTTTGCCTCTTCTCAGTAAAACTATGAAAGTATATATTATGACTGGAATATAAAATTAACAACGTACTGCCGTTTACTTAACCTACATACATGTATATTGATATGGTATCGAAGTTAGACAATGAATGGATACCGATACAAGTCAACTTAGAACAAATTAAGTCAACATACATGAATTCTTTGTACAATTGCGGAAAAAATAGCACCGTATGATATCTTTTTTTGTTAATGAATGAAATCAGTGCATATTTTGGAAACTCCCTACAATTTTTCAGGGATTTACAAATATTTTTCTATTTCAAACTTTAGCAATAATGTGAGCACTTACACATTTTTGCAAGACGAGATGAATTTAAAGTCACATTCCAGCATGTTTTGTCTACATATTTGTTATTAAAAGGCTTGATATACATTGCATACACTCATACTGAGTTATTTTATGCATATTTTTGCATCCTTAATTTATTGTTTTGCTTTTACCCACGCATATATTGGTTTGCTATCAAATTTCTGTAGTCCTTACATGTAGCGCCACCTAGCGACAAAAGTAGCACCGTGACATGCCAAATTTTTTGCTTGCATTTTGTTTCAAATGCCAATATCTTGGTTCACTCCAAAAACCAGAGATTTTATAAATTCTTGTGACCTGTGTACCGTACGTCTTTAAATACATGAAACAGGACTCACAGTCTTCTACCTCCATATTTATTGTTTTTTACAATTTTTTTCTTGCATAACTTGATAAGGTTTGGGATGGGTTCCCCCCTCACAAGTCACCAGGTTGCTCTTTAGGTTTGCACGTTACACTGTCACAATAATCTTGCATATTTCATGTTGCAGGCCACTTACGTTTCGTCTCTGCTAGAATCACTTTTATATCAATTTCTAAAAAGCGTTCACTATGAATACATATATCTATGTACATTGTATATGCATAATAATATGATACATAAATACTTCGTTTCTTTAAACTTAACATTTACTGTCTGACAATGCATTAACTGTATATATATGTTATGATAATAAAAAAAAAGCATTATATAAGCCTCAGAGATCAGTAATGTTTTTTACGTGCCTTTGAGTACTTTAAATGATCTAAGCATACTTTCTTTTCAAAACAGTAGTCACATATGTGCCCCGGTCACTACATCCTTTATACGACTGTAGATTAAGTGCGGAAACTAATATTTATTGCATGCTGCAAACACCTATTTTATTTTCTCTCTCAATATGTATTAGTATCGCATGTCAATTGTGTTATCCCAAATAATAGTCCTTCCGTAATATAACTGTGTAGGAAATACAAGGGTATTTATTTTCACAATAATATACAGTCATATAATATCAGAAATACTGAACCTCAAGCCTTTATATATGGTCGATGTGTAAACAAACGAGTAATGTGAATATATGGCCATAGCGGATCCTCTGCTTCTGAGACACCCTGATGAGTGGCTAACCACCCTAGAAAGGCAGCATCTCTATGCATTGAGGGTCATTATGTTTCCTAGCGGTGTCCTAATGTGGGGCACAGAGACAGACAGAGAGACACACACAGACAGACAGACAGAGACAGAGACAGAGAGGGAGAGAGAGGGAGGAAGAGAGAGAGAGAGATGCATCGAGGGTCATTAAGTTTCCTAGCGGTGTCCTCATGTGGGACACAGAGACAGAGAGAGACACACACACAGACAGACAGACAGACAGAGACAGAGAGAGAGACACACAGACAGACAGACAGACAGAGAGGGAGAAATAGGCAGGAAGAGAGAGACAGAGAGAGACAGAGGCAGAGAGAGAGAGAGATGCATTGAGGGTCATTAAGTTTCCCAGCGGTGTCCTAATGTGGGACACAGATACAGAGAGAGACACACACAGACAGACAGACAGAGACAGAGAGAGAGACAGACAGACAGAGAGGGAGAGAGAGAGAGAGGAAGAGAGAGAGAGACAGAGGCAGAGAGAGAGAGAGAGAGAGAGATGCATCGAGGGTCAGTAAGTTTCCCAGCGGTGTCATAATGTGGGACACAGAGACAAAGAGACACACACACACAGACAGACAGAGACAGAGAGAGAGAGAGACAGACAGACAGAGAGGGAGAGAGAGGGAGGAAGAGAGAGAGAGAGACAGAGGCAGAGAGAGAGAGAGACAGAGGCAGAGAGAGAGAGAGAGAGATGCATTGAGGGTCAGTAAGTTTCCTAGCGGTGTCCTTATGTGGGACACAGAGACAGAGAGACACACACACAGACAGACAGACAGAGACAGAGAGAGACAGACAGACAGAGAGGGAGAGAGAGGGAGGAAGAGAGTGAGAGACAGAGGCAGAGAGAGAGAGAGAGGGAGAGAGAGAGAGAGAGAGAAAGAGAGAGACAGAGATGCATTGAAGGTCAGTAAGTTTTACTAGCGGTGTCCTAATGTGGAACACAGAGACAGAGAGACACACACACAGACAGACAGACAGAGACAGAGAGAGAGACAGACAGACAGAGAGGGAGAGAGAGGGAGGAAGAGAGACAGAGAGAGAGAGAGAGAGAGCCGGAGAGAGAGAGAGAGAGAGATGCATCGAGGGTCAGTAAGTTTCCTAGCGGTGTCCTAATGTGGGACACAGAGACAGAGAGACACACATACAGACAGACAGAGACAGAGACAGACAGACAGACAGACAGAGAGGGAGAGAGAGGGAGGAAGAGAGAAACAGAGGGAGAGAGGGAGAGAGACAGAGGCAGAGAGAGAGAGAGAGATAGAGCACCTTTCTTACATGCAAGGTCCAAGGCTGTAATTCTAGTCTACTTTAGGGATGACCTTGTAAAATGGGGTTCAGCATTTGAATAATTTCAAGAAATATCGGGTAAGTTCAAGATGAACAAATGCTGTTCCTTATAGGCTAGCGGCAAATGCTTCAAAAGTGCCCTAAAAATAGGTGCAACCCCAACCAAAGGTATAACAAAACACAACCTATATCAAAATGTGCGCAAATGTCTCCTCTTTACAGAAAAATAGGTTGTGGAGTCTGAAAAGCGTTTTTTGGTATGTTTACACGCCCGTTTCTATGGCAACCTCTATTTTTTGTGGAAAATGACTACTTTTCACTAATTTTTTAATATCTGCCCAAGTTTTGAAGATAAGCACTCAAAATTTCATCAGAAGGTGGCACTAACCTTATTCTTTCAACGGGCGTGAAGCTTTAAAAAAATTATTTGATTAACATCATTATTATTGTAATTATATGCAAAATTTTGTCATCTATTTTGCAATGTAAATACCTCTATTTGTTGATGTTGTTTGCTGCAGTTGCCAAATCACCAAAAATGGGGGTAAATGTTAAATTATGAAGGTAATATATTTCCAGGGATGTACTGATACCAAATTTACTGGAGTATATGAAGTGGACACCATTACATGTATGCAAATTAGGCTACAAATGTTGGGGGTTTGAAGCCATTCTAGAGATGTATATCACACATTATGTGCTGTACCAATGCAAAAAGTTACAGTTCCTTGAAAGGTGCTCCAAAGCATATAGAACATAGAATCCCAATCGTCTTATCAACATGTTTCGTTCACAGCTTCACTGAAATTTTATGGGTCCGCCACGGGGGGGGGGGGGGGGGGGCATTATGTTTATGGGTTGTCTGGTCTGGCTAGCTTGTGCAAAAGTGCTTTCTCCAGAACGCATTGTTGGAATTTGAGCAAATTTAGCATATATATTACCGAAAAAAAATATGAAGTGAAGACAATTTAGAAACCCTATAATTAAATTTATGCAAATGAAGTCATCTTCAAATTAGGATTTTATAATTTATGTGTTGTGTTGTAGAGGCACCAGAAAGCACAAATCTGGGCACATTTCTTTGACTTCCAGAGTCCATGTCGGATTCTAACTCTGCTATATGATTGTCTCACTATCAGTGTAATTGAGAATGACTATGCATATTGTCAAAATGTGGTGCATGATTGATAATATACACATGGTGAACTGGATTATTTTCTAAAATGAAGCTTCGACTTGGTAAGAACACCCACGTTTCAATGTATTTGCAGGTTAGATAATTTTGTACCGTGAACCTAAAATAATGAACCTGGCACCGCCATCCAAGAAGCCACCCCCAACCAAGCTAAACCCCAATACCTGTGTTTTATGTAGCAAAGCTCTCAACACAGGAAAAGGGACTGATTACAAAACTGCTTTGAACAGGCTATGATATACGCTTGCCTCCATCACAGACCGATCAGCTGCTAAACTACCGCCTACTGGGGATGCATTTGAGCAACATGTGAAAAGGGCACAATACCAATGTGCCAACTGGTGCCACAATGGCATTGATCAATTACATACACCTCTTAAAGCACTATAATTTCGAGACATAACAAAAATTAATTAATATTTTGGTTCTGCCTGATTCAGAACAAACATTTCCGCAAAATTTTGTGAAATTGTGCACGCCTACACAACAACTATTTGGAAACCAGATTCTAATAAGAAAAAATTAGATCAAATGTTTTGCAGCATTTCTTTCAAACACAAAATTATTGATTCACTAAACATTCGGTCCCTTTTCAAATTGAAATTTGTTCGTAACATGATTCCCAAGGAGTGCAAAATAAAAGAACCCCCCCCCCCCCATCATTTCCTATGAATATGGCAACAATATTGAACAAAGTATCATGAATTACAAATAATTTCTGGCTTCAATTACTCTTGAAGATATCGCAGCGAATCAAAATTGTGACTGTATGTCTAACAGTAAATATTCTGATTTTGCTGATGCATACCACAAACATGTATTTACAGGTAATTTGGATATCATACAAAATTCAAGTTTAAAAGAAATTATAAAAAAAGGTCCAAAATTTCGGATATGTCCCAAGTTGAACATTGACAGTATTTTTAGGATACATGTGATGCATTTGATTCCTACTGTATGAAATGGGCAAAGAAAGAAAAAAATAGAATTTCAGAAATTTAAAGGATGGTTATCAAACTTAGAAAAGTCTCTAGAAAAAGAATTTATTATTGCAAATCCCACATTCAGAATTTCAATACGGTTAATCTAAAACAACCTGAAGTTTCAAAAGCAGTCAAAGAACTACAAGAAAGTTTTGTAGTCACTAACATAGATAAGGCAGGGAACTATCTTGGGATTATCTGCAAAAAATATCATCTGGATGTTTTGAAAAAAGTTCGTGGTATAAACAATATTTCAGACATAAGAGTAAATGATGTATATAAATTACACAAACAATCCATTGGTAATTTGATAGCTACACATAAAGATGAGATGAAAAGGAATTTTAATATCAAAATTTCTGAAGAGGACTCCTGTATTCCACTTTTGTTTTGGATACCCAAATTACATAAAAACCCTTTTAAATCTAGATTCACAGCCGGTGCTGCCAAATGTACAAGAAAACAATTTTCAAAAGAAGGAACATTGTGTTTGACTGCAATTAGGAATCATTTTCGTATATACTGTAATGCAATTTCTAGAAGCAGTGAATTAAATTGTTTTTGGAGTATTAGCAATTCTTCCGAGTTTGTATCTAAAATCAAAGATATAAAAGCAAAAATTATCAAATGTTTTGATTTTTCTACACTGCACACAAATCTACCCATAGATGAAGTCAAAAGTTCACTTTCAGAATTAATAAGCAAAATGTTTACCCATAATGGTAAACCATACATTAATATTAATTCATATACAAAGAAAGCATAACACAACAAATATTCAAAAAGTAACATTAAATCGTACACTGTTACAACTTTGATAGATGCTATAAAATAACTTTTGGATAATACTTTTGTTCAATGCGGATCATTGGGTTTTCAACAAATAAAAGGCATTGCAATGGGCAGCAACTGCTCCCCTTTACTAGCAGATTTGTATTTAACCTGGCTTGAATTTAAGTATATGGATAAACTGATGAAAAGGGACTTTCAAATGGCTACAAAATTATCAAACAACGGAAGATATATTGATGACATTGCTTGTGTAAATGTACAAAATTTCAGTAAAATTGCAAACGAAATTTACCCAAAAGATATCTCTTTGGAGGGTAACAATTCAGATGGTTTCAGAGATGTGTTTTTGGACTTGGATATTCAGGTCACTAATGCCAGGTTTTGTATTAAAGTCTATCACAAAATAGACGAGTTTAACTTTGAAATAGTTAATTATCCTTTCCCATACATTATTATTTCGGATACTATTGGATATAATACGTTTTTTTCACAGACTTTGAGATTTTGTCGTATTTGTTCTTAATTTCAGGACTTTGCATCTTGAACCAAATTTTTATGTACAATAGACTTGAGTCACGAGGATTCAAAGATGTACTTTTGATCAAATATTTCTACAAATTTTGCTGTAAATATCCCGAGATGGTGAGAAAGATTGGCTTCAATAATTTTAGAGATTTTAGGCTTCCCTTTTTTTCGACTTAGTTTTATCTTTTGGCATCATTCTGTTTTAATATCCACCTTTCAGACATTTTAGGCTAGCTTGTTGTCTCTTAGGTTAAAATCCCCAGGTGCTATCGGTAGCAAGTAGCGGCCTACGACAGATACAAGCTTGTCTAATTGTACTTGATATCAGGTTAATATTTTCATTGCATTCTCTTGACTGAAATACAAATGACTATCGGTAGCAAGCAGCGGCCTACGACAGTAACATGTTTGCTTAATTGTACTTAAAATCCTGTTAAGAAAAATTGTTTTGATAACATGTTTTTGGCGTAAATGCTAACGAATTTCATTCTTTTCTGACATGCCTAAATGCACATTTACTTAATATTAAAAATATTCAAAAGTGACAGTATTTTTTCAAATATCACATATCTGACACATTACGTTGATACATTGACTCAGGGTTGGCAATGAAGTAGAGCTTAATTGTTTGAGGAGTAGGTGTCATCATGTAGTTTGTTTTACATTTCTGGTGCAGGATGTACATTGTTGCAGTCATTGTTAGTATTTCATTTGGTTTATACAGGTGGTTTAGCTGCAACTGTTTATTTTACAATCACTGGGACTGAATATAATGCCCCAGCTTGTTTCCACGTCAGTTAAACACTGGCGGATGGTTTAAGTAGAATAAGCTGTCCAGCTAGAAAGGGTACATATTGGTTCAGGGATAAGTCAAATTGTTCTTAACTGAACCTGTACTACACAAATTTGGTAACTGTAGTTTGCTTGCCAGGTATTCTTCTTTCATAATGAAGGTCTGAATTTATAAGCAAAACTTCACGTATTCAGCTATTTCATCATTTGCCACGTTCATATTTATTCAATATTATGTGGGTTGTCTTTGCTGAATATTTAGCTTAGACAAGGAGCCGCTACTCAGAGAGACATGTACGGGTGGAAGGCTCCGAAACATGTTGAGTAGTTACCCGCCGAAGACCCTTTAATTTATTTCGGCTAATACAGCCTATGTCAAAATTTTACAGAGGAACGTGTGCAATTTGGACAATAGTACGTCTATATGTATATAGGTGAGACAGGGACAGGTTAGCTTATGGAGAGTAAAGAGTTCGGACTGCGGAATAGGGTAATGACTACTAGGAAGTGGTTTTGGACAAAAAGACACAAATACAACAGTCACATTCCTAACCCTAAAGTGTGGGATCCCAATGGTAACAGCTGGGAAATGTCTAATGATGGCAACCTCAAGCCTTTGATGTATACCAATGAGCTAGCCCCACTGGAAGTCCGCAACCTGATTCATATGTAGTGCACCGGTATTGAGTGTATTGTCGCAAGAAAGTGCCATTGCCTCCAGACAGGACTTAAATGTACAGAATTATGTGCATGCTTTGGCCATGAGTGTGCAAATGACACTTTTGACACTCAAACAGACAGTGATGATGAGGAAGATGAATCTTGGCGTAGAATCTCCAAACTGTGACCATCATTGATCAGCATCCTGCATTTGGTGTGTACATGTATTTATACTGTTTTCCTTTACTAAAAGACATCTTGAATTATAGTTTGATGCCAGAGATACATTAGTTATGTTGCGGGACTCCATGGGATGGTTCACTGGAAATTACGTGTAGGTGTGAATACATGGTACAAAGTACTATCTTACTTTATCAATTGTGTTGGCAATTGTTATGACGGTTCCCGAAACGAAGATGACATATGATAGACATATTAGCATATTAATTAATATGCATATGGTATACTCATATAAACATGATAAATAAAACTTGTATGAGTACTGTTCCTAATCATTTTGCCTTTTTTAAATGAACGAAACTATATCTTAGTAAATATAATATGTTATCCGTTGCACAATACTTAATTTCGATGTAAATTTCATATATTTGCATAAATTAACATATGATAATTAGGCACTTTGAACAAACGCTGCATTTGGTGACTATATTCGAGCAATTGAGCACATTTTGGTATTTATTTAGCCTTTCTACAAGGAGTATCACCAAAGGTATTATTTTTAAGGACAAATTTTAGTTGTCTCAGAAATGGCATAGGTTGTCATGGAAACGGGCAGAAATCTATATGATAAAACGCTTTTCAGATTCCACAACCTATTTTTTCATGAAGAGGACATATATACCTATAAGAAAATATAGGTTGCAACTTGTTATACCACGGGTTGGGGTATGACCCCCGAAGGGCCCTCTATGCCGCAGGTCTATTACATAACTTCCAGTAATGTATATCAGTACGTAAGTAGCTGTGTAAATACTTTACTTGATCATGACATGCCATCATAATCCAAAACAACACTTCTTAATGTTCTATGTTCCTGTTTAATCAATTTAATGTGAATCAGACAAAAGTATTGTTAATCGTTTAAATTTTTGTATATTTCCTGTTTTAACAATTGAAGTATATAAGATAAAACCACTGTTCGTCTTTTACCTGTCATTTTTTAAAAAACGTTAAACTGCATCTGGTAGCTCTGGTGCGTAAATAATGTACCAAATAGATCGGTATGAATGCCTAGTTAGGAGCCTTTTTGGCCTCACTATGTATTTCAGTTGGAGTCAATGGATAAGCAAAAAAAAAAACATGAAAGGCCATCACGAATAAGCATATGTCAAGCATTGCATCGCCATACTCCCTGAAGAAAGAATGCATAAAGTACTGGTAACACGCCGCCGAGTTGCGTCTGTATTAAAAGCACAAATGCACTGCATCAGGCTGATGCAAAGCAGGGCAAGGACAATTATAATTAATACCTAGAAAAATTTGATTTCCTCGTCAGCATATCAGTTTCTGTGCCCAGTAAACTTTTAAAGATTGCCTATTCAGTATTTATTTAACTCTTACAACTTTTTTTTTCATGCGGATATGTCAAAAACCTATAAATAAGAGTTGTAAAGGCACCTCAATCTATAATAGTTTTGAAGCTATTCAAAGATTTAAATTGGATGTATGGGCCTAGTTTGCATAGATTAGAAATCTACAACTTTCGGCTATGTCATAAAACTTCAAATTGAAGATGGAAGTACACCTCTATCTGTAATAGTTTCAAAGGTATTCAAAGAATTCAATCTTGTGTTTTCACCTAATTCACATGAATCAAAATGATTCAGGGGATGCAGCTATGTAACTTACCTAGACATTGAAGTTGGATTGGCACTTATATTTATAATAGTTTTGGAGATGTTCAACTTTTTAAATGTTTCAAGTTCTGCTTATTAGCATGGTTTCAAATGCTACAGTTTTGTTCACTGTCCATAAGATTGATAGGTGTCACAAACATGTATACGCTACTTTAAATTTTGTGTCTGTATGTATTATGTTTGAAGATGCAAAGCTTTTAAAATTTTAATTGACCCTAATTTGCATAATTTCATGACATTTTAATATTATCCTAAACCTATTTATTAAATATGATGCTAAACACATTGACACTAGAAAGTAAAAATGACCACACAAACACCAGATTCAATTAAGTGAAATGTGTATACATTGATATACATGTATTTATAAGTGCATGTATCTGAGTTTCATTAATCACAGGACGTAAAAACATTTACATGGCAATCTCTACAAATGTCAACTATTAGGCTCACTTAATCTATTATCATATATAACATTCAACTTCACAGAGCTCTTACAGATCTATGTGTTTTACTGTGGAAAAGCTTGAATGTGTCAGCAAACTGAAGTTGTTACATTTGCACAGGCAACATCAAACGTCATAGCTCCTAACAAAAATCTATACCATGGTACATGCACCTGTTTGACAATCACGGTTCAGCAATCTACTGAAGGTGTGTCCAAACTTAATTTCCCAGTTTGCACAGGCTAAACATGGATGAAATAAGATGGATCTTTATTGGAAGATGGCAGTGTTTAAAAAGTTATTAAACAATGTTATAGATATATAATTGATAAGCAAATGTCACTTCTGGGTCCAGAAATACAACAGCTATGCCTATGGGAACTCTGGTTGCATACCCCAATGTGCCCACTGCACTGACTAAAATCCTTACATATTACAGTTTGCCTTTACAGGCAGTTTGGATCTGTGTTTAAGTGATTTCTGGTAGTTGATCTAAATCTCCCTTCATAAAGAAATGCCAGTCTTTGGTAAATATTTCATTAGATGCTTGTATGTCACTAACCTATCTGGCACCTCTCAGTCAGCACTATCTTATTGTTATGGGCACTGGAGGCTTCAGACTATATATAGCCTCCTTGGTACACAATGCAGAATTATTACTCAAGCAACACAGCCAGTCTCCCTGGGGATTGAAGGGTAAGCCCACAGCATTGGCCACCAGTGCCTCTGTTCTCATAGGAGTGGAGGCCAGACTCTCACTGTGCAATTATATCTGGTTGCACAACAGCCTGTCGGTGAAAATGTTTACCAGCTTGTGGGCACAGTTAGGGGACAAGAAATATGTCAGATGCACTGATTATTCTGTGGAAATTAAGTGTATTTTACATAAATAAATTTCTTAACTTTGTTTGCTTGGTAAAGGATTTTGGATTAGCAATATACCCACATATGAACCTTTGGGTGGCAACTCTATCTACTAATGTTAAGAAAATATGTAAAATTTAAAATTTCCACCAATATGCCTCTAACATGCATCATTTTGAGCATCATGACTGTTCCAAACAATGTACACAATTTCACTGCTAGCTCTATGACCAAGCCAAGCTTGGTATGTTTTGGAACAGCAGTGTCCGAGTAAAAATCACCACAAAACTGTCACACGGAAAAAAAATAAATAAATGAATAAGCAGACTAAACTTTCTCTCTCTCTCTCTCTCTCTCCCTCTCTCTCTCTTTCTCTCTCTCTCTCTCTCTCTCTCTCTCTCTCTCTCTCTCTCTCTCTCTCTATATATATATATATATATATATATATATATATATATATATATATATATAGGGGCTACAGGTAGCAAGAAGCGGCCTACGACAGTTGCATGTTTGCCTAATTGTACTTAAAATCCTGTTAAGAAAAACTGTTTTGATAGCATGTTTTTGGCATAAATGATAATGACTTCCATTCTTTTCTGACATGCCTAAATGCACATTTACTCACTATTAAAAAATTACTCAAAATTGACAGTATTTTCTCAAGTGTCACAAACCTGACACATTAAGTTGACACATTGACTCAGGGTTGGCAGTTAAATAGAGCTTAATTGCTTGAGGAGTAGGTGTTATCATGGAGTTTGTTTTACATCTCTGGTACAGGATGTACATTGTTGCAGTCCTTGTTAGGATTTTCCTTGGTTTGTACAGGTGATCTAGCTGCAACTGTTTATTTTACAATCACTGGGACTGAATATAATGCCCCAGCTTGTTTCCACTTCAGTTAAACATTGGCGGATGGTTTAACTAGGAAAAGCTGTCCAGCTAGAAAGGGTACATTTTGGTTCAGGGGTAAGTCAAATTGTTCTTATCTGAACCTGTACTATGAAAATTTGGTAATTATGGTTTGTTTGACAGGTATTCTTCTTTGATATGAAGCTCTGCATTTACAAGCAAAACTTCACATATTTAGCTAATTCATCAATTGCCACGTTCATATTTATTCATTATTATGTGGGTTGTCTTTGCTGAATATTTAGCTTAGGCAAGGAGCCCCTACTCCGAGAGACATGTACGGGTAAAAGGCTCCGAAACATGTTGAGTAGTTACCCGCTGAAGACCCTTTAATTTGCTAGGGCTGATACAGCCTATGTAAAAATTTTACAGAGGAACGTGTGCAATATAGACAATAGTAATTCCATATATATACAGGTTAGACAGGGACAGGTTAGCTTATGGAGAGTAAAGAGTTCGAACTGCGGAATAGGATATTGACTACTAGGAAGTGCTTCTGGGCAAAAAGACACAAATACAATATATATATATATATATATATATATATATATATATATATATATATATATATATATATATATATCAATACTACCTTTTGTGTGGTATGAAGCAAACGTGGAACTAAGTCAGCTCAGGAGGGAGGTTATTTGTACTTTGTATGTAATGGTCTAACGTCATAAAAAACAACTCTCCTTTAAGTAGCAATAGAGGTCATAGATTACAATAAATTCATTCGAATAGTATCTGTTATCTTTTTCTGGCTTCGGTCAACATTAAATTTGAGACTCTAACTTGACAAGATCATCTTTTTTTTTATAATGTGGGCCATTTACTTTTTCCTAGCTGAAACTACCGCCTTGTTGATTCTTCAATAAATGTTACTTTAATGAAGAATTTCAGTCTGGAGGCACTTGTCACGTTAATTGCTATAGGCTTTATCCTATGAATTCTGATAGCCTGCAGCTGTAAAAGGTATATTAAGGAGCTCTATCACCACATTGTTCTATCAACCAGTATAAAAATGATAACAGGTAGGTTATCATAATGTACTGGTGCCAGCTTTCTTTCGAATTTGTACTGTTGTCAAGCACCATATACAAGTAAATGCTTTCATAGAATGTGATAAATTTTATAGTATTTGCTTTGCAATAGGACTCCAAGGGCCACACACCATTTCGCACAGCTGCTATTTTAATAAAATTCAAAATATATGACATTTCATATTATTTCCATATTAAAATTTTTGTGTCTACTCTCTGAGTTGCCATTGAGTTTATTACTTAATAGTGGTACTGTCATCATCCTCGTGGTTTAGACACCTTTGGTACATATAATTGGTTTTACTATATTTCATTTTCCGTATTACAAAATCTGTAATATATGTGCATACAATTTGTTAGAAATGGCTACACCCTGTATGAAATTATTAGCTTGTTGAGGAAAAATGCTCAGAACAGACAGAAGCAGGACATCGCTGTACTGTACGATCAAACAATCAATTGCCGTTGGTATGTAAAGTGCCCACAGCCATGAGAGCATGCAAAACTGAGGAAGAAGGTAACCTTAACGAATAATACACTTACGAACAATCCTCTGAGGTTTAGGTAACGACCAAGAAGATGGGATATAAAAATCTGTTTCTTTTTTTGCAGAAGAATTCCTGTATGTCACCGACATTATGATTTCTCCTCTGCTTGTAGCAAAAATTGGAATACAGTGCTCACGTGATATAATCTAAAGCACTTTCAAGTATTTAAGACTCTTAGGTGGCTATGCTAACTAAAACAAAGACATTCCCAAACAAAACCAGCTCTTTCGTAACATATTTGTACACATTTCAATGCATTCTATATAATTTGACAATGTTCATCAAACTACTTCAATGTTAACAAAAAATTTATGTCTAGTTGTATAATTCTTGGACCAGAAAGGAAATACGCCATATGAACTCTTGTCGCTATCTTTGGTTGTGTTTGTGAGCTTAAATGAAATAGATCAAACCATGTTGGCATCTCCAGGAGGAAGAGTTTGCTAGAACTGAAACACCCACAGGACACAAATTTGGTGTAATATGTGATGAAAAGCCTGCAGTGCTACCTGTGGAACAATAAGGAGTCTCTAAAACACTACAATGCAAATGTTTTTATATGAAGTGTGTTGCTATGTTACAATGGTCAACCATTTTCAGATAATGACTTCACGCCCAAATCAACATTATAATTTATTTCTTAAAAATCCACAAAAGTCACAAAAGTTGGGGTAATATGTGATGAAAGGTTGCAGTGCTACCTGTGGAACAATAAAGAGTTTCGGTGTCTAATATATTAAAATGCAAATTTTATTATATGAAGCGTGGTGCTATGTTACAGTGGTCAAGCATTTTCAGATAAAGCCTTCACGCCCAAATCAACATGATAGTTTATTTCTTAAAAATCCACAAAAGTCAGTGAAACATGACAAAATAAATAAGGTCAGGTACCCACCCAAGGTATTTTCCCACTACGTCTGAGGATAATTTGGCTTGTTATTTTTGAGAAGTCAAAAGCTGTGTATGGAAAGGCAACGGAGGATCATTCATCTTGCAATATTGGATGAATAACGAAGCTACAATACGCCCAAACCACACAATGCCAACACCTCCATCCACAGGTACACATTTTCGTTGATTCGCACCTAAGACGGAAGGCCTGTTTGACTCCAAAACCAAAGGCATATAAACACGTTTATCAATTCTAAACACATCTGCCAATTTGCAGCAGACATTGGCATGGGCATTATTTCGTCACAAAGTTACAATACCTGAACTATCCGCCATCTATGTTCCTAAACAATGGAGTCCCTGAAAAGTAAAAGCATTTTCCAAAGGCGACTGCAGATATGACACCGTGATTAGGCGTCATTACCCACGTCAAATATGTCATCATATGAAGTTGCTGCGAATAGTGGGTTTTTGTAAGATTATGTAAGATTGGCTACAAGTCTACAATACACAACAACCGTCAAGCTGCACTGATTATGTTTCTGTGGTGTACAAAAGGTATAGTGGGAGGGGTGGTCAGGCCCAAATGTACACTTTAAACCTAGCAGAAAATGTTGGGGTTGTTTTATAGACCCATTTTGTTGCCATCGAAGGATCTGAGCTTTTGACTTCAATCTTTGTAGGGGCTTGGCATATGGCCTGTGCCAGTGTTCATTTTCCAATCAGGTAGCCAAAGGGAGAGGTGTGCCTGAATGGCATTGGTGAAAATTTATTGCAAGAAATAGCCAAGGATGCACAGTGTATAGGTAAAAGCCCTCAATCTGTGTATGATCACATTATCAATGCATATTGTTTCACGCACATTTATAGTGGGTCAAAACAAGTTGTAAAAAAACAGTTCCAAACAGAATGGACAAAAAGGCAAGACAACTAGTCAAAGTGCTCTGAAGTTTTTGGTAGCAGTACAATAGCAAATGCTCCGGACAAGTTCAATGAATCAAAGAAACATCATCGTATCGGGAACATGTTCCGAAAGTTACAAAACAAAAAGGAACTAGGTGAGTATCGTATGTGCATACATCCTAATTTTAATAATGACTTCTGTTCCATCTAACTGCTATTCTTTAATGTTAGTTTTTGGTACATGCACTATGAATCCCCCTATACATATATGCCATGACTGAATGATATTCATGCTTAAGTTTAAGTAACATGCTGCATTTGTGACCAGTCTGAGGGGATGCTGGTGACTATAGTTTTTTGCACATGTATTTAGAAAAACTTCATCTTGTTTCAGATGTAGAAAATCCATAGACAATCAAAGATTTTAAATGTAGTTTTACACACCTTTACCGTTTAATTGAACTGCAGTGAAGTTATCTTTTATATAAAGTTTAATTTTGCATGCGAACCACTTGTGACAGTTTGCTCATACGGAAATGAAAACAAAATTAAATACACATGTATAAACAAAATGTTTATAGTAGAAAATTTCATCATGACTATCAATGAATTGAATAATGAACTATTTGACACATATATATTTGCAGAATCTTAAGCAAGATGAAGATCTCAAAGTAAAAAAAAAACGATCCCTACATGAAAAACGACAAAAACTTGTCCACACCAAGATCAAAATATGATCATGCATTGGACCAATTAAATGACCATCAGGACCAAAATGTGTTTGGTGGATTTGGATCACATCAAAGCCAATCTATTCTGCCAGAGGGAACTTGGATTTTGAACACATTATGAGAGTGTGAAAAGAACATTTGGTGCAAGTCGCAGAACTATATGTGAGCATCAAGACCCAACAGGTCTGTTGGATGAATGGAAATTCTACCTGAAACACATGGATATATAACGTGACTTGCTATGTATTCACCTTGGTGCCTGTGGGGATCAAGGATGTTGGTGCCAAATTACCCCTGTCCAGGCCAAACAAGTTTGGAGACTACCTCATGCAGATCAACGGCATTCGCCTCCTATCAAACCTGACCAGAAGAATTCGGAGCACTTTGAAACAGCTACAAGCATGTTTTAAGTTGAGTGCACAAGATCAACATAATTATGACCAAAGCAAAACATGGAAAATGCAAGGAAGTGTTGCTATGTTTTCACATCTTCTTTAAAAAGTATTGGCATAGACTGTTGCTACATGGTGGAAAAGAGATCAACCAGGTGACTCTGCAGAAAAGACAACATCCATTCATACGAGGGCTGGCAGAGTTCTAAGCCCAGCCATGAAAGACCCATACAAAGTCAATGGTTTTCATTTATTTCTCCACATAGTCCCCTTCCAGGTTTACACACTTGCCAGCGACACAGCAAGGACTGGATGCCAGTCAAGAAGATTTTTTTCCGCCACCCTAAAAAAGTCATTCAATGCGGAAATGACGTCATCATTTCAAGGAAAATGGTGACTGACTAGTGCCTTTTTCATTTTGGGAAACAGCTGCAGGTGGAAGTCTGAAGGGGCTAAATTGGGTGAATTAAGGGGATGGTCAATGAGTTTGAAGCCACAAGCATGGATCGCTGACATGACTACCATCGATTTTGGGAACAGGAACATTGTCTCGGTGGAGTAGGATTACTTTAGTGCACATTTCCCATCACTTAGCTTTGATAACTTCATGCAACTGTCTCTGTAGGTCAGCATAATATCTTCCGTTGATAGTCTGGCCTTTTTCAAGATAGTCAATCAGCAGAATACCCTTGGAATCCCAAAAGACTGAAGCCATCACCTTTCCAGCAGAAGGAACCGACTTGACTTGGGGTGGGTGGGAGGGAGGATCTCATATGCTTCCATTGCTAGACTGAATTTTGGTTTCTGGTTCAAATTTAGATTTATTGCACAAACTGCACATATAATTGCAACAGGACAATATTTGGGAACGCCCTCAAGGTTTGTTCACACACAACAAATTCCCAGAAAGCTAGGGTTAGAGCTTCCTTCGGCAGACTCGTCTTAGGTATGTTTTTCACACTTTTTGTCAAATGCTGTTTGGTTAACCTTCTAAAATCATTCGCCAAATCTTTGTCATGATGTACAGATGTTTGCTGGAGGAATTCATTTTCCCTCCCTACCAACCTTTTTGTGGCAAAAGTTAACATGTGCAGTTTCATTAACATAAGTATGTGGAGATTAACTTTGTATGTAAATTTGGTAAGGCAATGCTCTTGTGGTTTTTTTGTTTTTTGTTTTTTTTTTTTGTTTTTCTGTTTTTTTTTTTTTTGTTTTTTTTTTTTTTTTGTTTGTTTTTTTTTGTGTTTTTTTTGTTTGTTTTTGCTTATCTAGCATGGGAGTGTTGATAAAACTTGTACGCAATAGTGTAGAACAATGCCTGATGTACACATTATTCGCTGTGCAATGGCAGGAAAGTGTTGGTATAAACTTTGTATGGAATTTTCTGAGTGATGCAGTTGGATATACATTTGTTCTGCATAAACATCAGAGCATTGATTTAAAAACTGGCATGCAATTTTGTGTTGGAATGCAAACTTGTATGGTGGTTGAATGGTCCTCAAGAGTTAAGCTTCAGTTACATGTATGTCTTTATGGTTACGTTCACCTTCTGTCTCTGTATTGTGAACCCTGAGGCCATTCAACCCATTATTTTCTCCCAAATCAATAAAATATTTAATTAAGCTTGTATATCTGTCTTATTTCAACGCAGTTCTAATAAATCTTCCATATGGTCACAAATTCCAGGCTTGCAATTGTGATGAATCCAGAACTTATGTATGGTTACAAATGGTGCCAAAAAAATTTCGGGATCAGCTTCAAAACAGCATAAATTGTCACAGGACACCAAGAATCTGACCCATTTCTCATCCACTATCAAGAGCTTTGTCATCCATCTGGTAGAACCTTTCATCATTCTCAATTTCTTAGTGATAATGTGCTCGACCCTCCCATGAGAGTTGCCCACAATCCTGGCAATGTGTCCAGTGGTCAATCGTTGATCAGCTATCACCATGTGATGCTTCCGGGTAATGTTTTTAGGAATGGTTGATGTTGAAGGCACTCCTGGATCTGTCATCGGTAAGGCTCTCTCTGACACGCTTGAATTCCACAGCCCATTTCTTAACAGTGGAACAGGAAGGGCATCATCCCCAAAAAGTGGAGACTATGTTGGCATGTATCAGTGTTGGAGTTAGCCCCTTTAAGTTGCAGGTACTTGATGACTACCTTATAGCCAGTTTCGTCCATTTCTGGTGAATGCAATGGATAGGTTCACAAGATGGTCTGATCCAAAGACACTAATCACACTATAGTTGCAGTTCTTATGTCTATGATTCATTAAATGATTGAACATGTTGGTGGCAAATGTTTGTTAAATCGATTAAGATATCCTACTAAGGCTAAGAATTTTCAGCCAGCTCTCATATGTGTAAAGTGTACAATGTGGCTTTTGATACCCGTTATAAACTACTGAAGCACCAAAATATAACAGGCCACAAACTTGCAGAGGGCAGACCAAAGAAATAGGAATATAGTGAAACAATGTGACTCAAGTGACTGACAGGGACAGTGGTAAAAACACAGCATACATTTTAACGTACATGTAAAAATATAAAGTTAGATACATGACTGGTATATCTGTATTAATGCATGATAAATTATATTTTGGTGTGGAGTTTAATACATGTATACAGAACTGCATGATGTAATTGTCACTGAGGTAGACCTTATGCTAGTGCTTCCACTAATATACAAATACTGTATTCTTGATCTGGTATTTAATTTGTTTTATAGAATAAAATCCACATATAAAACAGTTGTTACACTATTTTCTTTCAAGACACCCCTCTCACTAGGTTCATGCCACGTTCCAACAGCAAACTCAGCTAAGCTACCGATAAAATGTTGATTTTATCAAGTGTACACTTTCAAGGGGGAGGAGTCCCTAAAAAGTTTAACTTTTGTACACTTGTGAATATGTCTACAGTTATGGACAGCCCCTTAGTAATTAATTAATTTTAACTGATCATTTGAAAAGAATGCCGAAATATTACAAAAATGCAAAATTAACAACAACATGCACTATCAATTCTGATATTTTTAAGAAAAGCACAAATCATGGCGCATCACACGTATCAGGCCACACTGATTTACATTACCCATACTGACCTGTACCCTACAAAGAATTTTAAGGTGTGCTCAGTGAAAAAAATGGCCATGTTTGTGAGACCCAGATTTTTTGTTGCAACCTTGTTTCACACATACCGCATGCGTAATTAATTTCTACCAACAAATATATAACTTAGAATATATCAATATTTTTCTTAAACTATCCAAGCTGAAAACACAAAATATGCTTCAACAAAACAGAAAAAATTCTGTCTTTTGAACAATTGGCCTAAGTTGTAATCGATTTATTCTTTATCAAACTTGTTTCTTTATTCAACGGCTATTATGCGTCTGTCATCAGCTTCGGGTCAACAAAAATCTTATCACATACTCGAAAGATACAATGTAGTGCTTTAAATAGTGATAAAAGTGGATATAGCTGACCAGCTATTTCCATTTTTTTCAGAGTTAATATGGTTATATCTGCCCGCCAATCTGCTTTTATGTCCGATGATTCCATTATTAACCAGTTGTTTCCCCCATACCATGAGCTATGTTTGGCAGTCCATCAGCGAAAAGAAGTAAAAATCGTAATCCACGACATCAGCAAGGCATTTGCTAAAGTGTAGCAAAAAAAAGGTAACCATAAGTTGGAAAAAAGTGGTGTTGTGGGAAATTTACCATCCTGGTTTGAAGATTACTTTCATAATTGCAAACAACGTGTTGTTATCAATGACAATTCCTCAATCTGGGCCACCATTTCTGCTGGCGTCCATCAAGGATCGGTTCTAGATCCCCTACTGTTTTTGACCTATATTAATGATACAGTTAATGTTGTAAATTCTAATGTTTAACTTTTTGCCGACAGCACATCCCTTTTCCTTGCATTTGATGACGCAGTTCATGCAGTTACTGTAATCAAGATCTTGCCTCTTTGGATGTTTGGTCGAAACACTGGCTAATTTCCTTCAATGCCTTAACAACCAACACTATTTACTTTTCATTTATTTGTTCCATTTTAGAATATGATAGTGCAGTCTGGGACGACTGTGCTCAGGATGACAAAAAGATGTTTGAAGATTTACAATTGTGTCCCGCGTAGTTACAGGAGCTATGCCATCTACCCCCAGGGTTAAGTTCTATGGAGAAACTGGTTGCAAAACTATCTCCAAACTTTCTATGATGTATAAGAAAGTCCACAAGTTAACTCCTAGTTCTTTGTATACCGCTCTCCCAAATGTTCCAGCACCCTACAGAAATTACCGCTAAGATACCAGGAGTCACTCTGATACCAATAGACGTTCTGACATACCTTTAATTCCAACCAGATTAATGTTGTTCAAAAAATCTTTTTTCCCTTCTACTATCAAATTGGAGGGTCTTCATCCACTTCAAGGGCGAAATTTACCGAGTTTGTGCTCGTTCCAAACGAGAATTTGAAGTCCATCAAAATGCTCATTGAAATATCCCAAACTTGTTAACGTAGGCAAGAGATATATATTTTACATTCCAGACTATATGCATGGGCCACAGCCAATTGAATGAACATCTTTTCCAAATAAGTGTTAAGGACTCAACGGCATGTTTGTGTGGTGCTGCTGCAGAAATATTATGGCATTATTGCCTCACTTACCTTCGATGTGTTATTGTGTACAACAATCTTGATACGTCTGTTTGTTCAGTTCATGCATCCTTCTGTCTAAATACAATTTTATTTGGTGATTGTCACTGCAGTCTCGAAGATAATATTTTTATATTTTTCTCTGTGCAAGAGTTTATACTAAAAAGTAAAGGTTCTGAACTTGAATCATTAACATGATTCACGTGTTGATAACTTCTACAAGCCCCTCTGTCTGTGCCCCATTCTGGTAGAGTATGATGATGATGATGATGATGATGATGATGATGATGATGATGATGATGATGATGATGATGATGATGATAATACTGTGGCTCTCCGCTTGGCTGCCGTGTTCCTGTGTCACTGTGTGACACAGGTGGTGTAGAGAGAGAGAGAAAAAAAAGAAGATGAGGCAAGGGAAACCATGGTAATCCTGACCAGCTTGTGCTGCCATATTTTCCAGGACCTGAGCCAAGGCACAGTGTCCTCACTCATTGCTTGTACTTTCGTGGGGAAAATCTTCCCTCACACACTATCCCCA
This sequence comes from Hermodice carunculata, assembly GCA_964020975.1. Lineage (NCBI taxonomy): Eukaryota > Metazoa > Annelida > Polychaeta > Eunicida > Amphinomidae > Hermodice > Hermodice carunculata. Next base: position 81,327,916 of record OZ026624.1, read on the forward strand.
CCTGTAAGGCTCAAGCTTTCCCATGGGAGTACCCTAGGGAGCCCCTACAAGGGATACCACCATTCCCTTCCCTCCTTCTGGTATGGAATTTTAATTTAAACTGTTGCCTTCTAACTCTTTTATTTCATTCCCTTTCTGCCAGCATACTACCAGGTAGTCCTGTACACGTTTATTACCTTTCCTGCCTCCCAGGAATCCACCTTTCAAACCTAAAACCCATGCTAAATGTTCCTCTTCCTCTAAACACTGAACCTCTTCTAAACCCTTGCAATTGTACTCTTCCCTGTGCCACTTTCTGAAAAAAAAAATCCTCCCTTATCTCTCTATATGCATCATACCACAACAGCCAATAATCAACCGGCTTATCTGCCTCTTGTCTACACATCTTACACTTTCCATTACTACCTGTTCTCCACTTCTGTTTTCTCTTTTCTAGATGGATTACTCCTGTCCTACTTTGAAAAAGAGGCTTGGATTCCTTCCCTCAATCCCAACACACACCTTTCTTTGGTTTTTCAAATGCCTTGTATGCTGTTATTGTACTCTTTTTACTGATCCTCTTTTTCAGTCCTCTTTACAACCCTCTGTAACAGCCTTACCTATGTATACTTCCCAATCATGTACCTCACCATAGCTTTTTAATTCATATCTCTCTCCTAACTTATATATGTCTTTGACCCATCTTGCGTTTTCCTTGACTACCTTATTGTAAATTTTCCTGCACCCTCTGTCTTCACTTAATACTTGTACATACCCCCAGTGCTTTAACTTAGCCTTGGCAATCCTATCTGTGATTTTATTCCATCCGAACTCTCGTAGGACTGCTTCTGTTGCTGTACAAGGTGTTGCTCTCGGTATCCATGTCCCCATCTCGTTCTGTGCTTTCTCCAGTCCATGCATATCTCCCTTACTTACTGAAATCACATCTAAGCCATATATCATTCCTGTCATGCCAACTCTATCCCATCATACTCTCACTGTGTATGCTCTGTTGAAACTGGTCAGTGCCGTAGCTTTTATCGTTTCCTTTGTACCATTCACTTTATGCTTAATCTGCTCCACCTGATACCTAAACATGCATTTACCCATTGCTCTTTTCTTAATTGCAAGGTATTCATAGTTGTCAACCTCCCCAATTTTGATCAACTGTTCTCTACCTTCTGGAATTTGGAACTGCCCAATTCTCCATTCTTATTCCCATCTGGTTTCTTTGCAAGAGTCATAAGTTTATGTTTATCCTTACTGAATTCCAACCTGCATTTATTTTCCTGCTATGTTTAGCATATCTTGTAACTAGTGCGTAATGGTGGATGCTTTAAGTATATAATGATCTTCGTAAGAATCATGGAGCATGGAAAATACGACTGCTGCTTACTTACAATTAATTTGGCAAAGTAACCGAAACAATATAACCATGAATATACACAAGTCTGATTTATGCAGGTATCTTTCAATGTGTGAGTTCGATGGTCATATTATGTCATGACGTACACAAATTACTGTGAAAGAATATGTTAGTTTGAGCAGTGTATATATGGTAGGTATGCTTCCTTGTTTTTGGTAGGAGATCTTCATTTCAAAACCAGAAAAAAGGAGAAAAGCGCAAGTGTCGAGCTCCAATACGAACTTTAGAAAGCCTTCTGTAGGAGCGAAAGGGAGACAAGACTCTTTTTTAAATTATTATTACAACATTTGTCCAATGAATATCTTATTGATCAGAAGATACACAAGACAACCCAAAAATATGATCAAGAAAAAAAACGAAATTTTTCAGTATTTGGTGTTTGTGGTGATAAGAACACAACTCATTATTGGGAAGAAATTTTATGTGTAAATGTATTCTTACTTCAGCTTGAACATAAAATATATTATCAAAGTTTTCAAGGAAACATGAAAAGAAACTAACACATTACAGACCTACTTGAAAAACTAATTTTGTGTAATTTGCGTTTTAAGTGGCCAGATTGTACCTCAGGTGTACTTTGACGCATTTATAAAAATTATGAGTTTTTCAAAACATTGATCGTAAGGAAGCACATGGAGTGAGAGAAAAATGAAATTATGTTACAACTTTAAATGGAAAATATATGTCATACTCAGCAAATATACTGCATAACCATGTTGATATGGCACTTGCACAGAACTATCTCCATTGAACCATTCCGTTTTTAAGAATGGGGATTTGGTCGAGTGGATATGTTTGTTTCCCAGTTTAGCTAGGTGACTGGTGCCAAAGGTTGTAGGTTCGAGTCCCACTCGTTCCGAACATAAAATATATATTTTCGGCATTTCCTTGATGCTGGTGGATTTAAGTCCCCGATTCTGGAAATATATGCCGACTCAGGAAATATACTGCATAACCGTGTTGATATGGCACCCCCCATAACTATCTTCATTGAACCATTCTTTTTTAAGAATGGGGATTTGGTCGAGTGGATATGTGCGTTTCCCATTTCAGCTAGGTGACTGGTGCCAAAGGTTGCAGGTTCGAATCCCACTCGTTCCGAACATAAAGTACGATAATTTTATATGTCATGGTAAATTTAAATATAGGTATTTTGTTTGATTGTTGGAGTAGGACGGCAATAGTAGAACAGCGAAACTGAGAGGCATACTGGCCGCTGTATATCCATCACCACCCACATAAACCCGACAAAAGTTAACCGAATTGTTATTACTAGTGCATTGCAAGAGTTAATGCAGTGACAATTTCGATTTGAACAAAATCTTAATTATATATTCATTGATTAGAACAGCCTTGCAGTTGCTGATGAATTTAGTAAATCTGATGCATCTATCATCAAAAAACGGCTGTGTACCCAAATAAACCTGACACAAAGATAACTGAAATGGTATTACTGATGTACTCCGCGACTTTATGCAGTAAACATCGTTATTTGAACAAAATTTAAATCATTTATTTATTGATTGAAACACCCTTGCAGTTGGTGGCAAATCTAATAAATCTGATGCATCTATCATATTCATATTTGATGCCATTTATAATAAACTGGCGATAAACATATCAACATTTACTTTTTACTGCCATGGACCCTTGTGGTATGGTATGTATAGTCGTTTTGTAATAAAAGTTAGACTTATACAGTAAGATTAAACACTTACCTTATGAAAACAAAGAAACTAACAAAACAAAAAGACATTACTGCACATTTTTGTATGCTTTTTTATTGTCATGTCATGTAACATCACATGCAATCCTCTTGAATCTTCTGCTCCAAACATATGCAACATCTACAAAACGTCAACATGTTCTTTATTATAACAGGGATACGGACTACTATTTGATAACAACAGCCATCCCCATAACATGCAGAAATATCGAAAAAAATAGGCTCTGAAAGGAAACAGGAGAGTGGCTATAAGATCACCATAGTAATTACAAAAATATATAAAGGCAATGAGCCGGTCAATTTCAATTTAATGGTCATAAAATATGCAATGCATTCCAATAATGTTTAAGATAGAAGCAATTGCAATGGAAACATTCAAAATACAAGTGTTTTTTCCAGAGGTCAGGACATAAATACTTTCTCAGCATTTCCATATATTGTAAGGTAATATACGCCCATATTATTAAGGACACCATAAACTTTATTTGATGGCAGAGTGAAGACAGATTAAAAAACGTCAAACTTGGCACAAATGTTGATATTGGTATGGAGACCAAAACCACTATGTTTACTTTGATATATTCTCCTGAATTAAAATTTTGTTATGCAAATTAAAATGAGAAGTTGCTAGCATTTATTGTTGTTTTTATCGAGAAGGGTTTCCTACAGCTCAACTCTTGGTTTTCAAAATTTCTTGGGATTATGTATAGGCAAATGACATAACAAGACGATCTATAATGTTGAAATTATAGTAATATCACTGGTGGAGTGTTTTAGCCCCACTATCTGGACTGTAGTAATTTCTAGTAAAATGAAGTAAATATGCATGTGGTTCACTAGTGCTCGTGCTTTGTTGGCCACACCTTGCCTTAATAGATTAACGGCTAAAACACTTGTTACCAGACACTTTTAACTTTTACCCAAAAGCAAGTACTGTGCTTTAAGCCACAGGCAGCATTTTAGTGGTCTGTCGTTCACCTTGCCAAAATGGCAGTACTAACAGTTAAGTGTGGCAAACTTGAGAAACCATGAAATCAAAATAAAAGTCACACATTTTAACAACCATAAAATCCTTGTTATTGCTGAAATCATTCAGTAAATTTCGTGTTAGCAATTCGGTATAATACGTACAATACAATAGAAACAAAGAGACTTTGATATGACTGTAACATTTTGGTTCACTCAAAAAAGGCATTTATGTAGATAGCTTTCTTTACAATTGTGATGGTTGTTTGTAAGAGAAGCACATGAGTAAAATGACCTTTTGTAACTTAAAAACCCGAAGCCAAGTTGATACAATCGTTACTATATTACATACCATGTTATGATACCATATCAAGGTTTGGACATGGTTATCCATCACCATCCATGCCTTCGTCTGCTCCTATAAGCAATACAGATTTGACTTGATTGTGTTACAGTTGGCAGGGTTTTGCACCATTGCATTATATGATTGACATGATGCACATCTTTGTATTCTGATAATGATAACGATAAACCACGACCAGGAGAAGGATATTGAAAGAAAGAGTAAGAGCCTATGATCAACAAGCAAGTTTAACTGGACATCTTAGCAAAGGTGTTCTTCGATTATCTTTATTTTATGAGCGACTTCTTGTGCCGTAACACTTAAACTTTCATTGCATCGCCCGTGTATCTGTGCCTATAGTGTAACGTCTGGCAGTGTTGCACGACATTTTACTTTTTAGGATAGATGACACAGAAAAAAAGGTGTTAGAAATGAATTTTTCGTAGTAGATATGGATTTTTTATATTATTTTATTTTGCTTTGTAGACCAGGCCATCCCCGAAATAATGTATACTTTAAACACATGTAGATGCTTTCAGTTTAATCAAGATTTTCTTTATGCAAACGGAAAAGTGATATGGTGAAAGTACCTAAGTATTTATGAAAGGGTTTCAGTTCTGTCGTTGATATATTCATAGCATGAGCACAGCATTGTTGTCATAATACATTTAGACTGCACTGAACAGAATGTTAATTGAAAACTGCACGAGATCCAGGCCCATCCCATGAAAGTGGGCTGCCATATCCTCATCAAGGCCTCTCAAATGCTGAGTGCGCCGTGAAAGTGAACCAGCTTTCACACAATGTATAGTTCAGGTTGCATGCAAGCCACCAGGGTATCATTTTTTTTTTATTGCTGTGAGATGAATCTGTAAATTGCCCCCTCGTGTGGCCACTATACTTCAACAACGGGGTAAACGTATGTGACATCCAAATTTGGAGAGGTCTGCATTTCCATGTCTCAAGGTCTTAGTGTAAATCTCATAAATAACATACGTAGTTTTGTATAAGATCCAGTATCTTGTACCTTTTCGAAGGTACAGTGACTGATATAATTTTGTGACTCATTTTTTTTCACCTGAACAACACTCAAACTATATACAGTAATTCATAGGTATTTCCATATGCGTCTCATCATTGGTTCATATACAATCATTTGTGATTGCACAGCTGGATTTTACTTTGGCCCTTCCGTTACACCAGTTGCAGAACCTTCAACAATACCTTTTAAACAGTTTGAGCAAACAAATCCTGAAGGCCAGAATATTATTAACTTTTTACTTACGAGGCCAAAAAAGTTGAAGATGGGAGGAATAATGTATAATATCAACACAGTCCCCCTAAACTTTTCAGCGTGTTTCCTACAATTTCACATGCTTTAGCATTTTGGGCATGATCAAAAACACATATATTCTGGTAGATTGAGTGATATACATTGCCTTCCCTGATACGTCACTTACAGTGAACATGTACTTGCTGGTAGTTTCATAGTTGGACGATAAGCAGCTGTCGAGAGAAAAACTTGCATGACCAACTGGATAGGGGTCTTGAAGACTGTCCAGCCTGGGACATATTGCTCCCTTTAAAGGTTTTAAGTTTTCTAAGCACCCACATCAGGGTTCTAAGCAAAATAGATTTTTTCATTGATATCTGGCACTTTATGAGTTCTTTGAATGAAAGTGTTTCTTCCCTCCCCAGCATTGTAGGCAAAGATTGTGACACGATTCTTTTATGTTCACAATCGGACGCCTGGTCAATACGCAGCTTTATTTCCAGCAGCGTCCCCTGCAGCACTTAAACTTTATATGCAATGATCAGGAACCAGGTCTAAATAGCCAAGAGTACCTTTTGAAGCCCAGGGATGATATAAATTCCTGATCGCTTTAAAGAATAGCATTGTACAAAAGAATACCAATGAACTAGTAAATTACCTAACTTACTGGGGCCCCGCAATATAGATGAAACGGTGTAAAACTGCACAGCATATTATATTCTGTAGCATAAACTGCAAACATCAAGACCTTCAAACATGCCCTGATCGAGAAGACGCAAAAATAGGCCTAAAGAAGCAAGAACTTGCATGACCATAACTGCGCTGACCCTTGTAAGTCTCGAAGAAAACTGGGTTCACAGCTTAGAGCAGAACCATACAACAAGGCTTTACTTCTTCAATACCAAACAAACAAACAAACAGAAAATGATAATAATTCAAAATAGTATTAAATAATATGAAACAAAACAAAAATTTCAGCAAGGTCTTATAGATCGCCTCTACTCTTTTCAAATTAAAGACCCTGAACAATTTTGGAATATATATAACCTCACTGAAACTGAAAATAAGAAAGAACACTAACCATATTAGCTCCAGTCAATGGGTACAACACGTTGGTATTCTCATGAATAAGCCTTGTAAATTTACAGATGTAAGCTTAGAAATCTTTATACAGTAAAATGAAAATTAAATATTCAACAAACCAGGACCAGACAGGATGCTCAATGTAATGATCAAAACCGGCAAGGAGGAATTACTCCCAGTTCTTACCCCAATATTTAACAATATTTTAGCAACTGGTGCCTTTCCAAATTGATGGAGAATAAATCTTTTAGCTCCAGATCATAAGAAAGGATGTCGCTATTGCCCTGAGAACTATAGGAGCATTGCAGTTTTAAACCATCTCTCCAATTTACACTGTCCTCAACAATACACTATCAGACTTCACTGAAAGATACCACAGGTTGACTCACAATCAAATTGGATTTAGGGTCAAAAGCCAGAACTGTTGATCACATTCTCACCCTGAAAACTAATATTGAAAAGTACATTGGCAAGCTGTCCAGAAAATACTTGTATGTCGGCTTTCTGGATTTTAAATCTGCAATCGACATGGCATGGCATGGCTTTAATGAAAAATATGCACTCAGAGTTTACATGTGCAGTAGGAACTAAATATTGTCACACACAAAAAAAAATTTGTTCTAATGTGTGGGTCAAACAAGGCTGTGTCCTGAGCCCGGATTATATGATATCTTCTTACATGACTTACTCGACATATTCAATGATTCTTGTGACCCCCTAGAACTCGACAAACAAACAATTATGTGCTTAATGTGCGCAAATGACCTGGCAAAATACTGTTAACAAATTAAATACCTATTGCAATAAGTGGAGGCTCCATGTAAATATGAATAAATCAAGGATCATGATATTTAATAGAGGGGGGTCAAAAATGAAAAATTACAAATTCAATTACAAAACCATGATATTGAACCTGCTACAGTTACCTAGGAATTACTATCTTCACATCAGGTATTTCAGTTTTTTTTTTAATAAATCTTAAAAGCTTTAAAATTTAAGATGAACATTTTATACAAATTGATATACAGTTTTGTAAACAACAATAAGGTCTGTTAATTTTTATCAAAACAAAATGTTTATCTGTAAATGTATTTGAGCTAATTTTTGTTTATACTCAAAATAAAGAAAATGTAATTTAAGAACTTATTAGAATTCAATGACTGCATGAACTCTCCTTAAAGGTCTATTTATGGCTTTACATGCATCAAGATCGAAAAGTCTACTTTCACAATATCAGTAGGTTCTATGGGTTCAAATACAAATTGTAGAATGTACAATGAAGCCTTAAAAAATAGCATTTTCTAATTGAATTGTTGTAAATTGCACTAGCCCGTTAAATCAGAGAGGCCATTTTGTTTTATATATTCTTTGACTTTTTTGCAAATTTCAGTCATCAGAATGGGGCGAGGATTTTGGAACAAATCGGTCCTTGTAGAGTCAATTGGGGCCTCTTCTTTAAAACTGTGCTTGTAATGTATTGTAAATATAGAATCTGGTTACTAGTGTCTTTATGTCCTCTATAGGAGCAATATATGCAGTCGAAAAACTGATTTTCCATACCATGGATTAATAGATAAATTCTGGAAGATATACGAGAGTACTATTCATGCACAAAATTACAAGACAACTTACTGATTGATCTTAAGCTACTTTAATTAATTCCTTTGGCTGAAGTAAAAACATTTCAACAATATACCACATACTCCGATTCATCATTTTAGGTTGAAAAAAATATTTTTCCCAGACCTTTATACCATGTCAGAACATACCAACGATCCTTTCTTGTTTTCTTGTCTTGATGTCCAACAGCAGCTGGGACATTCACAGTATACTCATCTTGTACATTTTTGGATTGATCTTTATATGAAGGAGAAAATGTTTAGATTTCAAGGTTAAAATCCTCAAAAAGAAAAAAACTTTCAGTCAAGTACTACCATGACTGTAGCTCCAGAGAAATATTAACGGCCATGTTAATAGCTCTGCCTGATCCATTTTATGCATGTATACACCCAACGCTCTCTTAGCCTCACTGTAAACCTAATCCACTAACTAGGACTACCAGAGGTTAAACTTTGAAGCACAAACGAAATGGTGCAGCTGTATTTCTGTTTGGTTGTTAGGCGAGAGCTTCCCTGAATGTTTGTTTTATTTCAAGATCTAATTTTTGATGTGTCCACCAGATGATAAATTTTTGGTCAAATCATCTTAATTTACGTTTGCAATTTTGTCATAAAGCATCATAAAAGCATTTGTTTGCCTAAAGCTGAGGGTGTCGAAAGTGCGCTGAATGCATTTCCTTTTTCTCAAAATGTCGAACATAATGTCTGATTAATTAACACATTTTCTTTACATTGTAATTTTTATCCACTTGGCCAGCTTTTAGCAACGCATCTCATGCATTTATAATAATATATGCTGAGACTTTTCGAATGATTTATATATTATAATGATATTCGCATATGGTCTCATGTAAGGCAGTCGTCTAATTCCAAGAGTATTTAAAATTTATTGATCTTAAAGTTACCGCGCATTCAAAGGATTGAAATGTTTGAGAATTAGTTGCAAAGGGAACGAATTTATTTCACTTATTTATCACGAAATCATTGCTTTGTCACCGTAAAAAAAGCTTGTCTGTGCGAAAAAAAGTAATGCTAAACTAGTAACAGATTTGAACTTACCAGCCTGTTCAGCAGCAAGGGTGGTACCAATAACAGCACAAGAAATTACAGCTATGATGACAACAAGCTCCATGGTTCTTATGTCACTGTGAAAGAGTTGTACACATAAACTCGAACCTGCAGAAGTATTTCAGTATGTACTAACATTTAGTATAGATAATGGTGATTACATTTAACATTTTGATACAGTTTACACATACAAAATATACATGTGACATGGTTTCCATATGACCTCAAATTATGTTGCACATGCAAAATGGAGATAGGTGGAGAACATACATGTAATTGTACAGGAGCAAGTTCCTGTAGTTTTGATTTCACTTGCTCTCAAAAATAGCTTAGATGGGAAAGTGAATTGGCGGCTACTATATACTGTTGAATACTACCCATTCGAATGGCAAGTGACCATATGGTCATGTTAGTGAGAACCTCCCTAGTGGTGTCCTTGGTTATCAGTCTCTGACTGATGAGATGTTTGACTAAATCCCGACGGATATATAGAGATACATTTCCCTTATGTTTGTGGTTTAACAAGCGAGAAATAAGGTGGGAGGTGAACATGTGAGACCGGTACCAATCACGATGAATGTACCTGTACAATCATGTGAGGGCAACCACAATACTACTAACGGTTCTCTGTGACATTGATTGAAAATAATTTTGGAAATGAATGGGATATGGGACAGGGTTGGGTGCGTTGGTCTCTCGGCAAAGACGATACTGTCAGAGTATGGATTTGGAATTCTAACGGCATGGGATGCAATCTCAATAAATACATATCATCTCTATATATTCAAATTGTATAGGCGATACAGTCATAGGATGGATTTGGAATTCTAATGGCATGGGATGCATACCTCAATGAATACATATGGTCTCTATATATTCAAATTGTTTTAATAATTTTGAATGACTGTAATTATGCATTCATATAGTAGCCACTGGTATATGCTACATACAGCTTATATGAAATAAAAAGCAAGCAGAGGAATACTTCAGTCACATCAAATTGTCTTCCTCTACTGACAGACTAACATGTTCCACTCACCGGAAATTGAGGTGATCGCGTCTGCTGGTATTTCAGTAAATTTGACGATGCAAAAGCTTTTTCACAGCTACAGGTGGCTATATAGTGAGACAGATATCCCTCAATTTTTAGCAGCTGATCAGAACCAACAGCCAATAACATCGTTTTGCATATTCATTGAAAAAGATATATCTCTCAGAGTTTTTAAATTGGTTTATGAGTGATAAGAGCAGACTGTACTTTGCATGGTACATTAATAATTGTGCATAGGGCATAATTGAAACATTGTTCCACTCTTTTACATCTGAATAGTTTGTGCACTATATCCTAAAGTACCTACTGAAGTTCTTAACCGACGCCATCTTTGCTTGTAAGGCAATTAACGACACTTTCATGTGTTGATTATTAACCTGACAACAACTGAACCGTGCCAACATGATAAAGATAAGTTACCAACAAACGTTTGAAAAGACTTGTGTTCACAATTAGTTTTTCTCTTAGGAAAATGACAGTAACAGAAGAAATAGCTTAGATCCCCGTCTTATTACGTAATTTACTATTTTGGTTATTGCTACCAGATTGAATGCGCTTGGGATATGCATATATATATATATATATATATATATATATATATATATATATGTATATATATATATATATATACATACATATAAAAAACAGTACATATATATATATATATATATATATATATATATATATGTACTGTTTTGTAGAAATTTTGAACTTTATATGAGAAAGAAAAGATCTAAATGACACTCGTTGTTTATTGCACAATTGTTTATGGATAAAGTATTTTGCTCGGAAAATACAATTATTGAATGCGTATTGACGATTTGTTGAATAAAAACCAAACAACATTATTGTGGTTGATAACTGAACAGAATTATAAGAAAACAATGAATTCCACCACTCTTCAATTTTTTTTCAAAATAACCTAATAGTATGACATTCACAGAACCTATGAATAATTATGGCGTTTTCAAAATAGGTGTTGCATAATTCTGATTCTACTACATGCATTTTAAACAATCTTGCATTATGAGCCCCTAATCTTTGCACAAGTGAAAACTGCAAAGCTTGAATTTTAGTTTCCATGGTGACTTTAAACGACAATGTAAATATTTCAGACCAATCTTTTTAAGACATGGGTATCCAAGTATTCAAACAAGTAGGAACTTCAACCATATTAAAATTAATAATGCACCAATAAAATTCTTTACATGTGATATAACTAATTAATTTCACATGACTGTTCAACTTAAATTTTGGTATAAATGCTGGTTCAAATGACCGCCCCGGTTTGTTATGTAACAACTGTGTCCATTGGCCAGGTATTGGTAAACGTAGTGATAAATATTCCAAGAAAATAACCTTCAAGTAAAATTTTCTTTCTAAGTCTTCTTGATTTAAGAATACCCCTTTCTTATCTACAATGTCATTTATGAATCTAATATCTTTCCTTTACCAATACTTATGAAAGACAGTTTTCTTATCAATTTTAATGTAAGGATGTAACTGTAAGTATTCACCTCGAATTTGTTTTGAATTCTTGGGCTTCAAAAAATAAATTAGATATCAATCAGCTCTATGTTAAATGATGGTAAACATGATGTGTAAAATCAAAATTACATCTGCTTAAAAAATTTCTACTATTTTTATGAATGGGACAAATTCTTGAAATAATGATTTCCACTTTGCTTCGCCATCATTGTACAACCATTTAACCCAACTTAATTTTTACAGCATACACTTGCATCTGAAAATGCATAACTTTTAAACCACCTTTATCAAGATACATCATTGAATTTTTCACTTTCAGTGTTGCCTGATCCCATACAAAATCATTTATCATAGACAGGACATTCTTAATAATATTATCATTGAATAAAATTAAGGAAGCAGGATAAATGAGTTTAGAAATTGCAAGATTCTTAAAAACAACATTTCTACCTTTTACTGATAAATGATAAATCTTGCATTTTCCAAACCTTTAATACATCTTGAAAAGAATGTAGCTTAACTTCAAAATTAATTATGCTCATTTCTTCTTCATTCTCTGCATAAGTTATACCCAGCGCGTGAAAGTTTCCCTCCCTGCCAGAAAACTGGAACATCTCAGTCTTCTGAAAATTTTGTTGCTGTCAGCCAAAACACAGTCTTTTATATATTACATTTTATTCCAGAACAATTTTTGAAATCTTAAAAAACATCAAAAAGTATTTTTGCTGATTTTCTATCTTTTGCAAAACAAGTGGTGTCATCTACGAACAAACTAATCTTTATAATATCATCATTAAAGATTACACCCTTGATATCTTCTTTTGATTTAATCAATGCAGCTAACGGTTCAACAACTAGTACAAATAAAAAGGGGGCAAGGGGACAACCTTGTCTTACACCACGTGATAGAAAAACAAACTCAGATGTATAACCATTATTAATAACATAACTGTTAACATCAGAATAGATAATTTTAATCCATTGTCGAAAAGATTTCCCAAAATTAAAATGATACTAATACTTTATCTATATAGCTCCACTCTATGGTACCCAACTCTTTTTCGAAAGGTAAGACAACAATCCTCTTGTATTTTCGACTTTTACAATAATGAATAATGTCAGCAAATAATCTTATCTTTTTTTTCAATAAAACGTCCTTTTACATATATTTATGTCTGATCTTCAGTGATCAAAAGTGGCAGAAACCTTTGTAATTTGATGGCTAATATTTTTGCAAGTATGTTATGATCAATATTTAGTAACGATAGGGTTCTCTAATTTTTCAAAATATATTCTTGGCTTATTTTCTTTGGCATTAATGAAATAAGTCCTCCGTGTTGATCTACTGACAAGCTACCGTACGGAAATGAATAATTCAAAGTTTCAGAAACTAAGCTCTTAATATCCGTCCAAAAAAGTTATAGAACTCGTCAGTAAAGCCGTTTGTGCCTGGACGTTTCCCATTTTTAAATATTTTCAAAGCATTACCAAATTCGTCTATTGTCAACAAATTTTTACATGTAGTTTTCTGTTCATCTAATAATTTTGGTAAATTTGGAGATTTTAGAAATTGTTCAACTTTTCCATCTGTGCTTAATATTCCCCAATCTAAATTGCATGAACTTTTGAAAAAAAAAAAAAACTTTTTCGTCTATTAATTTTTTTTGGGGGGGGGGTGATTCCTAAACCATTTGAACACAATTTGGTAATACATTAATTTTTAGAACTTCTTTTTTCTAAACCAAGAAAATATACATTACTTTTTTTCACCTAACTCCATCCATCTTGCACGAGATCGCAGCATGACACCTTACGTTTGTTTGTCATTTATTTCATTAAATTCTTTTTCTACTTCACTCAGTCTATTCATCTTTACCTCACTTAGAACTTGACTATTACTTAAATTTTTTAGCTCTTTGTTTAAATTTTGTTCATACAATCGGTTAGTTCTTGCTTTTAATTTTGAGTACTTAATCGGCATGCCTCTAATTTCACATTTAATCATATGCAAGACAATGCCCTTATTTTCTAAATCTTGACATTTTTTGTACATGTACATATTACGTCTTTTACTTTTGTAACAAATTATTCATCTCTCAATCAGGTAGAATTAAGTTTCTAAAATCCCAGTTGTCTTTTCTCTAATATATTCCGTTCAATGTGTAAAGATATCAGGCTGTGATCTGTCTTGATGGATGGACGAATTCTGTCATCAGTAACATATGTGGATAAGAAATATAAAATTAACCAGTTTACTAGTCAGCATTGTATCAATGGATTTCGTTGCTGCCATGTAGGCAGGAAGGCATCTGGATTTCTTTGTCCCCAGAAATGTATCTAGTCCAGTTCCTCTTTTCAAACATTTTGAATACTATGCCCATATTTAGAAATTGGTGAGACATTTCCCCATTTTTTATCTTTTAATTCTGGTATTGTGTTAAAGTCTCCTCCCACAATTTTGTTTTCACGAGAAAAATCAACTATTTTTTCATACACTGAATCGAAAAAAGCTTATTAATATTTTTAAATGATTTTTTGTGGGATCATAAACATTCACTAAAATAAACCTTGTCTTATTTATTAGAGTATCAAGAATTATACATCTTCCATTCAAATCTGTAATGCCCTGTTGTATTGAATAATTCGAAATATTTGGGAGTAAAATAGCTACCCCACAACTGTTAATTGTCCCATGTGAAAAGCTAATATTCGCTCCCCACTCACTTCTCCATATTTTTTTTACAATCAACTGTACTATGAGTTCCTTGGAGAAAACATATGCCGGCGTGGAATTTTCGCAACCAATGAAACATGGATCTTTGTTTAAAATTGTGCCCCAGTCCCCTCACATTCAATGATGACAAGTGAAAGTTAAATGCCATGTTATTAATTGCCAATCATAGTTGATTAAATGTACAGCGATTAATATATCAATAATGTTAATGCTGGTGTATAAACTGTGAATGACAGCAGGTGGCATGATAAACAGCACACATGTGGATCTTTAAAGTAAAATCAATTGTCCTCAAGTGCCAAACGAAAGCTACTGCTGCTTAGATAAAGTTTAATTAGGCTTCATAAAATTTAAATTCAGACTACAGTCATGTCGTAAGAAAAACCTTTCGCTGCTTCAGGTACTTTGTTCAATCCTTCAATGTAGTAAATTGGTCACACAGGTCAATGGGAACTTTTAATTTCAAATCTGTTAGTCGTTTGTCTTTTTTCCTTCACATTGATTTTAACAATAACTTCCAATATAAATATGTCAGGAAGTCATTGGAAGTAATTCGGCAGCTGTATGCTGCTCACTAACCCTGAAGAAAATCGACATTGAGCCAATGTTGGTATACCAACTATTCAATAGAATAGAATTTTCACACACTAAATAAATGAATATAATATTGCCAACTTTTATTGCATGCTGCAGTCACATATTTTATTTTATCTCTATTAGCTTACTGCCGTCATCTGTTTTCTCAAATATCTTTTTTTTAAACTCAAATGTTTTAATAAATATGTATATATGATAATACACATAACGTCAAAAATGCTGAACCTCAAGCTAAGTTTTCCATCTCAAAACAAAAGACTTATATGGCTAAATATTTCTACTGACCCCCCCCCCCCCCCCCAGTTATGAAATACCGTGAGGGGTGATTAACCACCCTCAAAATGCACTCTATGCATTGCTATGCATTGAGGACTGTAAAGTTTCCTAGCAGTGCCTAATATTTGATCTTGAGAGTGGCCGCCTGTTAATGAGCAAGGCTGTGATTATATGATATTTTGGGGATGACTGAATTAAAGGGAAATCAGCGCTAAAAAGGTGCAAGAACCGATGGCCAAAATTAAGATTAACAATTGTTATTCTCAATACATCCAGCAATATATATATATATTAGTATGTAAGTAGCAAGCTACATGCATTACCTCATCATGAACATCTAATAATAATCACACACCACACATCTTAATTTTTTGTATATTTCTTATTTGAGCAAATCAAATGTGTAAACGATAACACTACTGTACAACGTTTAATTGTTAAAGTTTTTAAAATGCTGAACTATATTTGCATGCCCGTTGGGAATTTTTGTTGATGTCCCACAGCAAAGGTACTGCATCAAATTGACACAAAGCAGGGACAGGACAAAAATGTCATGGAGTATGCCAAGGGGAGTAAAAAGGTTCTGAATATAACTGAGTAAAATAATGTTAACTAGTTTATTTATTTAGCACCTGCATATCATACATCCTTTAAGCACACAAAATATAGTCAGCTGACAATCTGAAGGATGTAATGTTTGAGTGCTACCCATTATTACTAAAAGTTTTGATGATGATGACAGGCTGAAAATACCAGATGGCCGAATAAGGCTATTCCACCACCTCGGAGATAATCCAGGTATGATCGTTCACACATGGAACAAGTGCATTTTAGATGAAGATACCTAGATTTGTCCTAGACTTTATGCTTAAACTGTTGCTAAAAATATTAACCCTTTTGTCCGATGTTGTAGGTGGATCAAGTTTCCACGGATGCGGAGAAAAGTATGTCACCTGTACCAGCTCTGGGAACTGAATGTAAGATGTTTTGTGAGGAAGCAGAATCTGAAATTATTTGAATAATTGAGGTGAACAAGGCTATTGTCACGAGTGCTGTATAGATAGATTGGTGCAAATGATTCAGTTCCCCGTAAAAAGGTAACGTACATCTAATACAAGCTTGGTTTCCCACCTGTGACTGTAGAGATAAGTAAATGATGAGTATCAGTCTATCCTTTTTAATCACGGGAATAAGTAATCAATAGGCAAAATAGCAAATAGACTGCTCATCACATATGTTTAACCTGAAAATGTCCGTTAAAGTGAAGGGCTGGTGGAAAAATATGTAGTTTTTTTAAGATGTTTGCTAAAATAAGTCTTGCTATATTAGCAAGAACTTCTTTAATGTTGTTTATTTTACTATTATTGCAATTTTTCACGTTCCTTAAACTCAGGAATCAGATGAGTTGCCATTACCAATCAAACATGTATTTGTTTCACTGTTTATTAAATTCGTTTAAATGTGTTGGCTCATCTTCACTTTTACCCTGATATCACCAATAGGATCACATTATAACGCAAAGTGTAAGTAAATTGACAAAATCCTCGTATCACAGGCATTTCTTGATGTTGAACACTTTTTCTGGGATTGCAACTATGCAACATTAGCTACATTTTGTACAGGAATGTCTTGCAATGCTTCGTGCAATAAGACAAGCCATACCAATGGTTCTAGCAGTTGTAGTTTTTTAGTTTATATTTCTTTATAGCCGTACCATAATTCCACTGAATCGTATCAAAAATATTTGTCAGCCATCACTAGTGAGCATAAATCTATACATTTGGCACTGAGAACTTTTATCATGCTTTCAAATGAAAGCCCCTTGCTTTTGCAGATTTGAACATTTGACCAAATAGTTTATGGGACACATTAATGTTATATTCTCATTATATACACTGCTCTTCATACTTGAACGAAACTGTTTGGCATACATCTCTTGCAATGTTCATTTATCCATTCTGTTTCAACATAAATCTCTCACAAAGTCGATTCACTATCTTGCGTATATATCTCAGACCTCCACAGGATAAAAACAGGTTGATGTCTCAAAACCATTGTGACCTAATGCCCGTTTCTTAGTTATGTTGACTGGATAGTGTCAGATGTCAAATTTTTTTTGTCCAAACCATATCAGATTTCCAGCCATTTATTACAATTTGATCTCAGAGTTTTACTGGACGTCAGAACCAAATCTTCTGTTGCGTGGTTTATTGACTTTGGTTCTGTTAAATTATATGCCTTATAAGACCTGATTTTTACTCTGTACATGTTCTTCAAGTCATCACACACATCTCCAAGAAGTGCGTTAAACACTGAATTGTCCCCTTATCACACAGTGTCACTTTCAGAATGTCCTGCCTCCTGTTCCTCCCCCTCGATCATCATAGCTCATCCAGGCTACCTTGCAGTCTTTTGCCTGGAGATCTTTATCATAGTCAGCTCTTGTCATCCGGGGCCCTGTATGCCACTTGTAGTCTGGTGATGTAGTTAGCACATGAAAACATCAAACCATGAGCCTGCTATCGGTAATAGGTCCATGATCAAACCCGCAAAATCTATGCAGTTGATATTTTGCTTTGAGCTACAAATGGGCTACCTATAAGATACATAATTGTTTTTCCCTGACATATGGATTTTCGTATTATTGGTAAGGCAACCCAGTAGTGGAGGATACTTACCTGATGAAAATTATATTACTAATTCTGGATAAGAAAAAGCGATCTTAGCATCAAAAATTGAGGATACATTACTCGTAATAGAATGACCGACAATATGAATCAATAGCGAAGACCGTGTTTTGTGTGGTTAGGCCTATGCATTTTGGAAAAGAACTAGTGTCTGCAGTTAATGACGAATATTTCTAAGGTTGAGAGGACCGGTTTAAACCACCAGTTGCCTTTCTGGGTGACTGCCCGTCTCAAGTCAGGAGGGAAATTTGTTTCTTCACATTGGTATCGGAAGAGAAATGTTAATGCTTTGGCAAGTCTGGAATCTCTTTGCTGTCATTGTTGGGTTTGGAATTAATGAATATGGTCCATGATCAAACCCACAAAATCTATGCTATAAGATACATAATTGTTTTCCTACTGACACATGGATTTTCTTATTATTGGTAAGGCAACACAGTAGTAGAGGATACTTACCTGATGAAAATTATATTACTAATACTGGATAAGATACAGCGATCTTAGCATCAAAAATTCAGGAGACATTACTCGTAATAGAATGACTGACAACATGAATCAATAGCAAAGACCGTGTCAAGTGTGAAAATCAACCTTCAAACAGTGCTAGCCAGATTTTTAAAAAATCACTAGAGGCAATGTTTTCAATTTACATAGCATTATAACTACAGACGACAACATAAGGGTGAAGAATTATACGAGGGGCAAAATATATTTACCTTTTAATCTTCATTCATTTACATTTGCTTAAAAATTATCAATGGGTTCGTCATCCTATGCTCTGTAATTTAGTATTATTGTGAGCGTGTGATCAAAGAAATCCTGTTAAGCTTTCAAAATGGTCAGGTATGTCTTACACTGTCATGGAAAACTTCAGGTATTTACTCTTTGATAATGACTTCAAGTTGGTTAATGGCTGGTAATTTAACTTGAGGGCATAAATCCAGAATGGCCACACTTGCGGTAAAATGGGGTCTTTGTAATTTGGCATCATACTGCTTAATGGGAGTCCTAGAGCCAACAAATATCATAATGGATGCTACATTGTATGTGAGTCATAGGTGAGGAGTTCCAAAATAGGCCTATAGGGCCTACTTGTGAAACCAGTAATTGCTCCCATTTTTTTAATTTTCAAAGCCAGGGTTTCAGAGGTTTTTTAATTTCTTCTTTCAAAGTAAGTACGTCCAAAAGTAAGTTCATATTATGCGATGCAAAGTTCATATAAAACTGCACAACTGGTTGGCACGGATAAGACAGAAATTCTCTCCAAGTTATTAATTCCTTTTACACAAATTTCAACATAATACGGTATGAAACAGTGCCTTTATTCCATTCCTCTGGGATTTGAAAGGCATGTACAGGTTGACAATCACAAGACTGAGATTCAGCTCTCATAATCTTGCCATTTAGGCTGGTAGGAACTACAATCTTGCCACCGACACAGGTAGGCACTTAAACTCCAGAACAAAAATCTTACTCATGCAAGGTAGCAATGCATATTTCACTTTTTCTTAATGTGTCCTAAACTTTTTAAAGCTAGAAAAACGCTCATCCAAGAACTATGTAAGAACATCGCTGACCTTTTACACTTGTCCTTACGAGGGAAATATAAACAAATTATGAAGTGTAACAAACTCTCTTGTCTAAAGCAGCTGGGTAAATATACTCCTCGGGAAGAAAGATGCCCCCTCCCCCCGTTCAACATTATGCACGTGTTTTAAGGTATGTGTGGGGTATTGTTTTACTTTATTATATCGATGCTTTTCACATCTCTTTTGGAAGGAAATGGTGGTTCCC